>CXYZ01003352.1:1048384-1081650 GCA_900006705.1 Sonneratia caseolaris | reverse complement strand
GATTGAAGATTTCCACCCTGAAGTCCGGGAAAACCTTTTTCACGGAAAACTCAGAGAACCGGTATTTTAATTATGGCTGAGGAAATTTAAACGGGCCCAGCATTGCAACCAAACGACATAGAATACACTCGGTACATCATCCATTGTCCATGGAAAAAGTTAGAGCTTTACAATGAACCAAACACTGCCTTATTCCACTGTGCTCAGGTGATCAAGAAGGAGACATTTGAAGCCGTGATGGACATGATCATATTCCAATGCCTGGTTGCTACATGCATAGTCGTGGCAGCCCTATTTGGGAGCGGGGAATGGAAGCACTTGACGACGGAGATGGAGCAATACGAACTGGGGAAGACCTCGTACGTCATGAACCTGGTTTGGACGGCGGTCTCTTGGCAAGTCTTTTCCATCGGATCAATGGGCTTGATATTCTTCGCATCCTCCCTCTTCTCGAACGCCATCAGCGTTCTCGGGCTCCCCATCGTTCCCTTCCTTGCGGTGGCTTTCTTCCACGACAAGATGGATGGAATGAAGGTGGTGGCGATGGTTCTGGCCATCTGGGGTTTTGTTTCCTATGTCTACCAACATTATGTTGGTGATTCCGAGTCGAAGGGTAGAGCCGGGCATGGAAGTGGACGCGCTACTGACTAGCGGCATATTTATGTACTTGTCCATCGGGCCGGGTGTATGTTCATGAGGGAAGCAATAATATTGAAGACACTGCAAGATCACATCAGATCGTCGAGACAGATTCTCTGATTTCCGACCGGTGAAAGTTGCTCGTAAAACGAAAAAACGATTGTTAAATTCACTTAATTGCGGGCCAATCTCCGGCGCATCAATCTGCTCAACGTCGGCCTTCTCTGTCGACGTAGCTTAGCTAGCCTACATTGGGCACAAACCCTCCAAACCACCGTCACTAGTGTGTTCGTCTCTGATATGTATATATACTCCGTCCATTCCGGTATTCCCAGGTTATTCTTTGCCATCTCATATGCGTTAATCCTCAACCTAGCGTTTGGTATTTATAGGTCCTCGAGGGTCCTATTGGTGAGAGTGGTCCTCAGGTTCGGATAGCGTGCCATTGGCTGGGTGTCGCAGGCCGCCTTCAAGGAAGCCGAATCCGGGCAAGACTGCCTTGAGCCGCCCTCCCATGCTTAACTTAGTTCCTTCTCGAACAAGAGTGGGGTGGTATGGGAGAGATATCACACGTGCTCATGTCACTTAGTCTTCTCTTCATTCAAGCAGCCTCATTAGATTATATATCCCACAAGCCACAAACAGTTTCGCACTTGCTGGGAATCGCCGCAAGTATCAGCAGATGTGATGCTACTGGATTCCTTCGATATCCGTTGATTTTTTTCAAAATGTTGGTAAAAAAAATTCCTTTTGCAATTGTGTCTACCCATGATTTTGCGAGAAAATTAAGTTTTAGGGAAAAAAGACGCGTGGCGCATAGTGCTCATATACGTTTCGTCGAAGGGATTGGTCGTGGCAGTCTGTGACGGGCAATTCCGAATCATGCATGCATCGAGGAGTGCCATCTAAACATAGATACTGACTTTGTAGGTGATGTGTGTCTCCATTAGGGTGGACTAAGATCGGGTTCGTCAGCGGTTTGGTCTGGCTGGTCTGTCTAGGCCTTTGGCTCGCCTCAGGGTCGGTAAACAAGCCAAACTGGGCAATGATTTGCTTGGAACGAGCCTCGGATACATAAGTTAAAGAGGGTAATGGATAGAGTATGAGCAAATGTTTGTAAACAAAGGTAGTAAGGGCATAAATAGGAGTGTCCCACCTTCCCCTTTTGGGGTGGAGAGCTGGCTCGACTTGGCCAATTGGTTCGAGTGACTGGCCTGGTCCATGTCAATAGGTAATTACCTAAACGATCACATATACAAGCTATAAGTTACATTGATGAGGGACCAAAAAGTTTGTAATTATAACTTTTTTTTTCCAATTTATGACGTACCAATGCAAGATTAGTAGTTGTTAACTTCCATATGTACAAATATTATCTTTATATATACATATATAATATCAACCTAAATTCAAATCAAATTAATCCGTTAAAAATACCATTCTTCCTATTATGAATTATCCTTTCCTTTTTAAATAAAAATAATGGTAACAGTAATAACAATTAAGTCATCTAAATAATTCCTTGTCTTCCAAAAATCGAGGGCAAAAAAGAGCTTTCCAACATTTGGTTTGGTACAAGTATAAGATGGGATTCCAATTTGAGATCTAAAGCTAATCAGATCACCGGCCAGCAAATATTCGAACATTACATCAACCCTTGTCCAAGATCCCATATTATTGAAGAAAATGACACTTTTGGAAAGCAACATAAAGCAGAAAAGCTACACCGACCCCATATCTCGCCGGATAGAAATGCCGCCCGATTTTTGGAATGAGGTTGGTTGACAAGTAGAAAGATGGCCCACCCCTTTGGGCACTTAGGATGTGTTTGGATTGATGGGTTCAGCGGGGTTAGGAGAAAAGGTTAAGGAAGGATAAATAAGTATGGATGTGGAGAGAATTATAGACAGTAAGATAATTCATTTACATTATTTAATTTTTTTCCTTTTATAATATTATCCAAATAGGAAATAATGATATGTGTCTATCCCCCTCCCTCCAAATCCCTCCATCCAAACGTTCCCTTAAAAGTTCGGGCAATAATTGCACTAAAGACACATTAGATGTCCCTTTATCCCACCCAACTCAAGGAACCATTGATCTTTTTTTCCCCAGTTGTTACATTTCTTTATCATAATCGTGTCTAAATTTTCCTAATGGTCCTCTCGATAAGCAATTATTAATTAACGAACATTCTTATTTTCTCATTAAATGACGTCATCATTATTTTTTAATACTTAATATACCTCTTACNACACGGGACCTCCCGAATCAAGAGTTCAACGGATCCACGAAATCTGAATCTAGACGGACGTCCTTATCAGTGGTGGCTGAAGGTGGCAGTATACTTTCTCTTTGTCCTGTCCGGCCAGGTGGTGGCCACCCTCCTCGCCCGGCAGTACTATGACAAAGGCGGCTGGCCATTCTCGTCCAGCTCTGTGGCTTTCCCATCCTCATACACGACTAATTCCTCATCTCCTCCTCGTCCTTGAAACACCCAGCCAATCCCAGTGGCCAGGCTGAAGCCTCACACACCTTCGAATCGCCACGGGCGGCGGCTCCACCGCTCCGGGCACTCGCATGCATGCATGTGTGTCTTCCTCGGGATCCTTGTGGCTGCAGACTGAGTCGGTCTGCAGTACCTCCCAGTGTCCACGTACTCTCTAATCTGCGCCTCCCATCTGGCCTTCAATGCACTGTTCTCGTTCTTCCTCAACTCCCAGAAGTTCACTCCCTTCCAGACGGGTCAGAGAACCCATCGAGTATGACGAAAACGAAGTACGTGATCGGATTTATTTGCACGGTCGCAGCATCTGCTGTGTACGGCCTGGTGCACTCCGTCACTCGGCCCTTCTTCAAGAAGGTAGGCAACATCGTTGAATGCGGAGTATTGCGTACTGTATTGAAACAAACAAAGAATTATCGCAGCAAATTCATTTATAAGCGTTGAATATACCAACCTTAACATGGCATGGATTATCTAACGCACGTTGCGGTGTGTCATATAGAAATATGATAGAAGTTGACAGTAAAATAATTTGACAAATTACAAATAGATGTTAAACACTCATTAACTTTATATATATATATATATATAATTCCATGGTTTTTAAAGTGGTATATAAACTTGAAAGAATTATTTGAAATTTAGCAAACATGGTTTAAGAATACCTATACGTATTTAGGAAAATATATGCATATATATACTTATAATAAGTATACATGGACTTACAATATTAATTAAACACAAGCAAACTTTATTTCTTAGTGGACCACTTATACTTAAATTTAGATTGATTAAATATCTTTCGTCTCAAAATTTAAAGCTAAAAAGGAAAGAAACTGGTTTAAATCCGATGAGATTTATAATCAGCTTTGTTTTCTTCTCCTACCGGGTCGAAAATATGAATTAATTGAAATAATTGAAATTTGTTTTGATAATATTTTAAATTTGAATTATATAAATAAAAAAATTTACATTAAAAAAAATTTTACGGCCTAATAAACTAATGAATTTTGAATTTATATTATTTTATTGTTACACATTTCACATTCTACTGTTATAAAATTATTTTATTGAAGTTGATAGAAGAAATATATACTTAATTATTGGCTCAACTTTTTTAGCAGTACTGTTCGCGTTTGACTCCTGCAAATTTACTTTATTTTACACTGTTACCTGTCAAACAAAGACTACCTTCTTCGTGGGCTGGAACATTGGAAAAACGAACACGTTTTACGAATACATCTTCATAGACCTTATTACATTGGGACATAAGGGCAACTGCCGCTTTACTCTTTTCCTTAGGTGGATCAAGAAGGAGACCTTTGAGGCGGTGATGGACATGGTAATCTTTGAATGCCTGGTCGCTACATGCATAATCGTGGCAGCCCTATTTGCGAGCGGGGAATGGACACACTTGAGGACGGAGATGGAGCAATATAGGTTGGGCAAGACCTCCCACGTCATGAATCTGCTGTGGACGGCGGTCTCTTGGCAAGTCTTCTCCGTCGGGGTTGACCGGGTTGATATTTGATGCTTCATCCCTCTTCTCAAACGCCATCGTAGTTCTGGGGCTGCCTATCGTTTCCCTTCCTTGCGGTGGCATTCTTCCACTACAAGATGGATGGAATGAAGGTGGTTGGGATGGTTCTGGCCACCTGGGGATTTGTATCCTATGTGTATCAACATTATGTGGGTGATTCCGAGTCAGAGCAGAGCCGGGCGTGAAAGAGGACATGCTGCTTCCTAGCCTAACACGTACTTAGTTAAGTGTTCATCAGGGTGACTGCTGTGATCCGAGTGTATGGTCCTGAGGAAATGATGAAAGATCTATAATTTCTCCTGCATGATCTTTTCAGATCACTGCGAAAAAGATTCTCTGATTTCTAACTTGTAAAAGTTGCCGGAAAATGAGAGCGATTGATGGATTCGATAAATTGCAGGCCAATCTCCAGCTGATCAAACCTTGTCGAAAATAGTTTAGGATGGAAGTCTTTATTGATAACTTCTCGTCGAAAATTCCCTTTTTAGAAATTCTAGGGAAATTTCAACAAAGCTTAGGCAACTAGATTTGCTAGAATTTCAGGAGAATATAGCCAACGATATCGTGAGGGATAGCAGCTGAAACCGTCCCAAAGTGGCCCACGGTCGATAGATTAATCACCTCATGCCAGGAGTCAATCTTCCAAAGTGCAGATCTGCTGCTCAAGGCCGGCCATCTCAGCCCAGATGGCATACAGTATCCATAAAAACTCGCAGCCACCATGTCTGTTATCTCTGATAAGTCTGACCATTCTGATTTACCCGGGTTGTTCTTCGCCACTTCGTCTCTGTTAAGCTTCAGGCTTAGGTTTGATCCGACAGATCCTATTGCTTCCCTGCTCTTTACAATGAGCCTCATCGCTCATCCACTAACAAAATATCACCTTGTTCTCTAATTCAACAGCACTACCCACGAGGAAAGTTTTGATATGCTCAAATTGTCTTATTTTTCTTATTACAGATAAAAAGAATATTAGAAAGAATTTGAACACTTCTCTGTATCATACTAAATTGTGCTTAAAAGGAATATATAAATACATGATCGAGGATCACAAAAGAATACAAATCCTGAGGGTAACATACTACAATTGCGTCTAACAGTCATATACATTATATTTTAACATTCTAATACTATGATTGTGTCTGATAATCATACAAATTCTAATTTAACATCTCCTCGAACTCAAGGTGGTTGAGCAGAAGCCAACTTGAGTTTGCCAATTAAATCAAGAAGACGTGGCAAGTGCAACATAATTAACCTACCATTTATTTATATCCCAATAAAATTAATATACCATACAAGATAATTCGATAGAAAAATGAACGTTATATTAAATTTGATAAGCAATACATAATTGATGGCTGATCGGTATACACGAAAAAGGGTTGAGCTAAATTTGAGAAATTTATCAAAATTTGTGCTTACTTGATATATTTACCATTTGAGGGGTGCCTAATTCACTTTCAAATCTATAGGGGCTTAAGGAGGAGGTTATTGTTGACTTAATGGAACATGCCGAACCTACGAGAAGAGAGTGAGAACCTTATTAATTCAACTTCCGAGGAATGCATTTTTAACCCAGTCATTTTACAACATCACAGTCTCCCCGACTCTTTTCGGTACTGCGTTGACGTTCATGATTATTCCTAGTCCTCACTGAAGATGCCATGTGCTAGACTACATTTTTCTAAGGGCTGAACTATGTTGGCGAGGCCTTCTGGACCTCTGCCTTGAACCTAAGCCAGAGTTTCTTGGTGCACTTATTCTTATCAATGGACCTCTAACTGACACCAGAGATAGCAGCAAAGAGCAGGATCGGAGGTAATAGTAGTCCATCATTAGTAGCTAAAACATACATATATTTATTGAGGTAATGCAAATATGCCAATATTTATGAGGTTTATTAGCTCATGCCCGTATGCAGATAGTCTTGTATGGACTAGTCTACGTGCTTGGTGCATTTCATGGATTTCGAAGGTCCTCTCATTGTGTCATATGTTCAGAAATACATTCTGATGGATCTACCTGTTTCCATGACCTCTGGCATTATGCCTCCGCCAATGGGCAACAAGCAGGCCATACCCATGCACATGTATCTGGTTACTTGGCCCACCCGCCGTGCGAGAATGAACAGCCAAACCAAATGTTCGCCTTACAACCTCAACAGATAAAGGGCAACCCCTACACGATCATGGTCCCTCAGCAGTGCATGGAAACTAAATGCCCTATACATACCACCAGTCAATGTATAGTAGAGAAGTAAAGGCATGTGGTATGGCCAGGTGGGTGCTCGACCAATGGATTACGGGCTCTTTGTGAGAGATGACAGTGGGCCAGAGAACCCTTATTCTTCATCTCAAGTATCTTCATCATTGCATCTGCCTCTTACAAAGCAGAAGATGAAGCCCGATGACAAGTTACAAGTTGTTTGGTAACCTTTTGGACATGACCAAAGTGAAGACATCATAATCCAGTACCTAGGAAGAGCCGGTAGCATGTAGCATTCATCATGCAAGCGAGTTTCAGTTTCTACATTCTGGTCTCGGTTTTTGTTCCCCAGTAACTCAATTTCTTACAGGTTCAACATTCTTGACTCCTCATGTGATCTCTATATATATATTCTTCTCTTTCTTCTTGATATCCGCTTGTATGCTTGCCTGGCATTAGGATTAATGTATATTTATTATAAAGGATAATTTGCAAGAAAAACTTACTCGACAAACTCTTTTTTTTTTTACTCGGCAAACTTATTTACAGTGATCGAGTCCAAATACATGTAATTTTTTTTTACACCATTACTTGGACCTTATCCTGTACAGGACTAATTCTAAAATCTCGGACGCGGATCCTTCCCGTTGAATATATGAATCGAACCCCACCTAAAATATGTATTATATCATAGGTTCTAGATACCATGTTGAAATCTATTCGATGTTTTTTTTTTCAAATGTAATTGCAGGGAAATAATTGACTTTAAGATTAAATTTTCATGATTTTTTCAATTAACATAATTATTTTATCTTAACTCAATTTTAAGTAGATTCTTTTCATGGCTAAATTAAAGTAGGAGTGCTAAAACTTTTGCTCTTTTTGACATTACAATGTAAAATTTTAATTTTGACTAATTCAGTTCTAATTTTTTTTCCTATCTAGTTTGTGTAATTCCTACAAGTAATGAACCATTAAATAAAGAATAACGTGTTCAAAATATCCTATGCACCGGAACTAAAACCGAAACGGAGACCAATCGGTTCCTAACTTCATTCCACAAACCTTACCCGAAATTTGTTGAAATCTATTGATGAGAACCACCTGATAGGGTATGATCCTACTAGTTCAAGTTTAACTAAAACTCGTGCGCAGCCCTAATCCTTATCCTTTGGACGATATGACCTACAGTATGTTGGTCTATTTTTACTTGATATCATGGACCATTCTTTTGTTTATTATGATCCATTTTAGAATGCTGTGGCAAGATTATTATTATTATTATTATTTTGCATTAGAGCTACTTGTTGAATACTTGGTTTCTATCAAGATTGATTATTTTATAATTTTCTTGAACTTTCTTATCTCGTTTACGTGTTCACTTTGCTTCTGCTAGTCATGCGAGTGGTTTTATCGTGGAAGCCAGATGAAGTCGGAGAAAATTTTGCATTATGAAGATTCAGTAAATTTGTTGTCCTTTGTGCTGTATATACATTCTTTGACAAGACATATAATTTGCTGGCAAGATAAATCGACGTTCATTCGCTGGCTATGTTGAGCTCTAACAACTATATTTGGACAAGGTTTAGTGCATTCTAGCCCTGTAGTTTCTCTCAACTTTGCCCGTCTTCTAGGAAGTAACCCTTCATCTGCTGTAGGCTAGATTTGTACATGATTGGGTAGACGATCGACAATTTCATAAAGATGGCTATTGGTTCGAGGATTCTTATGTATCAAAATGAGGGCGACAAACTTTTATTTGTTGATAACTTCATTATCGTCTAGTATCAAAATGGATTCGGCTATCCAATCTACCTTGGGATATGACACCAGAATTCCAAAAATGGTGGGAAATCATAGAGTCGCCCCTACCCCTTATTGAGCGTTGATGTTCAAGTATTCATGTCATGGATCCACGAAAACATCGGGAGCTAACGTTTGTATTCAAACCTACTGGGATTCAAACTGATGTTCGAGCAAGAATTTCATGGAAAAAGAAAAAGGAAAATAATAGCTATAGCAAAATGACCTCGGAGGTAATTACACTTAATATTCATGGCTTGAGCGATTTTAGTTCGTAGTTCACGAGGAGAAGAAACTCTGCCAAGACCGTCACTGTAAGAAAGAAGCGGGAAGAGAACCCTATGACAATTTGGGACCTACTTAATAGGGTTGACAGCCACTACTTTCACTTGCACCACATGAACTCATCGCCTCGACATTAGACCCAATTTTCCTTCTTCTTTGTTTCCAAAATAATCCTGAGAATTCCTAGAACTTCGCACATATTAAATTTGTCGGAGAGTGCCTCGGCAGCCACAATGGTGCCGTCAGACTAATCAACTCCGAGTTCTTACTAGTCTACAGAGTTGCAACGTTTAACAGTGGAGGTAGCGGCAACCCTTGCAAGCAATTTTGCTCTACATGTTTTTCGGTGTTAAGTAAATCTAATAAAGTCTCTAATTAGTTGAGCCGAATTCTTCCTCCAAATTGAAGGACAATCTTTGTTGAGCTTCATTCTTTTTTGGGCTTCAAAGTATTATTTCGGTCATGATTTTTATAAGATCAAACAAACTTAGATTCGCTTTTAGGAGAAAGTATATTGTCTCTTGGTGACATGAACTAATAAAATTCAACAAATCGATGGATGACATTTTATCACCAACCATTTCTAAAAATTTAACGGCCTCCTCAAACCTTCAAGCACAACATGTTTCAAATAATTTTAAGATATTTAAAGTTGACTATCAAACTGATCAATAGAACATTTAGGATAGATGATATTTCATCATCTCAGTTGACTAAGTTTTATTGGTTCATATCAATGCATAGTAACATTGTCACGCATGATGCTTCGTCCATGTCGACACAATTCTGACTAGGGTCGCAATGCCTTGCTAGAAAAGACCATAAAAATCAGATTAGCACAAGCAATCGGGGGAAAAAAATAGTCGACTTTCCACGGGTGGAATTTTCTATGAAATTAGTTTGCCACAGATTGAATCAAGCAATCAGAAGATGGGATCTTATATGAAATTGACTCCTTTTACAGCAAACAAATGATTACGACTGGCAATCAAACATCTTTATCTGTCCGCGAGCCTTGACCTCGAATAGATTGTGCTAGTCGACCCTTGGGTCCATCATTGCACGGCTCGGGCCGGCGCGGTGCGACTTTGTCTTTCTAGACAGCAAATACAATTGTTTTGAGCTTGGATCTGATATGGAATTCGACTAAATGAATCACAACTCTAAAATGCCTCAATGGACCAGAAAATATAAACAAAACTTGACTGAATTCAGTATGCTTGAGAAATGGTAATGATACTATGAATTGTCCTCAAGTATTGTGTTTAGTTTAATAATTGTGGGTCAGGTCATCGGCAATCAATGATGAAAAATGGAGAAAGTACAGTGTCATACTATGATATAACAATACAATCTAATAATAGTTTAAGATATGTTAAGTAATATCCCGTTATGATATCTTTATTTTTCTTTGTTATTTAATATTTACAATTTTTTTAGAGTTAGCTAAAATCTCTTAGATTTATTTAATGTATATTTTTTAAGTTTTTAAAAATTTAAAGATTAATGCGTAGCCAATTTTTTTAGCAGAAACTCACCTGCAGACTCCGGGGGTACCAACTAGATACCAACCCAATATGGGACTCAATGTCGAGACTGGCCGAGTTCTCTTTTAGGACTTAATCGGGGAACGTTAGGACGGATTGCCTAAGGTCTCTCTCTTCAGTTAAAGATCAAAGAATAGTTAGCTCTATGGTCACTGCGCGCCTGCGTAGACTAGGGTTTTCATAAGTATCACTGAGGTTCCCAACCCCCACCACCCCCCACTTTTTCTCTCTCTCTCCAAGTTTTCCACAAGTAATTGCCGTTAGAGATGGCAATTTTGACTCGCCTTGACTGGCTCCACATGGCTCGACCTGTTTTGGAGCAGGTCCAACCCGACCCGTCCATGGGCCAGGGCACGTCTAGGTCTAACCTTCACCCAAACCAATCCGACTTACAATATAATATAAAATAAAACACATATTATATTATATATATTACGTTTTAACCAATGGATCGAGTCGAGTGGTAAATAAGTCAATGTCGCTTAAAAATGTCTTGAACTTGACATTTTTCTTGGGAGCCTCACCCGCCATGCCAAGCATGCGACCTGAGGTGATCAACGGATTAGTTAAGTATGGTTGGTTAAAAGATATCATCTCACTGCCGGTGAAGCCTACTTGAATACCATGTCTTGCCGTAAAAAAAATATGTTACATTTTAAGTTATATTTATTAGAATTCTAATTAATTCTTATATTTTAAATCTCAGGGAGGATCGGGATGACAGCAGGGATTGGAATATTCAAAAGTATCATAATATTGCTGGTAATAATAGCGTTTCCTTATATTTTTTGTGCTCACCCATATATTGTAAAAGTTGCTCTTGCTTTTGTGTGGATCTATTACCTCTGTAATGCTCTACTATACACACTATAAGATCAAAGCGGTTGGGATGGGTCGGGCTTGCCCCACACTGATCGATGCATGTTTAGACTCGAGCAAACCTGTGGCGGGACACGGGGTGGTGAGGGTCAACAGGCCAAGGAAACGAGGTGGGTCTACGTCTTTAGATACCTGCCCCCGCCCGACCTATTGCCCAGTCCAAGTTACAGTGTCATGCCTCTGATTAAGCTGACACAGCCTGGCCACCAAGGAGGGTACCTTGTGGCATGGTTCGAGCCACTCTGTAATAATGTTTATGGTGATATCAAATAATAAGATTTAAATAAACATTGCATTCTTTAATAATAAATATTTACAAATTTTAAAAATATATATATAGATAATTATAAAACTATCAAATGTAAATAAAAACTAAGAGATCAGATGATAAGGTATCATTTAATGAGTAATTAGAATTTATTGGTAAGTATTATCATCTACATATATGTTCAGCCATGCAAGGAGATACTTTCTCTGGGGTATGAGCCATGTGGCTCTATCTGGCTGTTATCCCGATTCCTCCCGCATTGATTCTCTCCGATAACCCCTTCTACAGATCTTAGCTCGAATAATAGACTCGTCATTGAACTAGATAAAGAGACTATTTTCTGAAAGAATGCTCAAGTTCGACATAAGAGAATCCTGGCTTTCATAGATACAAGATGGATGTATACCATTAGAACGCTGGATTTGTAGGATAGGTCTATAAAGTGTGCAAGATAGGCAACGTCCTTTTATGGCCTAAATAGGCGTGTCAAAAACTAGCCTGAGCCGGAAAATACGGTGAGAGAAAATTGTCCATAGGTGGGGCTTTCGGATTGCCATTATAATCTTAACAAATCATGCACAATCGAAAATAGAAAAAAAAATTTATAATACAAAAAAGGTATGAGAAAATAATTAAAAAATAATTAATTATATATAAATAATTATCTATAGACCTTTTAAATTAATCAAATATTTAAAATAATCCGCATATAATATAATATGATATGATATAAATATTTATTTTAAAATATTATATTATCTTAAAATATTTATATTTGATTTGAACCGGTTCGAAGCATTAAATATTTATAGTAAGTTGTAATTTTCATACCAATTAAGATGGTGGGTGGCGTTGGAATGGTCCGAATTGACAAGTATACGCCTAAATCTACTAGAATTTCTAGAGAACCGTTACAGTTTCAATACAGCGGTAGTCACTCGACTTTAGAATCTCTGTATTCCCAGTTGGCTACCGTCTGTATCTATTTGACTCCAAGAAACCCGCCGATATTTCACTTCTTGCAACCAACTCCATCGAGAATTTTTGGGTGATTTGAGAAGCTAGAGTTTCGGTTTTTTTCACGGTTCCATTATTGCTCCCAGCTCAAATCCGGGGATTGTCTGCAGTTCGGGGACGGGAAGAGGAAGTTTACAAGAAAAGCGTTGAAAAGTAATAGATTTGGAAATACTGATTATTCTTAAAAAGGTTAAATATCATTAGATACACATGTTATTGTTGCAATTTATTATCTAATTAAAAAAATAAACATAGGATAGTGTAATAGTGTTACTATAAACTTAATTACTAAGAAATTGTATAATTGATTCTCATTATGGAACTTTTTATATTTTTATATTTTTGATTCTCTTACCTTATTTTAAATCTATGATATTTCTATATAATAATAAAAAAGTATTCTAATCTCTGGATCTAATTTCTGACCAAAACCTAGGAAGCCACGTGCACCTGAAAATTGCTGGAATCAAATTCGTCACGTGAAAAACAAAAGCAAGGCCGCAGAAAAACAGTTAATAAACGAAACTCACTGGTCGCCCAGAAAAAGCATAAGAGCATACTACAGTTCTATAGGAAAGAAATGGAGAAAAGTGGGGAAAAGAAGAATATGAAATGAAAAATCAGTTGTCCGATAATCTTACGCCCTTGCCCATCGGTAGATGCTGATTGACACAGTGACCGAACAGCGTTCGCGTCCCTCCTCCCTCCCTCTCTCTCTCTCTCTCTCTCTCTCTCTCTCTCTCTCTCGCTCTCTCACTTCTATGTCTATACCCATTGGAGAGCAGAGCAGATTCCAGTTCCATGTCATGTTCAAACTTCAATCTCAAGCCCACTTTCTATGTTGAATGGTCCTCTCTTCTTCTCCTAAGTAAAGATCTGAGCCCATCAGTGTCTCCTTGAATATACGCCCCAGACGAGAACAGATCGTGAGCTTTGGCCCCTAATGAGGGTTACCCTTTTGTCGTTTTGACCCGAACTTACGACTTCGGATCTTGCTGCGAGCTGCAAAGTTGGTTCTTTTTCTTTTGATTAATTTAGAGCGTTGGGTATGCTCGGCTCAATTGGAGATGCTTGCTGCTTGACTGTCTTAGAGTTACGAGGATTCTTTCATTATTCGTTGTTTAGAAACTTGAGATTCTAGATCGAGAAGTCAGACCATTAAGGTCAGTTTCTGCAGCTCCAAATAGCATAGATATAGAGCTGTGATATTATATTTTCTGCACAGTGGATGCAGGACTGCAAGGAGTTGAGAATTCAAGGATTTTGTGTTTGATCAGGGAAGCATTAATTTTTTGAAGTTACTATAGGGGGAGGTTGGAGTGCTTTAGTTTGTTTCAGTTACTTTGCAGTTGTAGCATATTCTTTGATGCACGTCTTTGGAGTTTAGACTGTTGAAAGAGGATGGTTTGTTGCTTGCTGCATTTGGTATGATTTTCGACTTATACAAGTGAAGACGGCTTATTCGGGAGAAGATTCTTTATTTTAATTTTACCCTTGTGATTGCTTAGTTCTGTGAAGGAGCATGGATATTGCTAGTAATTTTTAGGAGAATTATCAGATGGCATCTATTAGAAGAACGCTATCCCCTGTTCCTAGAGCTGGGATTGCTCTCAATGGGGAAGCTTGTAATGTCTCCTCACCTCTGTCAAGGTCATCATGCAGTACCTCAAACTATTCTTCAAGTGCACTGCCATCATCGCCATTTGGTTTGGTTGATAAGAGATTGAAGCAAAAAGGACAGTACCCTTGGAGAAGGGCGGCTTTCCAGTTTATCATTTGCTTTATGTTTGGGATGTTCATTGGATGCACGCCCTTTGCCTCCTTGAGCATCTCGACGAATATCACATCGAATAAGCCTGGGTCATTTATTTTCGACACAAATACGACATTACTTTTAGAGAGTGAACGTGCAAATAGCCATATGATACTGGATTCACTGTCGAAAGAGCAGGCAGGGGTAAAAGATCTGCAAGGTGATGCAGATACTGATCTGAACAAGGATAATACTAGATCAGTAATGGAGAATATGTTCGTGGAGGTTAAGAGTCCCTTGATCATCCTGACTGCAACTCAGACTGGACCCTTCCAGGCCTTTTATTTGAATCGGTTGGCAAGCACGCTAAAGCTTGTGACACCTCCTCTGCTATGGGTGGTGGTGGAGATGAATGCCCAATCCCATGAGACTGCTGATATTTTGAGAAGAAGTGGTGTTATGTACAGACATGTTGTGTGCGATAAGAATTTGACTGACTTGAATGATAGGAGAGTCCACCAAAGGAATGCAGCACTGTCTCATATTGAGGTTCACCGCCTCGATGGGATTGTCTACTTTGCAGATGAGGAAAATGTTTATGCGCTAGATCTTTTTGAGGATATGAGGAAGATCAGGTACATATAGGATATCTGCTTCTGCATGTAAAAGTTATTCTGTTGCATTTTTTCTTTCTTGTTTATTTGTGGTTCTAATGCTTGTGGGACTAGAGATACTTATATGTAGCAGTAGCTTCAAAATGGCAACATTATAGAATTCAACACTTCAAATTGCATAGCAATGTTAACAAATAACATGATATTGAGACATGGGATCTGGAAGTGCGAGAAGGTGTTTTATTTTTTGGTTCATGCTAAACTTAGATCTTAGATCCTCTTCCTTTAGCACTTGAGGGGCAAAAGGTTGGTCTTCAATGACAATATAATATGTTTTGATAGTAAGCAGGCCTATCTAGCTATGGACTTACTTACAAATACACATCCCAATGAGCCAGTTGAGCAATTTCCAACATACGCATTTGATATGATATAAATGTATCTGTGGCCTTGCTTTTCCTGTGCTACCAAGATTTTGTGTTGGTATTATAAAAATTAAATGGTGAAGGGCTTATGTAGCCTACTAAAATGTATGGGGGCAAGAAGAAAGGAAGGTGTTTAAGGCACTATTAAGTTGATGTTTATGTTAACTTAAGTAGGTGCTTGATGAATCTGGTGGATTTTCACTTAATTTGGTGGTCAACTTTTCTCCCTCCCATGTTTTCTTCTTTATGTCCTAATTTCGTCCACCAAGAGCAGAAGATGGCTGTTTGTTGTTTATGTATTTTTTAATATTCGTATTTTCTTTTTCATTTTGCTGATGACAAGATTACATGTTCCAGTTCTTCTATCTCCGTTATTACACACTCATTTTCTATTGCAGGCGGTTTGGAACATGGGTGGTGGGCAAAGCAAGCAAGAGAAGAAATGGGGCTATCTTGGAGGGCCCTGTTTGTAATGGGACCGAGGTCATAGGTTGGCATTTAGACAGATCGAAGAGATTGGCTCATGCTCGGAGATTCCACATGGAGATGTCGGGTTTTGCATTCAATAGCACCATTCTCTGGGATCCTAAGCGGTGGCACCGGCCAGCCCTTGAACCTGTAAGGCAGCTCGATACTGTGAAAGAAAGATTTCAGGTTATACTCCCTCCAGCTCATGCTCTCTCTATATATGTGTTTGATTCTGTACGTTCTGTATGGATCCTTCTTGAGTTTATAGAAGTAGATATTTTGGAACTCAAGATGCTTGATTCCCCTCTGGCCCCTTGTATGAAGATAGAAGATGAGTATCAAGGATATATGACTAAACCTGAGGTGGCAAAGTTGGTCTTAGGAAATAGAAAAGAGTGTCAAGGGAGAATTGATCTTAAAAATTTTCACTGAAACGAAAATTAGTTGCTTTATTATACAATTGCACTGTCAGTTAATTTTTGTTATTTACCTCCCAGCTCATCCTCATGGTCAGTCTAGTGCAACCCTATTATTCCTCATGTAATGGTATGAATGTGATTTTGTCTGTGTTACTTTTGGATCAGCAGGTGACAGCATTTGTTGAACAAATCGTGGAGGATGAGAGTCAGATGGAAGGTTTACCACCCAGTTGCTTGAGAGTCATGGTATGGGAAGTTCATAGGGAAACCTCATATAGTGCCCTTTATCCTCATAATTGGTCAGCGATGCACAATCTTGAGAATGTCAACCCATTCTCTTTGCATTTGTGATGCTTAATGGAGTTTATTTGGGTTGTGAAAAGTAAGTCAAATTTCTCTGTGCTATTTAATGTTGTGTTTTCAAGGAGAATCATTTGTGGGGTGTGACGGGCACTATCTGTTTTAGTATGACAGATGCAGTTCTTGGCAAGAGTTTTCCGAGGGAGTCGATCCTCTGTCTAGTTTTGGAGAAGATCTGCTTTGTTTATGAGGCCTGAAATTTGAAATTGGCACATGTAATTCTTGTGGGAATCCTAGAGGTTGCATTGAGTGAAAAGGAAAAGCGTTTATTCCAGTCCCAGCCCTATATAGGCTTTTTTATTGGGGTCAATTATAGCAAGTAATTCTTATTGGTTCCTAAATGATTGTCATGCAAGTAAATGATGTAATTGACTCTTAGGATATGCCATCGAACCTAGATGGCTAAGAGTCTCACATTATGTTGGTGGGATGCACTTGGATGAGCTTCCAAGAAAGCCTAGTTTTCTTCCATTTCTGGCAAACCATTTCCGAGGTCTAACATGCTTAGAGTTTAGATTTGAGGGGTTTGCTTTGAAAGTTCATGATTAGAGAGAAGTTTGCCACAGCTGAGTTTCATTTTGCAGGAGATGAGGAAATGGGCTAATGTTGAACTCTATTCACAGTAGGCTTTGGGACACAAACTGCAACATTGCCCTTTGAACTGATCAAACATTACATTTAGGTGTCTTAAGAATGTTCCTAGCCTGTTGTGTACCACTCCAGTTTGTCCCCCTGCACATCTTAAATGATGAAGGAAATGAGGAAAACGTGCAATGCTGCTATATCTCAAATGTCTTCTATGAGCAAACATGTGGATGTTCTCTTTATTTCTCATAACAAAAGGGAAGGAAGAATGCTGGACAGTCGACCTAAATTGACCAGCTTCGTTGCCTTGCAGGTAACCCTGTTCATGAATCTCACATGCGCATCTGCTTCAGCATCTTGCTCAGGATACCTTTTCAATCTTCCTATCCATCGCAAAAGCTGCTGAAGATCCTTTGATGATCTCCAATTTTGTGTTCTATTGGTAGTGCTCTTTCCCACTCTCTTCTGGAAGGCAATATGCTGCAATTGTACAGTCAAATTGAGTTGGCACATTGGTTTTATCGGCTTGATTACTATAGGATGGTCTCTTGCATAATTAGGGAGAATTTTAGCTCTCAAGCCTCCATACTCCCTACCCAAAAACTCTCTAGTTCCCCTTCTGCTATACCATTTTTAATGATACTCTCCTTAAGCGGTGCTCTCTGGCTCTCTCCAATCTCTTCATTGCCTCTGTTTCAATATTCTCTCGATGAAAAGGTAAATCTCGCCTTTTTCTCTTCCGGAATTTTTGTCAGCCTCCTCCTTCGAGCCTGAGGTGGGTGGACAATCCGTCTCTTGGGCATTCAGTGAGGCTAGGGATATTTTTCATTAAAAAATGAAAAAGCTAAGAGCTCAAACTCTGAGTTGCTCGTATCTTGCACTATAAGCGTAGTATGTCAAACTACAAGATCGGTGGACTTTGTCAAACACAACAGAACAGCTAACAGAGTAGATTGGCACTTCTATTCCTTTTCAAAATTTCATGTTTACCCTTGTGAGACCGATTCATTCTACAACATGCAAAAAAGTACCAAAAGTTGGCCGAACTTAGACCTACAATGACCCAGTAATAGTAGTCATAATGCCCACTATTGATATTGCTTGAAACCCGACTCTCCTCGCCGCCTCTACTTGTCCCAAAATCTATAAGAGTGATTATGAAGCTTGAGAAGACACTTGCCAATGAGCGAGACTTGCAGCGACACTTGACATGCTCTTGGGCAACTGGGGGAAGTAGAACTCGTTTTGCCCGATTACGTGGATTCCCTCACCAAGCCTATGAATCACGTAGTAAGGGATCATCCACATGGCTGATATTGTGGGGGCACCTGCAGCCACCCGCTGTTTCCGAACAGTCTCAGTGATTGCTAGCATCGAGATAGCCAAGATCGATAGCACAAAACTGATACCCATCCAGGGCTTTGGGCTTAGGCTGACAGGCCTTCCAATGATCCAAGAAGCAAGTGGCAGGATAACAGTCTGATACATCGAAACTAGTAGCAGAACAGAGAGCAGCGTCAAGAAGGTGAATGGGCCTGTGGGGATCTCGAAGCCATGGCACAAATGCCGGTCCATTGAAGCAGCATGGAGGACTGGCAAGGAATTCTGGGAGCAGGCGATGGACATTATGATCCCCCTGGACCATATAGGGAGTATGTTGATCAAGGATTTGTGCTCTGCCACTTGGTCTATCAGGCGGAGTCTCCATGGATCCGGAGCTTGTGTTTCTTCCATTAGAGGTTGGTAGTAAGGCTCACCTGGAAAGAAGCAAGCCTTGTTGAGGAACCTACGTAATGCATGTAAGAAAGAAGATATGGCCACTGAGGGATGTCCGATTGCATATGATGCGAACACTGGGGCGGGCCAGTCTGGTGATGAGCTGAGCCGGTTCTCCATGGAGGAACCTGCCCTCCGTGAAGGCATTAAGTGAAGGCATCAACATTGATAGCCACTTTAAAGTAGAACGCCTTTATATTCGTATACCATTAAGATGTTCCAATGGCCGTAATATGTACCTTAGGTCCGGGCTTGGTTCTCTCGAATAATTCAGCCCTTTGAATAATAAAACCTCCCACTTCCACCCCGGGATGACACACCAATGTTCCTATTGCTACAGGTGGCCTCCACAACTCGTGCGAACCTAGTGAGTAAGCTGGAATCCACCTTCACTTTCACATAGAACGGTGAGACCAAGAAGAAGCAAAGCAGAGACAAGAACATGAGCAGGACAGGAGCTCCAAACCCAACCGTCCACCCGACATTCTCCTGAATGTAAGCAATACATGTCACTGCCACCATTACTGCCCCTACAACTGAAGCGTAGTACCGGCTGATGAACCATTGTAAGCCGCCGTCCACATCACCTGTATGGTCCTCAGGGTGTGGCCTCCGGTCGAGCTGGTCCGCTCTGAAGGCTAGGGAGGACGACCGTATCCCACCCACGCTGATGGACATCAGGGTGAATGAGGTGCATAGGATTGCTAGCTGGGTCGACGGGGCCGGTGATTTGCAGCTGTTGTAACCTAACTGGAGGCAACCTGATCCTGGAGGACTGCCTGGCGGAAACACTGTCGTTAGCCACAGAAGAACCATGCCCTGTGAGATGAGGCAGTCGTTATTGCTTCAACTATGCATATAGCACAGGAAAATCAATTCGGAAAGAGAAAAAGAGCAGGGCAAGTCTATGGAGAAAATCATGAGCGCTGTTGGAACCATAGAGGGTGACCTAAATTACAGGTCGAATGTGGGTGTTGAATGCTGTCTCGTATTCCCTGCATTTTCTTTATATTTTTGGGATGTCAGATTACAGCTCTCTCTCAAAGCGCAGCGTGAACACCATCGCTGGCGGTTGGACGGAACGTTAAAGCTTTAACTAACTACGATACTACGTGTTAAATGGTCATTCATCATCTGATTTCTGAAAAAGTTGTAATATGAGGCTGTTAGAATATGCGCTTTGATACTATACTAAGTGTTGCAGTAGGACCCATAATAGCCCTAAAAATTCCAAAATATTAAGTTAATTAAACCTTAAAAAATTTTAAGTGAACCCTAAAAAATCAACGATGAAAATACAAAAACTAATTGCGGTATCTTTTCTATAATTAAGTATTGAAGGCATCCAAATTTTCTTTTCCAATAAATGCATAATTGTGACTTTTGTACTTAGCAAGAAAAAATCATTTAAATATAACTTATTTCCAAGTTATTTGAATAAATATATGAGAACCAATGATTATCTATTATGTGTTCTTAAGGTACATGATAAAAAAAATACATATTTAAAAAAAAAACTGACCGGAATCTAGAAAGTATGTCCAACATCGAAAACTCTTGCCAGAGTTTTGTCGAATCCTCTTAATGATATCCTGCTATGAATTGTTCGAGAATTACAAGGATTTTAAAGCACTTTTCACGAGTTTAGGTTTTTTTTCGTTTCTTTTTCTAAAAATAATTAACGTCAACCAATAAAAATAACCAAGAAAAAATTGGAAAAATTAGGGTGAAGGGAAAGGATACTGCACGAGGACTCAATACTGCGCACGATAAGCGCATCGCTAATTTTGACCTGCGAAACTCAAGGCCGATGCAGACAGGTTAATGTCTGGTTTCGAACCACAGAGTTCAAATACACTATCAATCGAAGCATTAGCGTTTGAATTAATATAGCTATACTAAGCCCTAAATTTTTAGTGTCACGATTTTGTTTGATCAAATTGGTGAAAAATCAACATAACTTAATTGAAATAATTTGATATTACTTTCATTTTAAGTAAGGTGTTTAATTCGATGGTTATAAATAGAAATAATTTATATTAAAAATGCATCAAGACTAAGTGAGCCAGCTCAGCTCCAATTGCAGCAAATAGGGTCTAATGGTTTTCTTAATATCAATCAATTTTTAAAAAATAAATGATTAAATATATTATGTGCTACGGAGATTGTGAAGAAGCTTGGAAAAGTTGAACTGGAGTGATTATAACATGTATTTATAGCACGTTACAAAATATAAAAATAAAATTTTTTTGAGTACATAATATTAAATATAAATATCTTTGTAGTAGCACAATATTTACATCATTCTAAAATATTAATACAAATCATAGAAGATTTCCTAATTGATGCACTTAATCGCATGGAACTCTGGTTGCTCGACTTTAAAACTCCGGAGATAATTTTAATCTCACTTTCTAATGTAATTATTATTATTTTATCAAACACATAATATGATTAAAGATTAAATGGGAACATATATTACCACAAGGCTGGAGATGCACCCGAAACCGATCATGGTGAACCAACCTGCATAAGAGTCGGCCAGGAAGGCGCCGACGATATTGGGTATGAAGTCGGTCGCGGCAGACCAGAAGAAGAGGACGTTGGCGGCTGCGGCAGCCTCGAGGCCGTACAGGCTGGCCGGGTAAAGAATCATGTTTGGCGTTAATTAGACCGATGCTGGCCGCCCTCTCAAACACTGCCTCGTTCATTACACACCCAGCGATCGATACGAAGTTAACAATGTACACGATGAATTGCGATTAGGAAATGATAAAGGGACAGCGAGCATTGTATATGACACAAAACAATATTAGGCTGCATCGATCGAGTTCATGATCTTGACAAAGTGAACTTCATGCATGACGCAACAAATATGGGTTGGAAAACCGTGTACCCGTGTGAGAAAGTACCAATGATGAAAGGAGTGGTTCTGATGCCTCCCTTTGGGGAGCTCAGGAGTGGTTCTGTGATCATCACCTTCTCCTTGTCCTCCTCCATCGACGTCCTCCTCTGCTACTCTCTGCAACTTTTGTTTTACTTTGGATATGAACGCTGACAGAAAGCGACTGTGTCTGTGTGCTCCTCAGGGGTTTCTGAAAAAGTCACTGAGTCGATCAGAAAGGGACATGAAAGACAAGTCGCGAGAAACTCATGAGTGGAAGAGACGGATGGGAACCGATGAATTCCTTATCTGCGGCAGATGCTTTGATTCCACAGACACTGTCACAAGGGGTTAAAAGTGGCGACATCTGCCGGTAAGTTCCATAATCCCTCGTCAGTCGAGTGGGTTTTCTACTAAATGATTGGGGGCTGAAGTTTGGCTATTTCAATTCTTTGTTCAATTTTTTCATCTCTCTTAACATTACCACTAATCCTTTTAGAAAACAATATATCAGGTTTTGCAAAATTTATTTGTTGACCATTCCATGAGCAGAAAGTGTCATATCCCATCGGGTCCTTCAGTATATGAGTCATCATGAGGAGGGTTCAGTTGTGGTTAAACACAAAATGCCGAATATCACAATGGCGGAGCGGCAAGATTGTCACTGCCACTATTTTCTTTTTTGAGAAAAAGAAGTGTAAATTTTTGAGATTGTAAAATTTTTAAAAGATTAGGAAGAACCCTAAAAATGTATATGTCTAGTTCCCTGCATGATTTCCCCATGTTGAATTTTGTACGGGTTGAATATTTAGTTCTCATTGTGCATTGACCTTGGACAAGGAGAGAGAAGAGAGAATATTGTGATTTTTGTTTCTAAAAATAGAAGTAGGGGCAGTTAAAAGTAAGGACTATAAGGTGATATAGCTGGCATAATATCCTAACTGGCAAAATTTTATTGATATTTTGGCAGGACTCCATCAAGATTTTTTTTTTTTTTTACATTCTGTTTCCATGACAGAAGAAGGATAACTTGTACTAAGACGAGACATGTTTATATGGTGGCACTAACTCAAAGAAATTAGGCCCTAATGTTATTATGCTCCCACAAGGTGGTATTTCCATTGGAAATATGGGAGATCTGATCTTGGATTGATGTAATCAGAATTGTTCTCACCGAAGAGGCTTCAAATAATACAACAGCTGGTTCATCTATAGAGATGTGACTGTCTTTTAGATCAGACCCCTATGAGATTTACCTCGAACTAAGTCAATATCAGTATGTGTTTTTTGTTTGAGAATAGAACGCCGGACTTGCACTTAAGTAGGTTGCTCTAACATTGTCATGATGAATGGTAGGAGGTGAAGTCTATGGAGCCCGAAGTTCACCTAGCAAGGTCTACATTAACCCTTACAATCTCAGCGACCATGGCAGCAAGAGCACAACATATATTCAGATTCGGTAGACTGACCGCGTTACTGACTTTTGTTTATCATAAGAGCTCCACGAAATGACATTACTGTCGAGGCAAACTAGAAGAGAATAAGTGGATGTGCTACCATCAGCATCTCCTGCCCAATCCCCATCAGGATAAGTAGTGAGATTATATATAGGACCTTTCTTGAAAAGCAAACTGTGACAGAGTATGCCCTTAAGGACAGTGAAGAACTCATTTCACGGTTGTTCAATGCAATTTTTATTTAAATGAAGAAAATGTTGTGAGCTTATAAAAAAGTTAGATACCTCCATCTATCAGCTTAAGCTTTCATTGAAAATGACCCGATCTCTTATGGGCTCACAATAAATTTAACAACATCATTCTCATATAGTAACAAATAGACAAGAGTGTACCATCCTTATCGTAAATTATGTGTGATGTGTATGATTGGGTATTTTCAAAACCCTACTCAAGTAAAATGCTCCCGAGTTCCTGGCACCAATCTTAAATTTGTGAAGTAATAGACTTATATAAATTTGATAAAAGTAATTAAATGAACATTTCCTTTCCGCGGATGAGGTACTACCAAACTCCCGAATTTGGATTACATGTGGAATTCATATGTGATTAGACCTGCCAAAAACCGGTTTGGTTAGAAAGTATGATCTAGGCACGGCTTTTTTGTGCCATGCCTAAGCTGAGATTTTTAGTTCATCCGAGAAAGTAGGCAGTACCTGCCTGAAAGTGCAGAAAAAAATATTTAAAATAAAAATAAATTTATGAATTTTTTTAAATGATTACTTATATACAAATAATTATATTTTAATAGTTATTTCAATATTTTCTTCTAATTAATAGAATATTTAGATTTATTAATAAATTATATTATATAAAAATTTATTGTGAACCATTAAATTCATTAAAATTATTTTTGTTTGATTGAAGTGAAGCCGATGTGACCCGAAGCACAAAATATTCATAGCTGGTTGAGATGGTGAGGTATATCAGCATGGCTTGAACATAGGACAGTATCATGCTGGTACTACTTAAAAATTATTGGGTCGGCTTGAATTGACAGGTCTATCCATAATTAGAATTCAGATTCCAAATTACCATACATACCAATTGCATGCACTGAATATTTACTCCACCTACATTAGGAGATGAAAGTTATATAAAAAAAATAATGTGAGAAGTTGAACGAGATCCATTAACGCTAAATTCATAATCACATAGCTGTATCGAATTCGTTCTCGCCGCTAGGATGTTCGAAGTCCAACTTCAAGCTAAGAGGGAGCTCCTATTGGTCTATTGTTGGCCCACTTTCCTTGGACAGGTACCCTTTCATCAATTTCTTCCTCTTTCATTCGCCTTCTTATCCATGGATTTAAACGATCCATGCAGCCCGTACTGGAAATGGAAAAGGATATGAATTCCAAGACTACCTTCGATCTTTTGACTGTAAGGTCAAACGGTAGGCCCAGCGGGTCCAACCAGAAGGAACATATATATATTCGCTTTCTCTGTGCCCATTCAATCATTATGTTCCCAATTGTTACCTTTCCTTTCGTATCTATCGCACAGTATTTTAAGAGATTATGGTATACTAAACTCATTCAACTTCAAACCCCGATAGGCATAGGTAGAGATGTTAAACGGGTCGGGTTGGTATTGAATCG
Source organism: Sonneratia caseolaris (assembly GCA_900006705.1). Taxonomy (NCBI): domain Eukaryota; kingdom Viridiplantae; phylum Streptophyta; class Magnoliopsida; order Myrtales; family Lythraceae; genus Sonneratia; species Sonneratia caseolaris. The sequence continues at coordinate 1,056,559 of CXYZ01003352.1, read as the reverse complement.
GACCGTCCAAATCTGGAACCGGTCTAGACCGTCTCTAATCCGGCCTATAACTACTCTTATTAGAATGAGTGGTGGTTACGGACTGGATTAGAAATGTAGATAAGTTGAACTGTAACTGATCCGGACTGTTACCTCACTGAACTGATCTAGAATTATTTAGAAATGGCCAAGACTGCCAATATTGTATCAATTTAAAATTTTAAAAAATAAAGAAATATTCATTTAAAATAATTTTTTTTAAAATTAAAAAAGGTGGATTGATTAAAAATTAAAAATTAAAAATTATTAGTAAATCTCTAACAAAAAATTTGTCGCAAATTTGTTGACATACTGATTTCTATCAAAACTTGCTTAAAGTTGGTTGTCGATATTATTTTTAAATCTTCAATGAAAGAAATTTGTCACTAATTTTGTCCATATACCAACTTCCGACAACCGACAAAACTTCCTTTAAATTTATTGTCGATATATTATTGATGAATTTCCGATAAAAGGAAGTTTGTCACAAGTTTATCGATACTTTCCACAAGTTGATATCAACAATAAAATTTTTTTGCCAATATATTGGATATTTGATTTTAGTCACTATTTTACAGGCAATTTATCAGCAAAGTTTTCGACGAAAGGGTGGTTGCCGGTGATTTTTTATTGGTAAAAATGAATTTTCTTGTAGTAAATTCCAGCCTCTAAAGCCAAGATAAAGGAGGGTGAAAGTGATGACAATCCAACTACCCTTACTGTATGATAATCGGATGAAAGCATACAACTGTTGAAAATCTAGTATAATTCAAAGAGCATGTACCACATCAATCCATTTTTTAGCACAAAGTATGAGAAGGGATTCAAACATATAATTTCAAACTCATCAAACTATACGAGGGTAATACATAAATTATAAGACCATAACCTTGAAAGTACTTGTAAGTTAGTATAATTTCACACTTTATTATATTTTTCATTTCTTGTACTTTTATTTAATGATTTCTTTAACGTTAGATAGGAAAAATTTTATAATTCAGTCACTGAATTATCCTATAGCTATGTACCATGAGTAATTGAATTCCTTTTTTTTTTTTACAATACGTATGATTTTAATTAATTATTGCTAAACCGCATGACGGGTAAACCGTAAAAGAATTCTGATTTGAATAATGCCCCAAGGGCAGCAGTTCAAAGATAAATTGTACTTACCTGCCTACCTTACCTAGCCTTTCGAGTCCACGGATCAGGTGACAGCTACGAGTATCTGAATCGAAATTCTTGTACTAAATAATTATTAACCCTCACGCCCTTTTCTTCAAAATTCTCTTTATGTCTTCACTTTGATTTCCCCCTTTGTTAAATTAAGATAAAACTAATTGGAGGAGGGATGATTATGTCATTAAAGCATTAAAGTATGAATAGTGGGATGGTGGGGTCACCGTCGCTCACATTGAAGTGTACCGCTCGTGCACAATTTTCGACAAGCGGAATAGGATTAATGATTATTAGGGATGACAGCAATCATTAAAAACCTATGATTAATTAAAACATAGTCGTCCTTAAATCAACAGCCCCGTACAAAACATCATTTAAGTGTTGGATTATTTCTTCTGTGCTACCAATAAGAGAGAGCACTTTCGATTTATCTGATTACGATTATACATGTATTATATTAATGTCTGCATATTAAAATCTAATAAATTTGATTCTCATCGATAAAATTTCTTATATCATCTTATTTTTCATTTTTCATTTTTCAATTTTGATAATATTTCTGGCCTTCCGCATAAGTTATATGGACTTTAATATTATGAGCACTTTAAAGATATGACTATACAACAATTTTCATGTACATTGGCCCATATACAAAATGAACTTTATAACCCATATAATTTCCTCTAAAATTTTATGAGAATTAATCTTTCATCCACCCCAAAATTATTTGTCATTTTCCCAACATCTCGTACGACTCAAAGTCCTCGTATACTTGTTGATCGGATGCAAGAAATGGCTAGGATTGTGCATGAGTACCGAGGATACCAAGAAAAAAAGGGGTAGGTTCTAGGTAAATTTGAGCAAAATTTGGGTAAGTTCCAAGTAAAGAAATTAGGAATCGAGCTCTTTTGATTTTGGTTTCGGCATACAGGCTACCCAGAATCGAACCTAGACCCAGGATCAATTATAAAAAAAAAAATTGTACAATCAATTCCATCATTTTTCATTTGAAGTATATCGTTCATAAGATTTATGAAATTTTATTTAATATAAAAATGATGTATATTTACAAAGTTTACCATATCTGAAATATTTAAAATATAACAAGACTCAGTCCAAATTAAATGTTGTACACTAAATTTTAATTAAATAAATATATCAAAATAACAAAAAACTATGAAATTTATGCTAAAATTGGGTATTTATCAATAATTAAATATTAAGGAGAATAATGAACATGTTCCTCTAGGGTGCCCAGAATCGACAGTAGAACATAGGTTCTGTATATGATCCAACTCCGATATTCAACAAAGTAGGGTCCGAGTCCACAACTTGAAAACTGGTTTTTATATAGGGTAGAATTTAGGTCCTGCAAAAATTATAGGGTATATGGACCCGATCGCCCCTAGAATCGACTTGATGAGCCGTTGGATTCACCACGCATCTTCATCTTCATTTTCACAACCATTACTGCCTACTGGGAAAACGTAGTTATGAGGCAGGAAGATGCACAGCTGTCGTCATTGTTCATGTTCGACTGAACATGTCAATATCCACGTCACAGTCCAAGCCGACTTTCACTAATCAAATATCATCGCCCCCGAGGATTTAGTCCTTGTTTATAAATTAAAAAAAAAAATTCAAGACTGAATTACTAGAGCAACTTAATATTTTTGGCTAAAAAATGAATTAAATTCATTGGCTTGATATTGCTCGAGCACTAATAATCAATTCATAAAACAGCAACTTATACCCAGCAACATTACGAGAGAAAGATATAAACATGATAGTGTCACATTGAAATAATTTCAGCAACACTCAAGTATAATATTATACAATGGTTGAAACACTTAAATATTTACTCTTTTTTAAAATCGAATTTATAATTTTTTAAATATTAAATTGATGATGATATTATTCTATTAATTTTTTTTTCCTATAGTATAGTATGTGATTAATAAAAAAAGGCACAAGTTCCTTGTATTTATTTGCAGTCCCACTATTCTCAAAACAATCAATGATAGATATGTAGTGAGTGACAAGGGAATATAATTAACAAGAGCTTAATGCCCGAAGCCATAATACTCCCGCCGCTCCAGAAACAACGCCGAGTGGGGCCTCCCTCTGTCAGCTTTTCCTTTTTAATCTACGTAAAGCACGAGATAGTGGAATGCAGAAGCGGGGAGGGAGTATGTTTCGTTCATTAGCAAGAGAACAAAGTTGATGATTCGATCGTCCCCTTCTTCGGTGGGGCCCTCTCCTCCGACGCGACCCTACTCAGTTGGCCGTGGAATGATGACATGTGTCGATCGGCCAGTCGAAGAGAGGCATCTCTTTCCTGAATAAACGGGTTAAAAAAAATCGGAGATAATGTTACAGCAGTTGGGATATACTGCAACATACTGCTTACTCGACAGTGTAACACTGATATGGCTGATGCACAAGGCCATCCAAGTCGTAAACAACAGTCGCCTCGTCGGAGAATCGGTCCGGCTGGCCCAGGGTCAGTGGACTCGTACAGATACTAAAAGAGATGTAGCTGCTGGCATCAGCTCCACTGCAGGCTTCAAATGCTCTTTTCTACTTTCTCTTTTCCGCCTTTTGCTCGTCAAGTTTCTCCTTTAAATAAAGAAAGAAGTCGCTTTTGCTCTCAATCTTCTCAGGTTAAACACCAATTATTCTTCTGCTGCCCCTCATCTCCATCGTGCTGTCACCATGTTCTGATGCGTCCAGATTTTTCTGACTGGACTTGTCCTTAAGGATACGCGATGACGAGTAAGTTACCAACTTAAAACCAAAACTTGCTTGCATGCTTATCCCGGTCTATCATGTGAAGTTAGTAGTTTCAGTGTCTTCATCATTCCCTTCCCCGGGACCTCGTTTGGCTCCAGTTGAAGGTATAGTACACTATGCTCAACATCATCAAACGTTTGCTGCCGCTTGTATTGTTGAATGTTGAAAACTACTTCAAATTTGCGAGATGAATGAATTAATGAAATCCTTACTAATGTGAACTCTTTTCCGAGAAAGCGGTCAGCATATGCAGCGTGAACCCGAGGCTGGAGAACGTAGATGAGAATAGGGCTGCTGGAAGTTGGGTTCCAGCTATCTGTCCAGTGCCAGAAACTCCGACGGAGTCAATGGAGTTCCTAGCAAGATCATGGAGCCTCTCAGCCATGGAACTCTCCAAAGCTCTTACAGGTGGGACTCATGTTACGTCCACCGAGGCCTTTCCCGAGAGGGCATCATTCTCTTCCCTTAACAGTGTCGAGTCGGCGGAGCACGACTTAACGTCTGCAGCACCTTTCAGGGAATCCGTGAGTTGGGACTAACCTCTCAGATGCTCTTTAATGTCATATGAATTGGTTTTTGTAGATAGAACGCGCATAATTTATTTAGAATTCTTGCAAGTTGCTGCACGGCATTTCTTAACAAAGCACGAGTCTCAGGGAGTTTCAGAAGATAGAACCTCCAGCACTCCCAAACACTTAGATTTCCAAGGCAGTTTCACTATCTAACTAGCGTCTATCAGTAGATCGAAGAGGGCAGTCACACAATAAGCAGTACAGAATACGGTTGGGCTATACGTAGCAGAACATCATGAAATTTTCCTGTTCATTTCTAATAAATTCTACCTTTGAGTTTTTCTATCTTTTATACTTGACAGGTCCTTCAGCCCTTACAGAGTGGTGGTAATACTGATAATGTCTCTCCAAGAGACAGTGGAGAAGTCAGGGTAACCCTGTGTTCCTCCTCTGTTCATCGATATAATTTTAGCAGAAAATGGGAAGATGACTGGCGATGTTTTACTGATTTTGTTTTTTGGGGAGAAGTGTACATCACTCCGATAACGTTTTACTTCGGTTGCAGGAACTGTTCTTGCTTCACCAGGCTCTCAACCCGGAATTCCTTTCCAATCAGCAGCTTCTGCGAAACGGGGTAATGGTTATTTTGCCCTGTTTACTCATAGATCGGTATACTCAATTGATCAATCCATAGAATCACCCCCGCTGATAAAAAGGAAATAAGCAATTAAGTTTTCATGTACCAATAATGTTGAGTCAGTCAATGCAATTGTTAGATAATGTTTCTTTGAAGATCCATAACCAAACCGTTCCTAACTTGTTCTAGCCGGCTATATGTTTTGCAGCTGTACAAGAGCTTTATGAGGGGGAAAACAATGGGTAGATGGCTCAAGGACCAAAAGGAGAAGAAGAAACAGGAGACTCGGGCCCATAATGCACAGCTCCATGCAGCTGTCTCCGTGGCTGGGGTGGCAGCTGCCGTGGCGGCAATCGCAGCCTCCACGGCGACATTTCCTGAAAAATCCAATGCATCATCGAAGAACAAAGCAAACTTTAAAACGTCAACTGCTATTGCCTCTGCAGCAGCCCTGGTAGCATCCCACTGCATTGATCTAGCAGAGGAGATGGGAGCTGACCATGGCCAAGTCTCGGCAGTTGTTAGCTCGGCTGTTAACACGAGGACTAATGGCGATATCATGGCCCTAACTGCAGGAGCAGCAACAGGTAAACATTGGAAAGTCAACAAGGTTAATTACAACTAAGGATCACCATAATTACGTCAATGATTGTCATGGGACTATAGAGATTTTGATTAAGAATCTTTCCGAGCAGGATGAGGTAAGAATCTCACATGCATTGAGCTGGAGAATTATGGCAGCACATGCTAAGACAATCTGACCCAAATGAATTTGTCCATTGAAACTGCAACATGATAATTTGATAAAAGCATTTCTCTACTCAAAATCAATAAAATTTGCCCTGTTTGAATAGAACTGTCAGCAGTATAAAACATCTGTCCAAATGTGAAGGTCGGAAACGTAATTAAGCCGAAACATATCTCAAGCATGATGGCACAAAACCTTCGATAGCCACCTTAGCATGTTGTTTCACTGAAGTTTCATTATGTAATGTTCATTTTAGAGCCAGAGGGCATCGGTTTTTGAAAGATAAGAGTAAAATGTGCAGCACTGCGAGGAGCTGCAACCCTGAAGGCAAGGCTGCAGAAAGGATACGGAGGTCCACCAATAGGACTGGGAGAGGATAGGGCCGAAGCCGACAAGGAAAACATCACCTCGGTCACATTAGATTTTGTGTCAAGAGGGGGCGAACTCCTCAAACGTACGAGGAAAGGTAAGGGGATAAATACACATCTGCAAGTGAGATAATGGTGTCTGATTTGGAACAAACATTGATATGGACTCACTGATCACACTCGTGTTTGATTCATCAACAGGTGCACTCCACTGGAAGCAGGTTTCTTTTAACATAAATTCAAGTTTTCAGGTAACAAGAGATAAGCTTAAGTAGTTCATTGCTACGTTTAAGCTGCAGAAATAACTTCCTCCTTCCCCTTCTGAAAATTCTCCAAATTCGAGCTAGTTGTAGTGTGTACTGCCATGATCAAGAAAGTTTCATGTTAAGCTGATGATAGTCCGTAGGACAAGGTAACCGAGAACAACCTTCTTGTTTTCTTTGATAGTTCGAGATTTTCTGAAGTATCGTGGAAACGTCTGATACTCTCATGATGTCGCATTCTGAAGCTGCAGAGTTGAAAAATCAAAATTCGATTCTGAATGGCTTTCTGAAATTGAAACAATTGGCAGGTGGTTGTTAAGCTGAAGAGCAAGCATATGGTGGGAACATTCACAAAAAAGAAGAAGTGTAAGCAAAGAGCCACATTCGTTCATCATATAACCTCGTCCCGTGTCCGAGTTTATGGGAATAAACCTGTTTTTCTTGTTCATATATCTATCTGCAGGTGTAGTCTTGGGAGTCTATTGCGATATCCCAGCCTGGCCTGGGAGAGAGGAGAAGGAAGAAGAAAGACGCGAGCAGAAGGCCTACTTCGGAATTAAAACTGAGGATAGAATAGTGGAGTTCGAGTGCAGAAGCAAAGGCGAGAAGCAGCTATGGGCTGAGGGCATACAGCACATGTTGAATTACTGTTCTAACATGACATGATTCAGAGCACGCAGGCATCTGCTCCATTGAAACATTTTATATGATATGGATGTCGATATATTTCACGCAGACATGAGGAGTGCGGATTGTGAATTGTGGTGTGAAATTCCTTTCCATCTTGTCCTATGTGAAACCTGGCTTGTTTTCTGATCTTCTAAAAGTTTAACAGGATGGGTTTGTGCTTCCAAACTTTTCCTGCTGGTCTGTGAACAATAGCTGGACAAAGACATTAGATGAGAAGTCATTTCTCAAGCACATCAAACTGAAGCTTCATTTATACTCCATCCAAGTTCAGCCATGACAGAGTAATTGGGAGCAAGACTACACTGTAACTTTTACTATGGTCGCTTAGTGAGAGTTGTAGTTCGCAAACTTGAAACGAGTTGAAGAGGATTTGCCATGTCACTCCATTGCTTCTCGATCATCACAGGAGGCACAACAATTTTGTGCTTGAATCAGTGCGCATTAATCTCATATCACAAATACTGCCTCGAGAACTATCTGTAGTAATATCAGATGATCTGGCATGGTCCTGTCTTTCCATCTCAATGAAGATCTCATGATTTGAACCCTCTGATGACAACCTCAAGAGATCAGTTGGTCAAACTTAGACTTGCACTACGAGGCTAGAACAGATTCGGTGGCCCTCTAGCCACTGGCCAATCGACTTAGGGTGGAACGCACCCAAAATCAGGCAACCACCTACATCTTTGGACTTTTGTATTGGGTAAATTACACCAGTGGTACAAAACGTTTTGACAATGTAACACTTTGGTACAAAATGTTTAAAATGTAACTCGATGATACATTTTCTTTCAAACATATTACACTTTAGTACATTTCGTTAATTTTTTATTAACGCCGTTAATTTTTGATGACGTGTACTGTGTACGTGGCATTTCTTGATGACGTGGCTTCATATTTTAAATATGTGGATTGACACGTGGCACATGGTGGGACCCACCATTTTTTTATTCATTTCTCTCTCCGC
>CXYZ01003352.1:1021914-1047528 GCA_900006705.1 Sonneratia caseolaris | reverse complement strand
CATCAAGAAATGCCACGTACACAGTACACGTCATCAAAAATTAACGGCGTTAATAAAAAATTAACGGAATGTACTAAAGTGTTACATGTTTGAAAGAAAATGTATCATCGAGTTACATTTTAAACATTTTGTACCAAAGTGTTACATTGTCAAAACGTTTTGTACCACCGGTGTAATTTTCAACATAACACCCAATATAGTTTAAGAGACCGATTCCCTCCGAGAGATAGGTTCAAAGAGCAAGCTCCCAGCCGATGTCTTGACATAAGTATGAGAAATAATCCGAATCTAGAACCTCGTACTTGCCAAGCCAGCGTCCTTGGGCTCAATATATTCTTTTGATTAAACTGTCAAAATCAAAATAGTCCTCTAATTTTTGGCTGGCCACCATTTCAATCCTTGAATTTTTCCAAGCCATCATTTCGATCCAACATTTGCGAAATCCCTATCAAAATGGTCCAGCCGTCAACAGCATTATAGGCCCCTTGACGGAAATGTGGCATGGCTGCTGCCTACGTGACTGGATGCCGTCTGACATGGCAAAAAAATTTAAAAGATTGATATGGTAGAGAATAAATAAATTAAACATTGACTATGTGGTAAAAAAACAAACAAATTAAAAATGGGACAAACACCTCCCGTTTCGAAATCCCTGATAGATGTTCTCTTTGCTAATTCCTCCTCTTCGTTCTCACCATCTTCACCACCAACTCCAACACTGTTGATCGTGAAATTTCAGTTCATAATGAGATCTAACTACAATTAGAATGCACTTAATATATTAGATTAAGATAAGCTATAGATTATTATAAGTTTAGTAGAATCTATTTAATAGAAATATTCTATTATATATTATTAGTCATGGAATCGAATAAGCAATTCCCATTGATAATGGCATTGAAGTTACCCATGGCCACACTCCTAGGATAGAGCCGCTTTGCTCTCTTTATTAGCTTGCTCAAACTTGTTTGTATCTCTCGATCTAGCTTCTACTGTCCTTCATCAACCTGATAAGATAAAGCCATATTTCTTCTAGCATGATAAGGATAAGCTTCCCTCTAAACTTCACTGTAGTTGCATTAGATTGCTGACATGATGTGGAAAAGGCTTTGGTTCCCAGTGGAAGGGTTGAAACTTGCCATCTACTTAATGCAAGAATACCTAGCATATCTTCTCTATTTTCATTGTAAAAATGCATCTCCATAACATTTTTAATTGCAGCTAGCAGCATGTGCAGATCATTATCACTCTTCAATTCCCTCAGCTCTTCCTCCAATGTCAGCCTGGGTTCCAACTAGTGTAACTTCTTGTGATCCTTATATTCATATTCTTCATATAGCATTTCTAACAGTGGAATATCTATTACCTCAATGTCAATCCCTTCCCATACATCCATTTCTCCCCTTATGTACTATGTTTCTGGGGCAGTGCAGTTTTGAACTCACCCCATGGTGGAAAACCAACTTGCACAATTGCTCTTTCCCCTTTAAATAAACAAATAAAAAAGCAAAAAATTACTCCTCAATATTAAACAAATGCATATGGGAACCCCTGACACTAAACAAATGCAAATGGGTGACCACAATTTCGATTTTAAAGCAACGGGCAGGGGGACCATTGAGACTTAGCGCAGAAGAAGACATCTTCCACTTGCAAGCAATGTAGACTCCTCAAATTGATTAAAATTTCATCAGCAATAATAACCAATTACCGATTATCAAGCAACGAAAGGGACTACTTCTACAACCAGAGGCCGATTTTTGTGCAAGAGGCGACAGAGAGGAGGGGCGCACCTAGGGCTTAAGCATGCGTATTTTATTTTATTTATTGGCAAATAGAACATTAAAACGACACCGTTCAAGGGAGCACCGGACGTCATCCAGCCACGTAGGCAGACGTTTCATATTTTCGTGAAGGGATCGTAACACCGCTGACGATTGGGCTATTTTGTAAATATTGGATGGAAATAGTGGCTAGAAAAATTAAATAACTAAAAGGTGGACGACCAAAAATTGAATAGCTATTTTGATATTTTCTCTCACTTTCTTTTTAATAATTAATATACTCTTTACTAACTCAAACGGAAAAGAGAGTATGTTTAAGAAGTTTAGAGAGAAAACTATTATGGGCAGACTCAATCAAGCTCATTCATTCACTAAGATAAAATGCAAAGTCCTAGAGGTTGAGAGTTCCATGAACATACTGCAAAGTACACTTGACCATTTGAAAGTGGATTGCCATTAATATCCGAGCAGGTTGGCTGCATCCTTGGACTATTTGGGTTGAAGAGGGAGTCCTCACAGTCCGCCCTGGACGTGATAAGCAATGTATGATGATGTATAGAGAAAATATACAGGAGAAATCAATGATAGAAACCGTACAAGTTTTCCATATGTACCGCATAAAATCCAGAAATATAATTGATATTGTTTGATCGAAGTTGGTGCTGGCTGGACTATTTATAAACTAGCAACATCAAACAAGCAATTTATGTCGGGATCTCAGCATAAGCATCTAACATGTGAGTGGCCAGCAATGAAGAGCAGAGGTAAAAGAAATTGTGAGGCGGACATCGCGAATTCCGCGTCCTAGAACCCGTCAAACGCATGAGACAACAAAAGATGCTATGAGACATCAAGAATCTAACATTATATAAGGCCACCATTACATTATTAGCATACAATGTCTCTTCAGAAGCCATCACAAGATTGAGAGCAGACCACCAGAGTGCTCGAGTGTTACTAGCAAACGATGTCTCCAGATGAACCCACCAGGAAACCTCACGTGGTGTGCTTGCCGAGCCCCGCTCAGAGCCACATCACCTCGATCCTGAAATTCGCGAAGCTCCTCCACTCCAGGGGCTTCCACATCACCTTCGTCAACACCGAGTTCAACCACAGACGCATGGTCAGGGCCAGAGGAGGCCCGGCATACCTAGACAGCCTCCCGCTGGGCTTCCAGTTCATGACGATCCCTGATGGACTCCCTCCTTCGGATGCCAATGCGACCCAGGACCTTGGGGACCTCTGCGAGTCTGCCAGAAATCTCATGCGAGTTCCCTTCACCAACCTCGTTGGAGGTTTGAACAAGAGGGCGGAGTTCGACCCGGACTTTCCGGCAGTTTCTTGCATCGTGTCGGACTGCCTCATGACGTTCTCGACCATTCCCACTGGCAAGCAATTTGGTGTCCCTGTTGTCAACTTCTGGCCTGTTTCTGCGGCTACTGTCATGTGCTTCATGCGGTACCCTGAGCTCTTTGAAAAGGGTTTCGCCCCCCCTAAAAGTAAGCATGATTATTTCTTGTATATGAAGTTTGGAGACTCAGATTATCATCATCAGTATGGTCGTAACTGATCCAGAGAGTACATCATTCTTTCAAAAGTCGATTATATGCATATTTGTCATCACGTTCAACTGGTGCAGTTACATCGATCATACTGCGTGTAGCTGCTGGATATTTCCACTTGGTTAGATAAAGTTTTTCATTCCCTGCTTATGAATAACAATTGTGTTTCTGAAAGCAGATGGTGATAGTTCTTCAAGTGGCTACCTAGATGCAATCATCGACTGGATCCCGGGCTTGAAAGACATGAGATTGCGTGACTTCCCAAACTTTCTTCGGAGCGTACCAGCGGATGAGATGCTATTTCACCTTGCTATTGATGCTATCAAGAGCAGCACGGGAGCTGTGGCGACTGTGATTCACACTTTTGAAGCCCTCGAGAAAGATGTCCTGAATGCTCTTTCATCCATCCTTCTGGGGCCAGTTTATGCTATAGGTCCATTTTCCCTACTCCTTGAACGAATCCCAGAAGAAGAAAATCAGACCAAGAACATACATTGCAACCTGTGGGAAGAAAATACCGAGTGTCTCCGGTGGTTGGACTCAAAGGAACCAAGCTCTGTACTTTACATAAACTTTGGAAGCGTTGCATTTTTAACACCACAGCAAGCGACTGAGTTTGCCATGGGGATTGCCAGCAGTGGCCTTCCATTTCTGTGGATAATTAGGCCCGATCTTGTGAACGGAGACGCTGCGGTTTTGCCGAAGGAGTTTGCTGAAAAGACAAAGGGAAGAGGTTTTACGACTGAATGGTGCCCGCAGGAGGAAGTTCTCAACCACCCATCTGTCGGCGGATTCTTAACTCACTGCGGATGGAACTCAACAATTGAGAGCTTGTCCGTAGGGGTACCCATGCTGTGTTGGCCCTCCTTCTGCGACCAGCAGACCAACTGCCGGCTAGCCTGTGCCGGGTGGGAGGTTGGACTGGAGATCGACAACAATGTAAAGAGAGATGAGGTGGAGAGGCTTGCGAGGGAATTAATGGAAGGAGAGAAGAGAAAGAGAATGAAGGAGAGAGCTATGGAGTGGAAGAAACTGGCTGAAGAGGCAACCGGACTAGGTGGTTCATCTTCCAGAGACTTGGAAAGACTCATCTGTGAGGGCAAGACCATGTCGAAATAATTAATTCACATCATTTCACATTATTATGAACTCTGTGTATGGTAATGTTACGTGATGTAATCCTTTGAATCCCATATCGATTATATAATAATGATAGACTCTTGGGAATATATGAGATACGAAGATCGTAGGAGTATTGAAAACCAGTGCTTGTGGGTGATGAGACTATGATGGTCCTATAACAGCTGGTGATAAGATATTATCAACCGTACATGTCCCCACTCTTTCACTTAATCAAGGGAGCGTATGGACCTGAGCGATGAGATTGCGCCACTAACCACTTATGATCCGTCAGTCAACTCTTCCTAGACACCGCACGTAGCATCTAAGGGGTAACATAACATCATCACTTTCTGTTAAACGTGCACCGATTAGAATTCTTGAGAAAATAACAAGTAAACGAGCAGCATGGAAGTCTTAGACTACCTTCTCAGGTCGGAAGAGGAGTCATTATCAGAAGCATCGCAACATCAATTCTAGCATATGCAATGGCAATTTTTCTCCCTCCCTATATCCATCACCAGTAATATGTACTCCCACTTGTCAAACATCGGGTAGGGTACAAGTAACCATGGCACTGCACTTGATATCCCGGAGTAGAACTTTGTGTAGTCCCAAGCATCAGCGAGAGCTTGGATTTAGAGAATGGAGGACCAGAACACAATGTTGTTAGCAAAATCGGATTGGAAGCTTTTAAACTTGCCTCAAAAACCTCAAGTTCAACTTTCAAAAGACAAAATACCATAAAAATAACTCCTTCTTTGGGTAGAACAGGAAACAGAGAACATCCTAATTCTGGCGAGGACTGATTAAAATCAAGGACCTGTACATAAAGTTGGTGATAGAAGAATCACAGACATTTGGACAGGATCCACGGATCCCATACCACACAAACTACCTTCACTTCCCTCTTATAGCTGCAATTTCAACAGACCACTCCAAGATACAAACCGTAAATCAGTTGTTGAATGAGGACAGCCCTTGGAACCAAGAATTGAATGCAGCAAAATTTCCATCCACTGACTGTACTAACCATTCTCATTACTCTTACCCCAAATCTCTAGGAAAATGATGGCTAATTTGGCAACCAAATTCCAATGGAGACTTAGCACAAAGTCAACATATCTACTTGCTAATCAGACGCCCAACATCAACAACATGCCCCAATTCAATGAATGGAAGGGCCTTTGAAGAGCAAAAATTCATGGAAGGCATAAATTATTATATGGAAATTGGTATGGGACATGCTCACGACCTCAGCTAACTTGGCAAGACGATTTCCAATCAACTCAACTTCTTGTTGTCTTTGCTTTAATGAAGAAGAAACAGAGGACATCTTTCTTCGGTGCCTTTCTCTAGAATTTTGTGGTCCAGATTAAAAATTGAGTGGAATAATAGTTTCGCCCTCCAATTTGTGCAAAGCCAACAGTTAAGGACCCGAATTCAATTTGCCACCAAAATAGTCCCTGTACTTTTAAAAGGTCCAACCAAATTCTCCATCGTTTGCTTTGCTCGACAGAAACATGGCATGGCGTCCTCCGTGGCACATATGGCGTTAACTTTGTGGAATTCCAAAGAGAAACGTCGACATTTTCTGCCACCATGACCATTAAACGATGTGAAAGTTTCATTTGGCGGCAACGCACAAAGAAGACCTTGCTTCCCTGATTTTTTTTATGCCCTAAAAGCAAACAAAGAGATGTTACATATTATCTGCTGCAGTGTTCGTTGGAATGGAGTGATTCGGATCTTTGATAAAGAAGGAAGCACTGGATTTAGTTCCCTTTAGGATAGTTAATATTCCATTTCAGTCGAATATAGTGTGATGCAACGAAAAAGTAAAGTTGTAGTGCATTTTGGTCTCCATGTTGCATTGATATAGTGGTCCCTGCTCGTTAGTTCTATTACTTTTTCTTGTTTGATTTCGCTGACTAGATAATGGGGAAAGACAAAAACTTGGTCGTTCATGCTTCCTCTGATATCTGTGATGATGCCCCATACTGCCTTGGGATGGATGAGTTAAGTAATGCTTATGATGAACACATGCATAAGTGGAGAAAATAATGAAAAGTGTTGAAGTTGAAGGTGCATCGACAAATGGTCAATCTTCAAAATAAGGGAAGAGGAAATAGAGGGCTCACAATTGTATGCCCTTACACCAAGGGATAAAGATGGGGAAGAAGAAATAATTGTTGGTACACAAAGTGTAGAAGAAGGTGAAGAAGTACCTGTAGCAATGAATGAAGAAGATTATCATTCAAAGGAGTTCAAAATCTTGAAGGACACTGATGACAAAGATGAGAAGAAGCCCCTTAAGCAACACAGCCAATATGGGAATGTTAATTTAGAGTTCTTGATGGTTTTTGGCACTGTGAAGTTGTTTTAAGAAACTGTCAAAGACTACAATATTTATGAAGGGAAGGTGGTGAAGTTTTTAAAAATTGATAGGACAAGGTGTAGGGTAAGTTGCTCCAAAGCTAGTTATCATCTGGGAGGTAATTTGTTCATGGACAAATCAACTAGGATGCTTCTAAGTGAAGGGGTTCAATCCTAACCATAGTGATTGTAGGTTTTTCAAGAATCCTCTGGCAGATAAAATTGGATTGTAAGGAAACTAGTTGAGAACTTGAGAAGTGATCCCCAAATGACAACTACATATAAGGTCGTGGTTGAAAAAAATGTCAAGTGCACTTGATTGAGATGAAGCTATATAGGGCTACGAAAATAGCTAAACATATTATAGAAGGCTCAAAGAAGGAGCAATATGTTGCCTTGTTGTATTACGGTGTGGAAGTAAGGAGAAACAATCTTGGTACCACATTATAGTTGGGGTGAAAAAGATTGACCTGAATTCCCCTACTAGATCTAACAAGGTATATTTTTGCTTTCAAGCAAGTGAGAAAGGGGCTTCATTCGATTGCTTTCAGCCAAACGAATTAACCAAATTTTGATTCAATGATCAACTAGGATGAACAGTTAATAGAGTATGTGTAAAATAATGTATAATTTTATATATAGTATTATGACTTGAAACGTTTTGGTAATAACTATGGTTTAAGACGTGTGTTCTTGTGTGGTAGTGAAAAGCTAATAGGTTATGAAAAGATATTATTATATATATTGATTATAATGTTTTATAATATATTTGAATTTCATTTTTTACGAAAATAAGGGAAAACTTTACTAAAATTTTCGGTCATGACATAAGCCTCATTTCATAGCCTTTCTAATGCCACCATCTAGGCACCTTTTTGGAAGCACCATTGCAATTAGCCACTACACAAGCCTCTAACACCACCAACAGCAAGGGCAATAGCTCTTATAAGGCCAAAAACATCGGCTCTTACAAGACATAGTTCTAGCTCCTACAAGGCCACCTATAGCTCCCACATGACCTGTTGGCTCCTACAAGTCCACTTGAAAGGACATCAGCTCCAATTTTACTACAAGGTCAAAGTAAAAGCCACAAGTTGTAGGTCTTACAAGGCCACCAATAGAAGGTCATGCATAACTACCAAAGTTTATTATGAGGCAACTAGTAGCAGGTCTTGCAAGGTAGCCAAAACCTACTATAAGGCCACCACTTACAGATCCTACATGGCCACAACAAGCTATTGTAGTGGCAACACCATCTTCAATAGCATAAAGACTTGGTAGAATCATATCTTCTCCATTTTCATGAAGAGGCTAGCCACTTATTACAAGGGAGATACAATTATCAACCACTAGAATTACTAGAACTATGTCCATTAAGCAGTTCTTATGCTCTTCGGAATTATCTTCAGCCTCAACTAATATCTTGCTAGCTAGAAAATTAGCAAGATTGATGAATGCTAGCAAGAAAAACAAGCAAATTTTAGTAAAAGTAGTAGGCAGTTATGTTGTCTTCTTCTTATTCTCTTCTTCTTCCCTTTCAATGCTAAGAACTTTACAATGTTCTATTTTGTTGCTGCCTAGGCACAAATCTATGTCTCTTTCTTTTTGTGGGGTTCAACTCAAAATATATATGTTACCACTTAATTTGGCAAAAATGATATTATTTTTTATCTTATTTTAGCATTATCATAGTTTCATTTCACATATGAATACTATACAACTATTAAAATAGCAAATGAGATATATAACAAGTAAGAACTTCATACATTTCATTAACTGCAACAAGTGCAAAATTCTACAAGAGTTGTATTTACAAGTTGACAACATCAACAACTGACATATATACCCAACAAACGCTTAACAAAATACCATTTCAAACCACTAACATAACTCGTAATAGCAACTTGCACTATCCTTCATTTCAATGCTAATACAATAACAAATAATTAAAACCATTACTACATCTAACGTTCTCATAACCAAACACAATATCCAAAGCTTCTTAAAGTATCTCTCATTATTTGAAAAATTCTTCCTCAATTGAATCATTATCCTCCATTCTTACAAGAAGCTTGATGAAGAGCTGCCAACTTCATCTTCCTACTGGGTATAGCCACAGCTCATTGCTCTATTCTGCTAAAATGAGCATAAAAAAAATGGTCTTCCAAGGTTGTCTTTGGTGTTGGAAGTGATTCACAAAGTTCTTTGGTTGCATTAATAAAAGATTGAAGGGCCACCAATAATGCTTTCACTACTCTGACTCGTGCTCATTAGAATATGCGAGTGTGGAGCATCAGCATGATCATTGCCCCATTGATTGTTGCAGCATTGGTATATTGATGTTGAATAGCCGCCATGGTGAGATGGATTAAGGATTTGGACCTTCAATTGCCTCTCACCTCTGTTCTCTGTAGCAAAATTTGGGAATTAGGGCATTGGGGGAATTTGATTTTTGCAATGGTTAAAGAGGTGAAAACAAGAAGAAAATGACATTGTCTCCTTGATGATGTGGACAAAGTTAACGTTGTCTATGCCATAAAGGAAGCCACATCATGTTTCCGTCAAGCCAAGCAAACAATGGAGCATTCTGTTTGACTTTTTGAAAGTTCAAGGACTATTTTGGTGGCCAATTTAATTCGAGTCCTTAACTGTTGGCTCCTCACTAATTGTAGGAGGAAACTATTACTCCGCTCTTAAAAATTGCTTTGCTTTTAGATTCTCTCCCTAATATAATGATTATTGATTGAATTAAAATGATATTTGCTCTCGATTGCATACTTGAGATACCTCATTCCTTTGCCAAGCCGCCATAGCCATTGGCTACACAAGGGAGGTCCAAGACAGCAAACTTGGAGGAGATGATCCTTCGAGACCCAATCAATGCTGCTATGTAAATAAATAGAAGACTCTTGGCCTACAATGATGCTTGGAAGCTCTGGCAAGTCCAACAAGGAAGTTTCCACCCACAAAACTAGCCTTTGAAAAAACTAATTTTTAGCTTTGATGGTGCTATATAGCAAGATAAAATGTCACTTCATGTCTCCTGTACGAACTACTGTGGATCACTACCTGCTACTTGGATAGATGAGTCGACCTACACCTCTTAATTTGGAGATAGGGGACATGGAAGAAATTTGCCTTAGCCATCGAATGTCAAGAATCATGAAGATTAGGCTGGAAACTTTTGATAGAAAATACGGCATTGTGACTTTCCATTTTCAAGAACGAAACCCCTACTTATAGTGTCATCACTTTTTTTTTAATTAATAATATCCACAATTATAACAACTAATTAATTACTAAACAGTATATTATATAACTTATTATCTACTATTTATATACTAAGTCAATCTCGAGAGTCTCAAATTTTAAATTTAACATATTGCAAATCATTATATTGGGGTGGCCCTCAGAGGTATTACTAATCCTATCTTAATCTTTGGCTAAAGGGGAGGTAGCTACAAAACTAGGGCCATACTAGCCTCGCCTTCAATTAATTTTCTTGGGTTATTATTATTATTTTTTAAAATATTTTATGAGAAATGCGTTTTTCCTTTATTGCAGAAAAAACATAATTTTGATGGAAAATACGGCAGTAGGATGAAAGCGATAAAAATGCGAAATATTGAAAAATCAGACGATAAAATGTAAAAGTTGAGGATGAAACTGGAGAGAGAGAGAGAGAGCTAAAATGTTGAGGAGGCATCCCATTGGAGTTTTGCAGGTGAAACGAAAACCCTTGTCTGGTTCTCTGAGCAGCTGACTTTGAATTCATTCGTTATTCACTGCGGAGAACCTCTCTGAGATGATGTTCCGGTCGTCGTCTCAATCTGAGAATAAGGTCAGTTTTGGCTGTCCTCCTTCCAATGTTTCATGTACTACATTTGTGCTCTCTTCTTGTTTTCCTATCGAGGAATTGTGGGTTAAGTCTGTGGCTGTCATTTGTTGCGTTTTCGGGGCTTCAGAATGGAATTGCTTCAAAAAAATTTAAGGGCTGGATGGAGGGAGATCTCTGTAAAGTTTTCATCTTTTTATTGGATTCCACTGCCAAGTTTTCTAAGGGTTCTGCTCAGATACTCGATCTGCTGTTTTCGATCACATTAGGAAATTGATTCTCCGCGTTGGAAACACCAAGCTGTTGATTAATTTTTTGCCAAATGATGTAGGAATTACGGCAGGAACATTCTAGTTGTTCAAAATTATTTAACTAGTTTGCCGATGTTGGATCACTTCTGCCGAATACTGAGATGGCAAAATCAGTTAGCGAAGCTTTTTGAGAATTCTTGCAACAAAATTGGCCCAGATAGCTTCGTTAAATAAACTTTTGATGTACTTCATTACGTACAGTGATGTTCGTATTCTTAGCCCCATTACTAAAATTATGTTATTATGTGCCTATTAGCAGGAAAACAGGCAAGAGAACAGACTGTTTGCTGTGAGTTTCAGGCCGGAGAATTTCATTCCTGGTGTCATCATTGGTTTCATTTTTGGGCTGTTTTTTGACCTATCAAAGCCCACTGGGAATTTCACAAGGAGGAGAAATTTCTTACCAGGAAAGCAGTCGGAGCAATCTCTCCTTCCCAGCAACAAAGACAAGGAACTCAAACTGGTTTTTCCTCACAATCTGTATCTTTTCATTTTACAATGTCTGCTATGAGTAAATCTATCCACGTCCTAATTCTTTCATTATCTTCTCCAGGAGAGGAATTCTATGGTGTTCTTTATGATATTTCTTAGTTCAGTTGCACCTTGGAAACAAGTTGACTATTACTTCCTTTCTACTTTTCATAGTTCTGTTTTGACATGGAAAGAACTCCTTGCATCAGGTCTTGGTTGTGAGACAGGATCTAAAGATGGGACCAGGAAAAATTGCATCTCAATGTGCTCGTGAGATGCCCAGTCCTTTTACTTCAGATCTGCTAATGTTTCTCCAACATCTTTCTCATTTCTCTAATGTTATTGTTGTATATTTTCTAATGTCATTAATTCTTAAGTTTTTCTTTTATGACACTCTAGATGCTGCCACTGGCATGTATGCGGAACTGATGCAAAGGTATGTAATTGCTCATATTCTAGTCTGTCGATACCATGCTCTTAGTCTCTCTTTCCAATTGACATGGCTTCTTGTGGATCCTATTCCTGGCCACTGCATACCACCCAAAAGCCCATAAATTAAAGCAGGTCTGAACCTCTTCGTGAAATCCATGTGGGTAGCTTGTAGCTGGGTTGCAAAGAATAAGAGGCAGGGGAGTTGCATTTTAGCAATTTATGCCTCCTCGGCTTGCTCATTTTTGAACTGCTGGGCTAACAGTGTTATATTATGCAGAATATAATGACCATGGCATGAACTTAGCATCCATTTTAGCAAATAAGATTCCAGTAAATGTGAGAAGAATGTACTCATATTGGATAAACTATTACTTAAAATTTTGTTTAATTATCAGAGCCATGAATTCTTTTTATGTTTGAGAAACTGTGTTGTCCTTAATCTAACTAGCATTTATAAGGAATCTCATGGTTTGCTGTTTCTTTTAGTGATCGTTATCTTCTAAGAAGATGGGAACATTGTGGCCAGCCTAAGATTGTCTGCACGTGCAAAAGTCAAGAGGAAATGTAAGCAGGTTGTTTCCACGTTTTTGGCATTTTTGCTATGCATGTCGTAAACAGCTAGCAATATCTTGAATATTTTATGCTTTTTATTGCAGGAATAGGCTAAGAGAAGCAGCTGAGAACATTGGGCTTGCAACTTTTGTTGTCGCTGATGCAGGACGAACACAGGTTGAAGTTAGGATCATAATTTTGATGATTTTGGATTCCTTTTGCCTGTCAAATTTTAAGGACATGGTTGGTGGAATGAAATTGAAAGGAGTGGAATAGAATTGATTTAATATAGTAAATGTAATAACACGGAGAGTAATTAGTAAATTCTTGTATTAATCTTGAAAATGTGAAAGAACAAATTTAACGTAAATATGATAAAACTGATGGAATGACAATTCACTTCTTATGAAGAAATGGTCGTCCCATCAATTTTATTGTAAACATTATTTTTAATAGAATGTTATCAATTGTCAATAGTACGATGACATGAAAATATAGAATGAAAAGTTGAAATTCCACTATGACGAGGCCAATAACTGTGAAGTTTAAAAGGAAAATCAGTCCGATATGTGAGTCCAGGAAAATATTTACATGCTGATTTCTAAGATTTATTAGATGATAATTATTTCATTGTTCTTATTATTTAAAATTTCTGGTTATGGAGCTGAGATCATGTGATAACCTCAGGTTGAAGCAGGGTCAAAGACTGTGCTTGCAGTGGGTCCCGGTATGCTTTATTATTTGTCTTGTTTCAATCATGATAATTAAAATTAAGGTGCAACTTGGAGAATCTTTCTGATCTTTCAAATCTTCTTTGTTAGTATTGTTTAATATGTGATATATCAACAGTCCGAATTGTATCTACATATGCTTCTGAAGCACCGAGCTAATATCATTCTTTATTTGCAGGTCCAAAAGAATTGGTGGACAAAGTAACAGGAAAGTTGCGCTTGCTTTAAGAAGGAACCTCAATCTGCATTTTACATGTGCTGAGGAGCCATGCTATATGGTTCATTGAGTGTGCCATTGCCTTTGTTTGATACGAAGAAATTGGGCAAAGGAAGTAAAGCCCAAGGTGGAGCAGAGATGTGGTGGATTTGGATTGGCCTGGATTGCCAGGGTGGGTTAAATGCTGGGATGTTACAGTAGAGGTGCATAGATTCTACTGCGCTCAAGCACCTTCCGGCTTGCTGTCCACCTAATGTTAACAGAAATCAGTACTTAAAGTTTATTTTTTCAGGTTATGATCTTTCTTCAGCTACATCTCTTATTGAACCTCAGATAAAATGCTTGTAGTTTGTAACAGTAGATCGCCTCGACAGTAGAAGGAAGTTGTTCTTTGGGTGGAAGGTCTTTGCTGCTGTGCTGATGAAATTAGAAACGGGTCGATGTTGGTCTCGGTTTCAGTTCCAGTTCTGTGTGCCTGTACGTTGGGGCCAGACACAGAACCGGTTACAAAAATAGTTTTGCGCAATCAGTTTTGATTTTTATAACTTATTTATTTGAACTCCGATTCTCATACCATATGAATGGATGTACTCTTAACTCAATACCTTTCATTTGATATAAAAATCATGTCTAAAATATTGAATGACTTAAAGATTTGTTTTATGAAAAATATCTTGCATATTATAAAACTTCCACCAAACTAAATATTGTATATTAAATTTTGATTAAATAACTATATCAAATTAACAAAGTGTATGCTAAATTTGACTATTTATTAATAATTAAATATTACAAAGAATAATGAAGAGGTTCCGATATGGTACCCAGGATTAGTGGTTCAATATAGGTTTCGGATAGGGTTTAAATTCACAACATTAGAATCAGTCTTACATATGGCAAACTCTGGGTATCATAAAAAGTTAGGAGTATTCATACCGGATCATCTATAATCAGACCAATATGCTGCCAAATTTCACTAGCTCAGACACTCCATGTGATACGGAGGGAAATTGTTAATTCGAATAAATCAAAGACATAAAATACCCAGAGAGAGAGAGAACCCTTTCTGTCCTTGTTCTACCCCGACTATTGATCATCGAGCGAATCATGACAGGAAAATGCTGCAGTCGATGTCCGTAGTGCAGTGATTTGGATGTATCTGATGGAACCATGGGATGTGCCCAGGGACATTTCATCGTAGTTGAGTAAAGAAGTGGGAACGCCCGAGTGATCGAGAAGTATGTGGATGTCTTGCAGATGACTTTTCTTTCCCACAATCGTTATCAAATGTCTAGTGCCTAAGCATTTTCAGCTGTACCGTGCAGCTGTGTCAATTTTGTAATAGTTGTAAGAAATAGCAAGGTGCACTTTTTTTCCGATCCCTTGTAGCTAGTCTATGGATTTGGTTGCTGGCGGACATTTTCCACGATTCTGCAGCTTAATTATTTTTAAGACAATTCCAAGCACAACTTGCTGATGAGTCGGACTTATCAGCGACTTGAAGCGATAATAGGGGCCATAAAATTTCAGAAGAACACGACAAAAAGGGTCCACTAAAGAGATATGCATCCATGAGTTCATCCACACTTGTTTATCATTCATATATTAACAGGGGAAAAGACCGGACAACAGAAGGAATCAATTGCGAACAGGCTGACTAGGATAGTTTCTTGGCAGTCCGATGGCTCTCCCTGAGAGGCTGCCGGAAGAGTTCCAGCCAATAACTCTCCTATTTCCGACCATTTTGGTTGTGATTCTGTTGTACTATCTTTATGCAGATAGTTACAGAAATCGAAAACTCCCTCCTGGCCCTCCCAAGCTACCGGTCGTCGGAAATCTCCACCTGCTGGGGAGCCAACCTCACCTCTCCCTCGACAGCCTCTCCAAGAAATACGGTGCCATCATGTACCTGGAACTCGGCTGGGTTCCCACTGTGGTCATTTCCTCGGCTAGAATGGCCAGAGAGGTTATGAGAACCTACGACCTTGTGCTCTCCAGTCGCCCCAAGCTCTTTGCTGCAAAGTACATCTTCTACAACAGCACAGACATAGTCTTCTCACCCTACGGGGACTACTGGAGGCACATAAGGAAGATCTGCATCCTCGAGCTCCTGAACTCGAAGAGGGTTCAATCCTTCCGGCCGGTTAGAGAAGACGAAGTCGCCAGAATGGTTCAGAGGATCGAAGAATCTTCTTGTACCGGGAACGTAAACCTGTCGAAGATCCTTGGGTTGTATGCGAACGATGTTCTCTGCAGGGCCACTTTTGGTCGGGATTTCTCGGGAGAAGGGGACTACGACTCACTCGGGTTTCAGGAGATGCTCCAGGAGTATCAGGAGCTTGTTGGCGGATTCAGCGTAGGAGACTTCTTCCCATCTGTGGAGCAGTTCATACACGGGATTACTGGCATGACAAAGAGGCTGAAGGACACTTCTCGACGATTTGATGAGCTCTTCGACAGGATATTGAGGGAACATCAGAGCCACCAAGACAGTGTATCAATGAAGGATGACCGGAAGGATCTTGTGGACATTCTGCTCGAAATACAGAAGGATGGTTCTTCAGCGGAGATGCCTCTGACAATGGATAATGTCAAAGCCGTCATCATGGTTAGTTAAACTCTGGCTTCCGTGCCTTTTCCTTAAAGTCTTTCAGTCATAATAATCGTAAACCTTTCTAGAAGAGCACTGGATTGTTACTCTACATGATCAACTGCTTAGCAATGATTTTCTGTAATAATTAGCAGCTGAGATGAAAATTTCTTGCAGGATATGTTTGCTGCGGGAACTGATACGAGCTTCATAATCCTCGACTGGATAATGACAGAGCTTATTTTGAACAGCAAAGCCATGGAAAGAGCCAAAAATGAAGTCCGGAGCATCGTTGGTGAGAGAAAGTTTGTGCACGAGAATGACCTTCCCCAGATGCCTTACCTGAAGGCTGTAATCAAAGAGGCCTTCCGATTGCACCCTCCTGCTCCGGTCTTGGTCCCAAGGGAATCGATAGAAGACATCACAGTAGGTGAGTACAAAATTCCAGCAAAAACTCGTTTCTTCATCAATGCCTGGTCCATAGGAAGAGATCCTGAGGTCTGGGAAAATCCCTGGGAATTTAATCCAGACAGATTTCTCGACAACCCGATAGACTATAAAGGGCAGGATTATGAGTTGATACCATTTGGCACCGGCAGAAGAATCTGTCCTGCTCTTACATTTGGAATAGCCACTGTCGAGCTTGCTCTGGCTCAGCTTCTCCATAGCTTCGACTGGGAGCTTCCCTCGGGTGTTAAACCAGAAGATTTGGACATGAAGGAAGTGTTTGGCATCACTATGCACCGTATTGACCAACTTGTTCTTGTTGCTAAACCACGCTCTTCATAATAGCATATCATATAATTCTCGAGTGAAAGAACAGCCCAACCACTGCCGCCATCTTCTTGTCAAGTCTTCTTTCAACAAGATAAAATGTTTTGCTCCTTGTTGTTCCATCATCCCCTTCTCTCTGTTACATGTTCGAGGCAAGAGAGTTGGGTTGAAGTAGATAGCATTTTACTCTGATTCTATTGGTAAATTTACTTGTGCCAAGTTCTAAAGTTTCTAATGAAGAAGTTCGTCAGTAACTCACTCTGTCCTCTAAAAAAAACACTGTATTGTCATGTGTTGTAACAAAATACTCGAAACGAGATTGAATAATAAGAAATCAAAATATATAGGACAGCATAATACGTGGTGAGGCCCTTAACAATTGTCCTGGTGTCCCAATGATCTTCCATGTTGCAGGACAGGCTAATCTTGTCATGACATAGAATAAATGGAAGCTCTCACTCAGCCAAGTTGTGCCAAAACTGATAAATTGCCTCCAATTCCCGAAGAATTAAGCTTGCTTTGTCACTCGCTCTGCAAAGCTGATAAATTGCCTCAGGTTCATGAAGCCCAAGTGGTGTGGAGAAGGTGCTTCAGATAAACCAGAATAAGCTCTAATAGCCTCTTTAACCTTGAATCTAAATTAGTCTTTTTTATTTGCACTACATAGTATATCTTCCACAACATCCATCACACAAACGTTGTCCAAACTCTGGACTCCGTTTTTCTTTCTTTCAGTCGGGGTCGTCGGCAAAGACTTAGCGGAAGGACAAGAACCGCCCTCTCCTATTGGCAGACGTGGTGCATCTTTCAAAGGCCAACGGCCAATGATTGGCCCAAATAATGTGGCCACTCCAAATTCGGTTCAATCCCTTTTATTATTTTTTTAAGAATAGCCTACTCCGCGTGCAATCTGTATATGTATATCCATATATGTCATGGGATGCAAAATTTTNAATTAAGCTTGCTTTGTCACTCGCTCTGCAAAGCTGATAAATTGCCTCAGGTTCATGAAGCCCAAGTGGTGTGGAGAAGGTGCTTCAGATAAACCAGAATAAGCTCTAATAGCCTCTTTAACCTTGAATCTAAATTAGTCTTTTTTATTTGCACTACATAGTATATCTTCCACAACATCCATCACACAAACGTTGTCCAAACTCTGGACTCCGTTTTTCTTTCTTTCAGTCGGGGTCGTCGGCAAAGACTTAGCGGAAGGACAAGAACCGCCCTCTCCTATTGGCAGACGTGGTGCATCTTTCAAAGGCCAACGGCCAATGATTGGCCCAAATAATGTGGCCACTCCAAATTCGGTTCTATCCCTTTTATTATTTTTTTAAGAATAGCCTACTCCGCGTGCAATCTGTATATGTATATCCATATATGTCATGGGATGCAAAATTTTTCAATATCAGAAGGCCTCTCTCTCTCTCTCACACGTCTTCTAAATAGAGAATATTCTCTCATCTTGTGGGGCATAAACGTCAAGCATGTCTTGGCTTATCCCTGAAAGGCCTCCTTTCAACTAATTTCATCTTCATCGTCATCTTTATCTTTTGATTTTGGTTTTCAGTCATGTTTCATCCAATCGTTTGATAGTAGTCACTCTCTAATATTGATTCCGGTTTAGAGATCGCCTCCTTGTGCCTAAAGAGGTACTCATTCTAGCGGTGTGGGCTCGAATTTAAGCAGAAATGGCTTTTTTGATAACCTGGGTGCTCTTTTGCTAATTGTGGACATACTTTGTAATACACTTTTGTTAGCTGTTAGTTCTGAAATCATATCCAACGAGTTATGCTTTCCGTAGTTTCTGGTGGGATCATCAGTTCGGCANTGGCTTATCCCTGAAAGGCCTCCTTTCAACTAATTTCATCTTCATCGTCATCTTTATCTTTTGATTTTGGTTTTCAGTCATGTTTCATCCAATCGTTTGATAGTAGTCACTCTCTAATATTGATTCCGGTTTAGAGATCGCCTCCTTGTGCCTAAAGAGCTACTCATTCTAGCGGTGTGGGCTCGAATTTAAGCAGAAATGGCTTTTTTGATAACCTGGGTGCTCTTTTGCTAATTGTGGACATACTTTGTAATACACTTTTGTTAGCTGTTAGTTCTGAAATCATATCCAACAAGTTTCGCTTTCCGTAGTTTCTGGTGGGATCATCAGTTCGGCAGTACTGAGATAAAAAAAAAAAAACTACGTATTTGTGCTGTCTCTAGGTGTTCATTGTATGGCCACCACTCCTTTAGAGGTATTCGTCAAGTTACTAGGGTTTCAGGTCTCGTTATTCTCTGTTTTCATTGGAAGTTAAAATGGTTTTGGTAACTGATATCTTGAAATGCCTAAATCTGCATGGAAAGGGAAACACAGAGTGGTTTGTTTGGATTCGGATAGTGGCACTAGAGAGGGTATAGTGTTGTTGGTTGGTAAAGTAATTAATGACAAATCAACAAAGGAGCTCGTTTGGGGTCCTTANCTATGCGATGTGACCTTGATACAATGGCTGGCACACAACTAGAAAGGCAATGGGGCAATTGTGGGACCCTTGATATTCCCTACACTTGAGAAGTGCCGGAAATAGAAGGGCAAGTGTAGGGCCCATTGCCAACCCATGTAGGCTTAGCAGACCAAGCCCATAGCCCCCCAGTTGTATGTCTCCGTGTGTAGCAATTGTTGCCCTTATACCTATCTACGTTGGCTATCACCAGTAACTCTCCCATGTCTCAACTTTACTACCAATGGCCATGACCAGGGTTGTTGCTAAACTGTAATGAGCAGTGTGGTGGTGAGACATCTGCTGTTCATTTTATATGTAGAATAATGAATATATTAACAACGAATATACAAAGAATCAAGTAGAGAAAGAGACTACTACTCGACGCTAACTAGATGACGAAAATGTAAGAAAGTCTAAGAAAGCATGACAACTAGAAGAAGTGTATCAGAGACGCAAGGGAACTTCTTTTGCACCTGTCATGTCTACGAAGGAGATGACCTGAGAACAGTGTTTCATGATCGTCATGCGGATGAAATAAAAACAGGCTTACGAGGAAGAACAGAAGAAAACATATTGAATGCTGCTACAAGTTGAGTAAAGAGAGAAAATAACAAGTAACGTGCATCTTGTAAAGTGAGGAGGGAGGAGATATGGGTCAAACGAAATCCGGGAAAATAAAATAGAGAATACGGAAAGTCAGTTGCAAAAAATTTTGGAAATAGAAATCAAGGAGATCTAGCTGGTTTCCAAGAAAATGAAGGTCCAACCGCAGAGATATTTGGGAAAATAGTTTGGTATATCATTGCACATGGTAAAATTCCTTTTGATGTTATGAGCTAAACAAATAGTGAAAATTTTCATAAATATTTCCTTAAATGTCACCAGTCCTTATTCCCTCAATTTTTCCATTAAACGGAGACGAGGCATGTTAATGTGTCATTTTTCATGCCACGTGGAACTTGTGTGATTGTTTACATGCCCGCCCGCGACACGGTAAAATGGCATCCATGTCAGCATGTCACATTTGCATCTATTGAAAACTATTGACCGAGTAAGGGTAGTGAGATTCCCGGTGAATATTTGAAATGTTAGTCACGACTTTTGCAATTACTTTAAATCGGGATATTATAAGAAATTTGACGAACACGAGGTCGCATATGAGGTTATTTTCCTGATGAATTTGTTTACCACTGAGAGGTCAAGTCCCGACCATGCACATAAATTTACCATACAAGAACAGGCAATTGGTTGGGAAAAAAAGGAAACTTGCATTAACCGGCCAGAGTTTGGACAAAAATTGCATTGCCGATAATTTTTGGCAGGTAATAAAAAGTGTTCTTGTAGTGTAATTTTGACTTTGGCTTTTTTAGCTGAAAATAAAGAAAGGAGCAAAGTAAGCAGTTTGCGGCAAGGGTATCCTCACAAGAGATTGTCTACCAGCACTAAAATTGACGGTCGAATTTCTCATAGGCTCTTGCCCAGTCAAGAAATTTACATACGGGAAATATTATGTTGTTATACTATGATTTCATGCATATTTTGAACTATCAACTGAAGCCCTAAGTTATACTGTGCATTTCTACGAATTCGTACAGATTTTGTGCACCAATACTATTACTGTTCGCATTCATGCTCGACCATGTCACCGCACACGCGTAGCACACGGATCATGTTTGAATATTAAATATATGCCTGCGCGTGAATTGTCGAAAGCAAAGGTTTCTACGTATAAATAATGATACTCAGCCGGCATTTTATGGGAAAATTGGTCTACCCAGCCGAAGTAATGTGTACGTGAGTACGCTGGCATTTTAGAAAAAGAGAGAAAAAAACAAGGGAAAGACATGCCCAGCCGAATGTGTCCGGGAGGTACGCCGGTGTTTCAGTGGGGAAGAAAATGAGCTAGAGATCAATTCCACAGAGTGTTTTCCATTTACATATGAGTTCGAGAAAATTGTTCTCTGGATCACTACGAAATTTCCAGATTGTGTAGGCATCAGGTGATTGTGATTGCGGGGGTTTGGTGATGAGTGCTGCTTCTCGCTTCTGTCGATGTTGTGGGATAGTCACAGATGAGAGGATTACGGACGAGTTCAGAAATCAATTGAAAGTGTCTAATTTGTAGGTAGTTTGTGTACTACTTGGAATATCCTTGTTAAATCTCTCTTCAAGATTCGTACGATCATACGTATGTAATCACTGTAGAGATGGCAAGATCATCTTTTCTTGTGAAGTCTTTGTTAGTGTTTGGATTTGATCATATTCGGTATCTGTAATTATTTTATCTATTATCATTATATCTGATAATTCAATTAATTTTACTTATAATTTCTTATTTTATCCATTATGTAAAAAAAAAAGTGAATTTTATTATATTATAGTTATATATTTTTCTTTCAATTGCATGAGAGCATTTATCTAAAGAGATATGGATCCAAGAGTCCATCCACACTAGTTTATCGTTCATATATTAAACGGGGAAAAGACCGGGCAACTGAAGGAATCAATTGCGAACAGGCTGACTAGGATAGTTTCCTGGCAGTCCGATGGCTCTCCTTGAGAGGCTGCCGGAAGAGTTCCAGCCAATTACTCTCCTATTTCCGACCATTTTGGTTGTGATTCTGTTGTACTATCTTTATGCAGATAGTTACAGAAACCGAAAACTCCCTCCTGGCCCTCCCAAGTTACCGGTCGTCGGAAATCTCCACCTGCTGGGGAACCAACCTCACCTCTCCCTCGACAGCCTCTCCAAGAAATACGGTGCCATCATGTACCTGGAACTCGGCTGGGTTCCCACTGTGGTCATTTCCTCGGCTAGAATGGCCAGAGAGGTTATGAGAACCTACGACCACGTGCTCTGTAGTCGCCCCAAGCTCTTTGCTGCAAAATACATCTTGTACAACTGCACAGACATAGCCTTCTCCCCCTACGGGGACTACTGGAGGCATATAAGGAAGATCTGCATCCTTGAGCTGCTGAGTGCGAAGAGGGTGCAATCCTTCAGGCCGGATAGAGAAGAGGAGGTCTCCCGAATGGTCCATAGTATAGAGGAATCTTCTTGTTCAGGGACTGTAAACCTGTCCAAGATCCCCAGCTTGTATACAAACAGTGTAACCTGCAAGGCTGCTTTCGGGAGGGAATTCTCAGGAAAAGGGGGCTATGACTCACTCGGGTTTCACAAGATGCTCGACGAGTTTCAGGAGCTTCTTGGTGGATTTAGCGTTGGAGAATTCTTCCCACCTGTGGAGGAGTTCATAAATAGAATAACAGGCATGACAAAGAGGCTAAAGGACACTTCTCGGCGGTTCGATGAGCTCTTTGACATGATATTGAGGGAACATCAAAATCACCAAAACGGTGGATCAACGAAGGATGGCCACAAAGATCTTGTGGATGTTTTGCTTGGAATACAGAAGGATGGCTCTTCCTTGGAAATGCCTCTGACAACGGATAATGTTAAAGCTGTCATCATGGTTAGTTAAATTCCACCTTCCACCTCTTCTCTTTCAGGTCTGCCACATATCATAAGCGTAAGGTCATCTGAATCTTGAAGGCATCAGCAGTTACTTCACATGATCAAATGCTAAGAAATTACTTGGATGCATTAAGACGAATCAGTAGATGGAGAGCATAGGGATAGAGTTGGCATTTTACGCATATGAGACATTCACAGACAAGTTAATAATCGATTCTTGACTTAATTGGTTCCAAATGCTGCCTCCAGATGTCCTCGAGCTTTCTCCTCTCCTCCTTTATAATCTTAGTGTGCGTTATAAACTTTGGACAAGCTTTGATATTGAATTAAGCTATGGCCAATTGGTCAGCTTATACGAAAGAATGAAGTAATATGAGGACATTAAATAACATTTATTATTTAACGAATTTCTGTACAAATTAGCAGCTGAGATGAAAAATTCTTGCAGGATGTGTTTGCTGGAGGAACGGATACGAGCTTCATAACCCTCGACTGGGCAATGACGGAGCTTATTTTGAACAGCAGAGCCATGGAAAGAGCCAAAAATGAAGTCCGGTGCATCGTTGGTGAGAGAAAGTTTGTGCATGAGAATGACCTTCCTCAGATGCCATACCTGAAGGCTGTAATCAAAGAGGTCTTCCGATTGCACCCTCCTGCTCCAGTCTTAGTCCCAAGGGAATCGATAGAAGACATCACGGTAGGTGAGTACAAAATTCCGGCAAAAACTCGGTTCGTCGTCAATGCTTGGTCCATAGGAAGAGATCCCGAAGTCTGGGAAAATCCTGAGGAATTTAAACCTGATAGATTCCTTGACAACCCGATAGACTACAAAGGGCAGGACTTTGAGCTGATACCATTTGGCACTGGCAGAAGAATCTGCCCTGGTATTTCATTCGGAGTCACCACTGTCGAGCTTGCTCTGGCCCAGCTTCTGCATAGCTTTGAGTGGGAGCTCCCTCAAGGTGTTAAACCAGAAGATCTGGACTTGAAAGAAGTATTCGGCATCACAATGCACCGTGCAGATGATCTCATTCTTGTTGCAAAACTGCGGTCTTTGTATTAGTATATCACGTATTTCCTGAATAAAGTAACAGCTCGGTGTTGCATCTTGCTGTTGAGTCCTTTGAATGCGATAAATAAGTTTAGTTTCCCGTTCCATGCATCTTTCACCCTATCTCGCCTTCGAGCCAAGCTAGTTGAGTTGAGCAAATGACATCTTGTCTGAATCTTATTGGTAGATTTACTTGTACGAAGTTTGTGGAGTTTCTCATCAAAAACCCATGAATCACTTTCCGCTTTCTCCTTTAACAATACATAATACATTGACAATATATTTCTGCTTCAACCCTTTCTCCTCCGGTACATGATCAGAAAAGAGCTCAATGATAGTGTAATTCTCCTTTTGGTGGCTGCACTTCACTTTAAGTCTATATCCAGACAAGCGAGAACAATCACAGTGATTCCCCTTTAGATTAAAAAAAAAAGACAAAGTTTGTGCCAGCCGACATAAGGATGAAATCGGTATTAGCAGAAATTGAAATAACAAATTGTTAACAGGACAAAGAACAAACCACAATAAATAAATGGGAATCGGATTAACTCACATATTCATGTAGAGAATAAGATAATAGCGGGTCCCAGTATGAGATACCGTGAGCTTTCGTCTTTGGACAAAGAAGCCAACTTGTAAGGGTACTACCAATCCATCAATCAAACACTGCGACAGTCAATTCGATTGGATAGGAGCCTTCTTTTGGGCGAACTAATGTTCACGTGGACATCTTATGACCTTCCCATATCTATAACAGCCGAAGGTGTGAAACTCAGCTAGCAATGTATGAAACAGGAATAGAATAATACAATCCAAACCAGATTGAGTTTGGCCAAAACTGGACTGAAATTGCTTGAAATTGGATGATCCAGACTAAATGAACTTGAATTGGTCTAAACCACACTGAAAGAGGTCAATGTCAACCTTCACATAGGTGTACTTCTGACACCCTTCTTGTCAGAATGGAGTGGGACTACACAAACCATGCATTGGAGCTCTCTGCGTACCAGGACAGCTGTAAGAAGTTAATTATGCATTGCATTTTGTCCCTGAGAATATCAGTCTTACTAAATGGGGAAAGATTAAAGCAGTTCCCGCCTTGTCGAGGGTTGAGACTAGGAAACTCCATATCGCCATATCGCCTTATTTATTCATTCTCTGTCTAGAGTATTTATCAATCATAATAGAATAAGAGGTGAGGCTAGGGAATTGGACATCGGTGAGGATTCACTATTCACTTTTTTCTCTTTCTCAACTTGTCTCTCTTCCTCACAACCTAGATTTATTATTTTTTATTTTTTTATAAAATAATGACAATATAATATAGTAGTATATTAAAGGGCAATGGACACTAACTCGATCTTAAGAATGATCTTTAAAATAAATTATAATAAAAAATTAACTTAAAAGAAACTAAAAATTGATAATAAAATAGTAAATTAATATTAAATATTTTCCTAATATCTCTTTCTCATTAAAATTTTATGACAATTAATTGAACATTGTCATTCTTTTCTTCTCATCTAATTTTAATTCTCCCCCAAATCATGAAGTCCCCCACATAAGAATACAAAACTCTCTTCCCCTCCCTTTTTCAACAATTTTTTAAAGAAAATTTTTCTTTTTTTAAGGAACCGAACAAAAGTAAAGTTCCATTTTTTACCCTCCTCAACAAAAATTAGATGAAAAGAAAAGAGTGCAAATGTTCAATTAATTGTCACAAAATTTTAACGTGAGAGAGATATATGTTAGGAAAATAATTGATACTAATTTTACTATCTCATTACTAATTTTTACCTACTTTTAAATTAATTTTTATTATAATTTTTTTTTAGGATCAATCTT
>CXYZ01003352.1:1004255-1021810 GCA_900006705.1 Sonneratia caseolaris | reverse complement strand
AATTATATTTTAAAATTTTTGTATTAAAATATTATATTAGTAAAATATTTTGATATATGGTTCCGATATGCTATTTAGTTCTGATGTAAAAACTTTCATGTGAGGACCCGGATCAAATTTTGAGGTTAAATGAGATCAACGCACTTGAGAACTCCTCCACCCAGTTTTTATGAAAATTCAATTGATGCCACGCCATTGGATCTCTATTTTCCTTTATGATAAATACCATTTTTTTAGGATTTATTAAAATCTTTAGGGTTTATTAATTTTTTTCAAGTTTTTATTGATTGAAAAGGATGAATATATTTGTCAAAATTCTATCGGTTGGCACTGGTGACGTAGTTGAGCAAGAAGATACAGGTACCTTCTCGCGGCCCACATGGAATTGGAAGAATGAGCTTCCAGAGACTTTCATGAACTGCAACTTCCCGAATGAACTCGTCCAATGCGTGTTTTGAGCTCGTGGCTCGTGCTTTCATAACAGATCATCCAATTGAGTCATCCGAAGTTGTCCCTTGATTGGCATCAAATTATTTTATAGAACTCAAGGCAATAACTAGCTTATTGTTCCAGCATACCGCAAATGTATTCCACCACCTGCGGTTCAGCTATACTATGCATATGCTTACATTTTGGTAGAATGCATGAATTAGTAGAGTTCCTGCGCATCTGGGGCAGACCAGATATGTTTCTAAATTACACCGGTCAATAGACTCCGTTGGTAATGTGAGTGGACATGTAATTATGTAGAAGCACATCTTGTATCTAGAAAATTGATTCAGAGGGAGGTTGTTGCTTCGGACAGTACTCAAAGAAACACAAGAAAGAAAACCTCTCCCTCGGTATGTATGTCTTCACGACAGAGACTCATCATTGGGAAGCCAACTCGGTGTGCTTTGTCCTCCATGGTAAAGTCAGTCCTGGGACCTCAGTTTCAAGCACGCGAGGGAAATGGAATGTCACAGGATTGGAACATGGAAGAAAAAACAAACGTAAGTGCTTCTCGGACAGACCCTTTCTGTCCTTGTTCTACCCCGATTATTGATCATCGAGCGAATCATCACAGGAAAATGCTGCAGTCGATGTCCGTAGTGCAGTGATTTGGATGTATCTGATGGAACCATGGGATGTGCCCAGGGACATTTCATGGTAGTTGAGTAAAGAAGTGGGATCGCCCGAGTGATCGAGAAGCTTGTGGATGTCTTGCAGATGACTTTTCTTTCCCACAATCGTTATCAAACGTCTAGTGCCTAAGCATTTTCAGCTGTGTCAATTTTGTAATAGTTGTAAGAAATAGCAAGGTGCACGTTTTTTCCAATCCCTTGTAGCTAGTCTATGGATTTGGTTGCTGGCGGACATTTTCCGCGATTCTGCAGCTTAATTATTTTTAAGACAATTCCAAACACAACTTGCTGATGAGTCGGACTTACCAGCGACTTGAAGCGATAATAGGGGCCATAAATTTTCAGAAGAACACGACAAAAAAGGTCCAGTAAAGAGATCTGGATCCAAGAGTCCATCCACACTAGTTTATCGTTCATATATTAAAAGGGGAAAAGACCGGGCAACAGCAGGAATCAATTGCGAACAGGCTGACTAGGATAGTTTCTTGGCAGTCCGATGGCACTCCCTGAGAGGCTGCCGGAAGAGTCCCAGCCAATAACTCTCCTATTTCCGACCATTTTGGTTGTGATAATACTCGAAACGGGATTGAATAATAAGAAATCAAAATATATAGGACAGCAGAATACGTGGTGAGGCCCTTAACAATTGTCCTGGTGTCTCAATGATCTTCCATGTTGCAGAACAGGCTAATCTTGTCATGACAGAATAAATGGAAGCTCTCACTCAGCCAAGTTGTGCCAAAACTGATAAATTTCCTCCAATTCCCAAACAATTAAGCTTGCTTTGTCACTCGCTCTGCAAAGCTGATAAATTGCCTCAGGTTCATGAAGCCCAAGTGGTGTGGAGAAGGTGCTTCAGATAAACCAGAATAAGCTCTAATAGCCTCTTTAACCTTGAATCTAAATTAGTCTTTTTTATTTGCACTACATAGTATATCTTCCACAACATCCATCACACAAACGTTGTCCAAACTCTGGACTCCGTTTTTCTTTCTTTCAGTCGGGGTCGTCGGCAAAGACTTAGCGGAAGGACAAGAACCGCCCTCTCCTATTGGCAGACGTGGTGCATCTTTCAAAGGCCAACGGCCAATGATTGGCCCAAATAATGTGGCCACTCCAAATTCGGTTCTATCCCTTTTATTATTTTTTTAAGAATAGCCTACTCCGCGTGCAATCTGTATATGTATATCCATATATGTCATGGGATGCAAAATTTTTCAATATCAGAAGGCCTCTCTCTCTCTCTCACACGTCTTCTAAATAGAGAATATTCTCTCATCTTGTGGGGCATAAACGTCAAGCATGTCTTGGCTTATCCCTGAAAGGCCTCCTTTCAACTAATTTCATCTTCATCGTCATCTTTATCTTTTGATTTTGGTTTTCAGTCATGTTTCATCCAATCGTTTGATAGTAGTCACTCTCTAATATTGATTCCGGTTTAGAGATCGCCTCCTTGTGCCTAAAGAGGTACTCATTCTAGCGGTGTGGGCTCGAATTTAAGCAGAAATGGCTTTTTTGATAACCTGGGTGCTCTTTTGCTAATTGTGGACATACTTTGTAATACACTTTTGTTAGCTGTTAGTTCTGAAATCATATCCAACGAGTTATGCTTTCCGTAGTTTCTGGTGGGATCATCAGTTCGGCAATACTGAGATAAAAAAAAAACTACGTATTTGTGCTCTCTAGGTGTTCATTGTATGGCCACCACTCCTTTAGAGGTATTCGTCAAGTTACTAGGGTTTCAGGTCTCGTTATTCTCTGTTTTCATTGGAAGTTAAAATGGTTTTGGTAACTGATATCTTGAAATGCCTAAATCTGCATGGAAAGGGAAACACAGAGTGGTTTGTTTGGATTCGGATAGTGGCACTAGAGAGGGTATAGTGTTGTTGGTTGGTAAAGTAATTAATGACAAATCAACAAAGGAGCTCGTTTGGGGTCCTTAAATGATCATGGAATGCCTTTGGTGAGAATCATATGTAAACTACGATGCTGCCAGCCGACATAAGGATGAAATCGGTATTAGCAGAAATTGAAATAACAAACTGTTAACAGGACAAAGAACAAAACACAATAAATAAATGGGAATCGGATTAGCTCACATATTCATGTAGAGAATAAGATAATAGCGGGTCCCAATATGAGATACCGAGGTTATCATTGAGCTTTCATCTTTGGACAAAGAAGCCAACTTGTAAGGGTACTACCAATGCATCAATCAAACACTGAAACAGTCAATTCGATTGGATAGGAGCCTTCTTTTGGGCGAACTAATGTTCACATGGACATCTTATGACCTTCACATATCTATAACAGCCGAAGGTATGAAACTCAGCTAGCAATGTATGAAACAGGAATAGAATAATATAATCCAAACCAGATTGAGTTTGGCCAAAACTGGACTGAAATTGCTTGAAATTGGATGATCAAGACTAAATGAACTTGAACCGCATTGAATTGGTCTAAACCACACTGAAAGAGGCCAACATCAACCTTCACATAGGTGTACTTCTGACACCCTTCTTGTCTGTAAAAATCGTGTGGGGCAATAAGTTCTGCTGCTGGCAGCCTTACTCAAGGCGTTAGCGAGTATGTTGTTTTGCCACTGAAGTTGTGCCCCCTTGACTTGCTTGGAACTGGCGATTATGCCCTTCACTCTGCTGACATTTGGTGAGATGACACATATGAGTCAGGCAGAGCAGACTTTGGCTGACACACGGAATAGAGTGGGCGAACGGAAAGAGGAAGCTCCTATGGAAAAAGAGAAATAGATTGCCGAGAAAAGGCATGCAGTTGACATCAAGTTAAATTTAGGGTCCACTGTAGAGAAAGGGCGATAAGGCATGGCGGAAGAAACTCGTGATGCAAAGGATGCACGGAAGAGCAGGGTACCAGGAGGAGCCTCAGATATTAACTCGAATGTAGTAACATTGAACAGCAACACCGATCACGAGCTGGGACATGAGGAAAATGGCAAGCATGGCTGGATTTTGGGAAGACCCCTTTGACTGGGACAGGGGACAAGTGATAGACAAGCCAGTTTCAGAGGGAGGAAGGCCAAGGCTAATGATGATACTAATACTAGCTCAAGGTGGAGAAGCAGTTCTCCTAGGAGGGATGATGGCATAAATCATGTAAACAATGGTGCCTTTGTACTTGCTGAACAGAGTGGAACCTTCAACCGAGATCCAAAGAACCTGGAGGAAACATACCACAGAAAAATACTGAAGCTATCCTAATCGTTAGCGTTGGAGGAAATAGCAGTAGTGATAATATCGGTGGAGCCATGGCCCGAATTGAGGCCACGGGAGATAGGGTAAAAAGTGGCTATAAACCGCTGGGCCATGGTATGAAGGAAATGTCTGACTCTTATTTCTATTCTACTATATGGATCGTAGTAACTTAATTCTGGACATTTTATCTACCCCGGCGAACTTCAGCTTGGTTGAGTTAGTCTAGAACTGTAGAGCGGGATATCAAACACGAATGCTATGAATGCAATAGGGGATCTCATCTAAGTGCACCACCCTGACATACTGGTACTGACTGAAACTCGTCTAGCCATGGATAGAGCTACTCATGTTGCGCAACAGCTCCGCTTCAATGATTATGAGGCCATGGACACAATGGGGTTCCACAGAGGAATCCTACTATTCTAGAATGCAACAGCCATTTCTGTACAGATGGTGGGCTCGACAGAACAGGAGCCACATACCATTGTGGAGGTCAGCAATTTCCCAGTAAAATGGCTCTTATCGTCCATATAAGCTAGTCCACAAATGGAGGTGAGGGAAGTTCTCTGGAGAAGCCTAGGAATTGTGGCTAAGACTTTTGATTTACCTTCAGCGGTGATGGGAGATTTCAATAAAATATTTTTTCCACATGAGAAACTTGGAGGAGGACCTTTTAATACTAAGAGAGCTGACAAATTAGCTGGGATGATTATTGCCCGTGAATTGTCGGACCTGGGATTTATGAGCCCAGAATATACGTGGAACGAACCTGTGATATATGGGGAGGATTAATTGAAGAGCGTTTAGACAGGGTGCTAGCAACCAGTAAGTGGAAATTGATTTTTCCAGATGCGTTAGTAACACTCCTCACTAGAATGCATTCGGATCATGCACCGCTGAAAGTGGACTTGAATCCCAACAGGGAACCGCGGGGGGATGAGCCACTTTGATGTGAGACCATGTGGTTTGGCCACCCGGACGTTAGAGACATGGTACTGACTTCTTGGGGAGAGGGTGAGTTCGTCTTCTTGAACAGGGCAATCGAGTGCTTTCATAGAAATGCACATATACGGAATGACCAGGTATTTAGAAAAATATTTAGGAAGAAATGGCGAATTAGAGTCCGTCTTGAAGGGATCCAATGGGCAATTGCAATGAGGCCATCAGCCTTTCGGTTGAATTTGACAAGGAATTAAGAGAGTACAAAAGTGGTATTGGAGCATGAAAGGGAGTTTTGGGTGGCTAAGGTAAGAGTCAATTGGCTCTTACATTGGGTGTGACCATACAGCAACCATAGAAAAAAGGAGAAGGAATAAGATTTTGGCCCTCAAAAATGACTCGGGTGATTGGGTGTTTGAACATGATCGGCTGATGGAAATGATATCTGACCATTTTAACCAGTTATATTCAACGGAGATGCGCTTTGTGAGCTGATAGGGTTTACTGGAAGGGAATCTAGGAAAACCTTTGCTTGAAGAGGCGGTAAGAGCTCTTGGGGTTATTCCGTGGAATCAGGAAGTTAAGGCAGCAATGGAGGATTAAACCAAGAAAAGCACCGGGCCTTGATGGTTTACATCCCATGTTCTTTCAGGAGAACTGGGACATTGTCGGCAATTCTTTGGTTAGGGAGGTGCACTATGTGTTCATGGGTGGGGAGTTGCCTGAGAGTTTGAACAATATACTCATTACATTGATTTCCAAAGTGGCGGCTCCAGTGATGATGAACCCAATACAGGCCAATCAGCCTCTGTAACACGAGTTACAAAGTGATCGCGAAGATTTTAGTCAAGAGGCTTAGACCGTTCTTGGATGAAGTCATCTCGCCTTTTCATGCAAGTTTCATTCTGAAGAAGAGAACTGCGAACAATGTGGTGGTATTGAGGGAAGTGATGCAAAAGCTGAAGAGTAAAAGAAGTAGACGAGGGCTCATGGAATTAAGTTGGACTTGGAAAAAGCTTATGACAGAATGGAGTGGGACTACACAAACCGTGTATTGGAGTTCTTTGCATTCCAGGACAGCTGTAAGAAGCTGATATGCATTGCATTTCGTCCCTAAGAATATCAGTCTTACTAAATGGGGAAAGATTAAAGCAGTTCCTGCCTAGTCGAGGGTTGAGACTAGGAGACTCCATATCGCCTTATATATTCATTCTGTCTGGAGTATTTATCAATCATGATAGAAGAACAGGCGAGGCTAGGGAATTGGACTGGAGTGAGGATTGCTAGGGATGTTGTGCCGCTACTAACACAGTTGTTCTTCGCCAAAGACAATAATTTGTTTGGGGAAGTGGAGGAGAAGATGCTGCGGACAATTCAACGGGTGCTGGAAGTCGGCAGTGACCTCTCACACCAGAGGATGAATCTCAACAAGTGAAATATGGTATTTTCAAAGAACACTAGTGTTGTTAAAAATGCAGTCCGGACCAATTTCGGGCCAGTTCAAAACGGATCTGAAACTGTTATATTCGATTACGGTTTGGCCCGTTTACTTAACGGGCAGGTCCATTTACAGGTTTGCCGTTTATGCAAAAATGAACCGGTACGGAACCATTTATAAACGGGCCGATTAACGGTCCGAGTAGATTTGGCCATGAACCGGTCATTTTTTAAATTTTTTTAAAAAATACAGTTATTTTGTTGTGAACATATTTTTACTGATGAACATAGATTGGTGAACAGTGTCGATAAACAGTGTTTTGATTGAATCAATGACCAGTAATTTTTATGTAATGTGATTAACAGTACTTTGATTGGATCGTTATGGCCGTTGATTTTTCAACAAAGTCCCGGAGATTGTAATATTTGGCTTGCGGAGAGCTATAGTTCATGGTCCGGGCCAGGTTCTTAACGGTTCTAGCTGGTTCAGTAGGTTAATAGTCTGTGTCAGTTACAGTTTAACGAGCCTATATTGCTGACCCGGCTTGTAACCGCCCCTCAACCCAATAAGAACAGTTACGTGCTGAGTTAGGGGCGGTACGTGCCGGCTCCGGGTTTGGATGGTCCGATTCCGGGCCATTTCCGGGCCAGCCCGCCCCATTTAACAACTCTAAACACAAGTGAGTATTGGAGAGAGAGAGAGAGAGAGAGCCACCAGCGAGCTGCAGATATGGGAGACAAAGGCGCCGGGCAAAGATTTAGGATTCCCAATGGGTATGGTGGCAGCAAGAAACTCATCGTTCAACTTTGTTGTTGATAGAATGAAAGAAAAATTAATGGGAAGAGTGGTTCTGGCAAAATCAGTACTTAGTGCTATCCCGACTCATATTATGCAATGCATTATCTTGACTCAAGGGATATGCAAGGGAAAAGAAAGAGTGACCAGAGATTTCATTTGGGGTTCAGGTGAAGGGGCTCGCAAGTTGCAATTAGTTCGATGGAAGTAACAAAACTGGAGGAGGATGGTGGACTGGGGATCCAAAAATCGTAGGGGCGGAACTTGGCTTTACTTGTGGGGCTTAGCATGGAGAATGGCTAAGGATGATAGACCGTGGGCACCTATTCTAAGGGCAAGAGCTGGCGAAAAGGGGGAGTTTAGAGGAGGGAACAGTTTAAAAAGAGCTGCAATCCAATATGGAGCCCGAGTTTGGAGCTTAGGAGAGAGATGGGCAATAGGAGTTGGATCTACGGCGAGTTTCTGGTGGGATGTTTGGTCGGGGAGGGGGCCATTGCTAAACATTACTCATGGACCATTATCGAATATGAAAAATGGGAGGAGGGTGAGTTATGTAATAGATGAGAAGGGAGAGTGGAATTGGCCAAGCTTATCACTGCAACTGCCTGAAGAAGTTATGAACTCTCTTGTTGAGTGTCCCAAGGAGCATCTACAGATATGAAAATACTCCAGAACGGGACAATATGAAACAAGGTCTGCATATAGATTGGTGTGTGGTGGGGAAGAGAATCAAGGAGTGGGAGAATGGAAGTGGATTTGGAGAACACCGGGCCATCCAAGATTTCAACATTTTCTACGGTAATGTTTGCATGGAGATATCCCCACGACGAGCTTCCTTTCTTTAAGGGGATTGAATGTGGACTCCCTGTGTAAGATATGTTGAGAAGGGGAGGAAGTTGTCAAACATGTACTAAGAGCTTATCCGGTGACGAGAGAGATTTGGAATAGAATACAAATCTCGAAGTCAAAGGAAGCCTCCTATCGAGTAGGATGGAAGGAGTGGCTGTGAGTGAATTTGCACGCTTATGAAACACATACATCCTCGGCACCTTAGAGCCTTGTCTTTATTCAAAGCATTTGGCTTCTTTGGAAACAACGTAGCTCAATAATTTTCAAATTTTCAGATCCTGATGTATATTTGCATGAGATGTGTGTTCGTAGAGCAAGGGAATTCTATGATTTGCAGGCACACAAGGTGGAACGGAAGAAAGACGCGATCTTGATGAGATGGACTCCACTGGCGGAAGGATGGATGAAGCTTTAACTCGGTTGGTGCAACAGATGGAGAGACGGGTCGAGTGAGATCAGGGTGTATTTTATTTGATTCTTGTG
This sequence comes from Sonneratia caseolaris, assembly GCA_900006705.1. Lineage (NCBI taxonomy): Eukaryota > Viridiplantae > Streptophyta > Magnoliopsida > Myrtales > Lythraceae > Sonneratia > Sonneratia caseolaris. The sequence goes on along the minus strand of CXYZ01003352.1, from coordinate 1,012,952 downwards.
GAAAATGGATTAAGGGCTGTGTTAGGAACCTGTGGCGTACCTCTAGCATAATCGCCAAACTTTGGGGCTTAAGGGATGGTTTAGTGATGGCTCAAGCCTTGGGAATTGATTACCCGATTGTGGAGCTTGATGCATTATTTGTTCTTCAGCTTGTTTGCAACTCTGATCAGACTAACTTATTATTGTTACCCATTGTGAATGATAGCAGGAACCTCTTGCAAGAATTGCAAGGATTGGAGGTGAAGCACGCATTCAAAGAGAGTGCAATAGAGCGATTCATTACCCTGCTAGAATGGCGAAGCACGTTACCATTGGCTCGGTGGGGGCATACCTCTTGGACGAACCTCCAATGGGAATATTTAAAATTTTGTATTCTGACGTATGTGGAATCTTTAGGCTATCTGGGTCCACCTTTTATCAATCGGCCCAGCTTGGTCTGAATTTCTATTTGTACTGGTCGACCCGACCTGTTAATCATGACCCAAGACGATTTGACACCCCCTATCTTCATTTGAAGACATGTGGAAGAAATATTGACTCCATGGAAATATATAAAAGAACGAACTAATTAGGCAAATTTTGGTTTCCCAAGAGGTTTGCCATTTTAGGCATTTAAATCAAAAGCGCGTGAAAAATGAAATGGTTTGGCTACGTTACTAACTCCATGAAAAATTAAAAGGGGAAAACTCTAAGAAATAGTAAAGCCTCTAAAATTTGATAACGAGCTCTATTAGCATCTAAGAAAAATCTTCAATCAGTCTAAGCGCTCTAATCACTTTCAGCCTACCCTAACACCAAGCGCTAGATCATCTGTCGAAAATCGGGCCCCACTTGCTGGTGGATCAGATAATCTTGGTCGCTAGGTATGTCGAGCGCCATGTTCGGGTCCTGAAGAGTAAACTGCTGTTGCTGTAGCTGTTGAGCCCTGAGCTGCTCCTTTTGACGCCGGAGCTCGAGGACCTTCCTGTGCGAGTTGGAGTGCCTCGTTAGCACGAACGTCGGGCTGGCGGCGGGTCGGTACTCGGGCACGAGGCGGCCCGACTTGTACCTAACCCCGCAGGCGTTGCACAGTGTCTTTGGGCCCATGGGGCCGGTCCGCCACTGGGGCGTCCTATCGGTTGCACAGTGGAGGCACTTCCGGCCCTCCCCAGCAATGTCCCCTTCTGGTCCAACGGGCTTCTTTTTTAGACCCGATCTAGAGTTCTTCTTGCCCGCCACTCGAAGGCGGGTCGGGGTGGGCCTGCCGGGCTCAACATGGGAGGAACTTTCATTCGGCTGGTTGAGGATGAGGAGCCGGGAGGACCAGTCACACGGGGCAGCCCGGGACCGCTTGCTCCGAGCCTTGGCAGGGACGGAAATTACATTCGGGGAGAAGATCGGGTTGCTGATGTTGGTGCCCTGGTGGTGGGTCGTCCGGGTTGGTTCAGCCTGGAACGTGCGGGTAGACTCAGATCCTTCGTCGGGTCGGTCTTTGATTCCAGATATCAGCTGCAGCTTCTGCAGGTCCTCGCTAGAGAACGATTCCTCGACGAAATTGGACAACCACTCGAGCTCAGCTAAGTCATCATACTGTTTGTTGATCATCATTTTTTGTTTTAAGGGGCAAAAAAAAACAGAGCATTTATCTTAGTAAATAAATAAACAAAATTCAAAAACGAACACATGGTCTGGCGTAAACCTAACGTATCTTAGGCTTTTGCTTTTAATGAAGAAAGCATATAATAATATCACGGAGATGAATCAATGGTATGAGTGTCTCTTCATTGTTTGAACATTAATTGATTATTTATTTCTCGTTAAAGAAATAAAAATGAATTCGGGGCCAACTTATGAACACTTTTTCATTTAAATTCGGGGGAATTTTTTTCTAATTTATTTATCCATGAGGCGAGAATTTATAATCAAAGAATACATACGTATATACATCTTTTATGCATACATACGATCTTGTCGTAAATTACCGGAACACACAGCTCGCTGGAGAAGTGGTCGTTTTCACCGAATCCTGCACGGCACCCGACGTCTTCTCCTGGCCCTCCGGCCATGGTGGCAGCAGCAAGGCCTGGACCTGGACCGGAGCCCGAGAACGAGGCTGAATTGCAGCTGTCCACGGCCGCGACAGTGGACGAGTCGATGGAGCTGCCGGCAGCGGCGCTGTCAAACCCGCTCGTCACATCGTCGCCGGCCATACACATATCGTCCTTGGAGAAGTCCAGCAGGTCCTCGACAGCGAAATGCTGCTCCTTGCTCTCGAGGGTCGTCGAGGGATAACTCGTGTCGGGCGTCAAATGGGCGCCGCAGAATCCGCCCTGGAAGTACTGGTCCGGCGCCTCCATCGAATACCCCTCGTGCGCGTGTGCGGCTGTATCCGGGATTGCTGTGCGCAGTGAGCGAGTCGATCAAAGGGGCTACACGGATGAAGTTAATTATGGAGATCGACTGAAGAGTCTAGGACAAAAGAAGAGAGAGTGTGGTCTGTATTTGGTGAAGGAGATGAGGAAGAAGAGAGAACTGCGGAGAGAACTGTGAAGTTCTGTGGCTATTTGTGAAAGTCAGTAACGAGAGAGAGAGAGAGAGAGAGAGAGAGAGGGAGGGAGGGAGGGAATTCATTTTCTCTCTGTCTTTTAGGCGATTGAATTGGACAAGGGGGACAGCTAAAGTGGTTGGTTTAATTGAAAATAATTGATTTTTGGCAAAGAAAAAGGTAAAAAAAAAAAAGGATAAGAGTTAAGAATTAAAGGGCTTTTAGAAAAACGAAAATAAATGGTTAAAGATAAGGGGCGAATGGAATTAATGAGAAGGAAAAATATTTTATGGATAAAGGGGGTAATTTTACTTTGGTGCCCTTTGCTTTGTGTGCTTTTCACGCGTTGTATGCCACACATGCCGCCCTCTCTAATGAATTATGAAAAAATCCACATGCTAATCTTGTCCCTCTCAACTTAATAACCTTGATTTATTGTCAGCGTAAACAGTCGACACTTATGATGTACGTGATTCAACCGAAGGGCTTAGCTGTACCAACTAGGGCGAGTTAAGAACGGCCGAAGATGATACTGTTCGTTCAACATAATCACCCACCGAAACATGAAATGTCGGCTGTGTTTTCTCAAAAAGCATGAATAGTAGTGGACAACTCACCAGTAAATATTCCCAGGGCAATTGGCACAATCATAGTTTCCAATATTCTTATCAATAGCCTCTTGAATAAGAAATGTGCATACCTCTTTACATGTGGAGTCGAGGTCTCGGGGTGCATCTATCCCTGAGCATATGTGTGAGCACACCATATGATATTCTTTTGTCAGCATGCGTACATATATTTGAGAGAAAACTGTCAAAATAATCATTTAATTTTTGACCAACCACCATATCAGTCCTCCAATTTTTCTACCCACCATTTTAATCTAATATTTGCCAAATCCCCATCAAAATGGTCTAGTCATCAACGGTGTTATATGTTGCTTCATGAAAATCTGACATGACCATCTATATAGTTAAACATTATCCCATGTGACAATAAAAATATTGTCTATTTGTACATGTCAAATAAAATGGTCACGAAAGATAAAAAGGAATTGCTTCTTACTACCGGTCTCCACCACACCTCAAATTAGAAATGTTAAATGGACCGGGATCGCCCGTAATTAAATCGTTCAAACCCAGAACCGACCCGGACCACTACTAAGCTAGCACGAAACTACTCTTATTGGGTTGGGAGTAGTTACAGGCCAGTTAAAAAATATGGATTCGTTGAATCATAATCGGCACAGATCATTACCTCTGTTGAACTGGCTCGGAATCGTTGAAAATTGGCCCGAACCTCCAAAATCTTGCAAATCAACTGTCGAATTTTGTCATGTCAATTTAAGATTTTTTTTAAACATTTAAAATATGGATGGTTCAAGGGCCAAATTGGCACAAACCATTAACTAGCCTATTTATAAACGGTTTCGAGCCGGTTCATAATTACATGAACCATGACCCGTAACCAAACCAACCTGTTTGCTTAACGGGCCAAACCATAATTAAGTCAAACGGTTCCAGGCACATTTTGAACCGGCCCGGACCGCACTTTTAACGTGGCCATGTCACATTTCCGTGAAGGGAAAGATAACACCATTGATGGCCGAACCATTTTGATAGGGATTTGGTAAATGTTGGATCAAAATGGTGGCTAGAAAAAATTAGAGGACTAAAATGATGGTTGACCAAAAATTGAAGGACGATTTTGATAGTTTTCTCTATATTAGAGGAGTGAATCCTGATTCTATAGGAAGTAGCCTTTGATTTATATGAGACGATGGATGCACTCAAAATCCACATCGTGGTGTGCGTCCATCCTTAACGCGTTAATTGTACATTGAATGCCCATTATTGCAGGTCATGACAGTGTGGACATATGAGCACAATGGCCTCATATGGCATTCTAGTAGGTAGACAGACGAGCATGGCAACGATGTATCAATATAATAGGTTTGGTAGTGACGAATGAAAAGAAAATATATGAAAATGGCATGAAATGATGATTACTGTCATTTGATTTGGTTTCGTCCATAATATCCGGGAAACCAAATGAGATGCGAAAATTAATTTTACCGATTATACTCTTGCCTATTAAATCTAAAGTATGCTTCATTACTCAATCTACTCTATGATAAAATAAGATTGTTTGATACTGAAAATCGATAATGATTCCATTTCATTTTGGGTTGCGATCCACCAACATGACATAAATGTTAGTTGAATGGACACGACATGTGTATGCTTTTAAGCAGAATACAAGCTCGTGGGGTTCACTTCCCCCTGCATGCATATATGGCTCCTAGTAAGGTTACATATGTATGTTCTTGCAAGTTGATTGCAAATTCATGAGCTTGTGAAATATTAATGGGTTCAAAAATAAATAAATTACTTGTCATTTACAAAATAGAAGAGTATGGCAAGTGACTATTAGCCACTTTGATTCCACCCAAATTAGCACACGGTGGAATCAAAGTGACTATCAGGCTGTACCTTACCTTGTATTGGCTACGACAACCATCACTTTTGCAACAGTGGACATGATTGACCCATCTCACGTGGTCATGTCAATAGCTATGCAATAAGTCTCAATGGCGCACACACACACGCACACATATATGGTATCGAGAATCCGACTTATAAGTCATGGCAAGACTGATGCCGCGAAAGTGCTCAAAGCCACCGCACGTGACATGGTACAATTAGATGGCTACGAAGGAACTTCACATGGAAGAATTTTGTGCCTACCCATTTTTTGGGGATTTGATTTTCTCTTTTCAATTTATTTTTCAATAGAAATGTGTAAAAAAAAAAATACACTACAATGGAAAACGAACGTCTCCAATCGAGCCTATATATAAATCTGGATAAACGGGGAGCTAAGTAATTACAGTTTCTGGGTAGTATAATGCAGATCCCAATAATCAAAAGATTGAAGATCAAAATGTATGGAGGGCGGCAGCCCTCTGATGTCTGATGGTAGCAGGTCGGATCTGGCTATGCTGAGCTCAGGGGGCAGCTGCACACATTGGTTCAGCTTCTGTGGCGCTTCCTTTGCTTTCCTGCTTCAGTGTATGGTGTTGTTCTCCTGTTGATGAGTTCTGCTGTGTCTACTGGGTGAGCCTCGGCTTCACTGATTACTGTCATTATTGAATCTTACTCAAATTACCGCTTCATTTCACTCTATAGTGTCAAATATGATCTTAGTACGCGAAGGATTCTTCTTATACACGAATAGAGAACATTTCATTTAACCGTATATGATTTACGATTTAGATATATTGCGCATGTGTACATCTTTTAACTGAGGAGATCTACAAAGTCTATAAAGTGATCAAAAGAATAAGAAAATAAAAATGTATATAATTTTAGTATCGAAAATCGAATTCAAAATCTCTTAATCTTATACTAAGAATGACACTTAATTATTATCAGTTTTTTCTCTCACCGCATTCATATATTTTTCCCATGAGACATAGCTGTCAAATAGTCGTGGAAATTTTCAAAGTGGGAGCATGTGTCTGGTATCATAGTAGGGATGATCTACCAGCAAAGAGTCGTGATTGTCGTTGTGAACCAACCCAAAATCAGTGATGGCAAGACAAGTAGCACGAGACAGGGGCAATCTCGGAACTTGGAGACGATCTTCCCCCTCCACAATTACTCGGAATTGATCTCTGTGGTAAAACTACAATAGAGAGAATAATTAATAAGACGTAACCTATTCTATCATTCAAAATTCCGACACCATCAGTCCAATATTGGAACCGAGCTGCCCCAAGTAGCCAATCCCACTGGTTTGATTTGTCCCGAGTTCCGTGTCCTAAAAAATTAAAATATGCAAAATTTCGAAAATATAGGTTTTAAAATTAAGATATTCAAAATTTTAAAAATATAATAAGATAACATATCATAAAACAATATGCCCTTAGTGGGGTAACCATTCCACTTTGCCCGCCATGTCATTTTTATTTTTATTTTTATTTATTTTTTGAATTGAATTTTAAGAAAAGCCTGTAAAGAGGAGGGGGAAAGAGAGATTGCCCTCCTCCTGGACTTTGCTTTGCTTGCAATGGAGGTCTTCTTCATCTTCACCTTAGCTTAATTAAAAAAAAGAACAGAATTTCCATACCAACATCAGTCTAACGACATAGTCCGACAATTTTTTATCCTTCAAATAATATATCGAATTCCAATATTTTAAATTAAACTAATTCATATTAAAAAAAATTATTATTCAATAAATCGATTCAGCTCAAATTTAGACTAATAAGAACATAATGGATTTTTGGATCCATTTTTATTTTTTTGACCCATTATTATTTATTTTAAAAATTTTGCATTATCTAAAATCAAACATCGCATGTGGGGCCCGAGACACACGTGATGGAGCCGGGAGGGCTGTGTCAGCAACCGCATGTGAGGAGTTCCCTCAGTCGGTGTCAAAAAGTGGATAAATTCCCAAGTAAGAATGGTCCAAGGTACGAATTGTACCATTGGTGCGAGAAATAAATGAACCTATTGCACCGAACCTATCCTCGACCGAAGCTCTCGATAAATAGTGTAACACCATTGGAGAAAGTGCATACAATTAATTTGATAAATTATCTAACATCAAATTAATAATTTCTTATTAAATTTTAATTTTACCTGTAAAGTAAGATAAATTTTATAATGTTTGGATGGAAAATTAGGTTCTATTTTTAATTTACTGCGCCAACTTTTTTTTACCAGACCATCAATCTACTTTGCATCTTACAACTTATAAAGAGGCATTCACCATGTTTCTCTCTTCCAATCAGCTTTTCAGTAATTTAAAATAAGCCAACTTGCATGAAAAAAAAATCAAGAATTTATTCAAAATTCTTCAAAACATACATAATTTTTAATATTTATCTACTCATATATTATATCTAATAATTTATTCACGAAATAGCACATATTTTAACTACCGTTAAAATTTATGGTAATAATTTAGCATATTTTTCACACGTGTCATTCCATGAAGGCTTCCACATGTCAAAGGCACACATTACATGAATATGCCACTTCAGCTAAGAAAAAAAATTATTAGTGCTAGGGACATTTTATGAAAAAATTTAAGCAAATTTCACATACATTCAAAAAAAATTAAAAGTCACTTATTTTTAGAGAATAGGGAATATAAAAAAATATCATAATTTTTTCAAGTAATCTACCATTTAAAACATTTGTAAAACGTATCAGTTTTATATTATAATCTAAATTCCACGTGGAAAGACAGTTTTTCATGTGAATCAAGTTCTCCGACAGTCCAATAGTCGTTAAACCAAACCCCATAATGTGTCGTACACAATTGGATAAATTTTCGATGGATATAATGGTCTTAATTATCGTAAAAGGGAAAATACATGGCGTAATTATTAGATTATTTAAACGGGAAAAATTAATGTAATATTAAATTCTCTTTTTCAATTTATATTATTAATTATTATAAGCGGTGGTCGTTTGCTACGTGGCGTGGTGGAATTGGTTCTTTTGCATGATGGCCTTGGCTATTGCTAGCTTTCGGGCAATTTCTTTATTTTTTTTCCCTTTTTATTGGGTTATTTTTCTTTATTGGAAAATAATTTTTTCCGTTATCAAATAAATATATGTAAAAGATAATATAAAATAAAAGAAGAATATTGGGGATAAGGTGAAGGCACATGCCAATGTCACGTGGCGTGCACGGACGGGTACTTGGCTTTTACTTGCCCAAAGAAAGGTCAGGTGGCAATTCATGTGGGCTGGACTGGATCTCATGCAATTTTGCTTCTGGTAGGGAATCAAATTTTCAAAATTTTTTTATTGATTTATGTATTTTTTATGTAATTAATAATTAAATTTTATTAGATCTCTACTCGGCTGACTGGGTAGATTATTAACAGATGAAACTTGAATTCATCTAGCTCTTCTGGAACCAACGATATTTTAAATGGTTAAATCTCATGATTTATAATAAGGGGAATGGTCAATCATATTAACATTGTGGTAAACAATAAACTAGGCATAGCTGATTAATACTTAATTACCTATTTATGATTTATTTATTTCAGTATGAAACAACACTGGAAACGGAATCAATTGATCGATCCCTTTTATGGGTGTTTGATTAGAAAAAATACCATTCTATTTCTCTCAAATGAGGGGATT
>CXYZ01003352.1:974701-996051 GCA_900006705.1 Sonneratia caseolaris | reverse complement strand
AAATAATTTATTTATATTTTAAAGATTTTTATTTAAATATTATCTTAATATTCTATTTTTATAATTAATCATTACTGTGCACTTACAAATATACTAGTCTTCTTATATAATTCTTTAAATCAATCACTAAAAAGTTTATAATTTACGCACGTGCGTTCAACTTTTCAGGCCACCACTATTACGCTCTCTTTATACTCCTCGTTCACATTATATAAGATTGGACAGATGTATTGATTTCAGGCTCATGTTGGGCCAACTTCCGGTCAGAAAAATTGGCTAAGATTCCGTCCAAATGCTGGCGGTTAAAAATTCGCCAACTTTTTATTTTTCCATTCAATGTATTATTTATCCGCCAAAAAATGGCCGGAATTTGATCGAAAATGAAGCTTCCATTTCATCTCCATATCGAACGAAGAAAATTGGATAAAAAATTAGTAAATTTATAGTTGTTTAAATCGGGAAAAGAATATCGATAACTTAATTTTTTTTTAATGAAAAATAGTTTCCTTATGAAATACTATTTTAATGTTAAGCTACCAGACCTATGGAGTTAATGAAAAATTTTCTCAAGGAATTCATGGAGGGCCAGCTCTCTTATATGATGGGGATGATTAATTTCGACCGATAGCTCTTATTCGATCTCTTGTGGCTTCACCGACCAGGTTCTCCATCCATGTCCTTCGCCCCTTCTTCTTTTCAGTGAGGATGATCGATCGATCGCTCGCCCCCTTCATGTACGAAACATAGGTCGGTGGTGTCCATGATCCATCCTCACCACCGGCCACAATATAAATTGTTATGGAGCGATTCGAGGACCACTGTATATCTGGAAAAGGCTATTCATAAAGGTGGGGTTAGATCATAGGGCTTTTGGGGTCGTCGGCAGCCGAGCCTAACCGATGAGGGAGGACTGACAAAAGTTGCAGACGGATCCCTTGTGGACCAGTAAAGAAATTATCGAGCCTGAAATGTCAATGACAATCGACAGAAAGTGTAGTACCGCCTCGCGGATGGTTTGCATTCCTTGAGATTACACCTTCCCCTGAATGCCTTCACAGTATTAGGTCATGAAAGATAATGGATAAACTAGGTAGAGGTCTCGAGCTGCATCTGACGGCCCGCACTATATGGGTCAAGATGCAAGTCAGCTCGAGCTGGTCCCTGCTGGTTCGTAGTTCAAGTCAAGTGGATATGCCAAGGGTACTTTAGATGTTAGAGGTTTATATATGTATTGTCCGGCTTTGAATAGAATTCAAAGGAAATTGATAGAAAATTTGATAATCAATTCATTTGTGCTATTAGACCCCTAATTCAACGAATTTTCATTTAACATATGATAATGCATATTATCATAATATTTAATAAACTACAACTTTAATGAAAAAAATCAAACATATAAAATGTTCATGTAAAATCAACCGTAATTCTCTAAATTTTGATAAAATAATTATGTCATATTCACAAAATTATGAAAATTTATTCTAAATTCGTTTACACCCGTAAATTAAATATGGGAAAAAATAATAAATGTGTCCACCAATATGTACTGACAAACTGTGATACAATATCGTAATCTTTGACCCGACCCGATGGCCCATATTATTGTTGCCATCCATCCCTACCCGTAATCTTTGAAAAGCCAAAAAAAAAAGGGAAATGAAAAATGAAAAGGAAAAGAGTGGAGGAGAAGGAAAATTGCGGCAAGCGCGGCAGCATGGGTGTAAAGTTTGCGGGGAGGTCCTCACGCGTGCCGAGTGTGGGGCCCGCGCGTGTGGGCCACCTCCACCACCCGCACCGGGTTGAAGATCATATTCATGTCCGTCCGCTGTCGTCGATCTCACGCCACCGGACATGGTCACGTACGTGTCAGCTTTCTACACGCGCTAGACCAAAAAGTAAAAATATTTAAATATTTTTAAAATATTAACTCCCATATTTATTTTTTTTTTAAAAACCTTTTCGTAAGTGGCACCGAATTTCTAATTCAATGGCGTAAGTGGCGGGGCATGCTGGCTCTTTTACCGGCCCACTCCATTGTCATAGCCGTTGACACTTCCCAAAAAAAAAAAAGTTATGTAATAAAATAAATTCGGTAATTAATATAGATTGATTGATTGATAGGAAATTTTGCCTATTCTTCTCAACTAACCTCTTTAATTTAATATTTATAAGTAAAAAATTATTTAAATCTACTTTTTTTTATTTTTACTTTACTCATATTCAAGTTATTTAAATATAATAAATTTGATAAGTACTATGATGTTATAAATTGAATAAAAAATAAAAAGAAAATCAATATAATCCCTTCAAATCAATCTTTGCCTCTACTTTTTTTTAATGCCCTTTTTTGTTGGTGTGTTGTCTTTTGAATTAAGCCACCGATATTGGACTCTGCCTTATCTTCTAAGCTTCAGACTATTAATTATCCTCAGTAAAAATCCCACTCACTGGGGCCACCTGACTGGTGACGAAATTTCGTTACAATTGTGCCTCTTTTGACAAGTTCGATCGGGTGCTACAAGTGGTAGAGGAGATTCAATCGATCATGCGTTTTCCTACTTGAAATATGTTAGTGCAATGTCCGCGTTATTTGTCGAATGGTCAGCATACAACATTCCTTTTTTATCGCGTGGATGGTCTCTTTTTGTTCACGAGACAAGCAAGTAAGCTCACGTTAGTCTTACCGAAAATTGTTTATGATATAACTTAATCAAATACTCTATATGTGAATAGGGAGTTGATGTGATTAGGGTCCTTGTTTCAAATGCACGCAATGGTAGAATCCAAACCCCAACTTTGACTTGATCCATACGAAGAATGTTGATTTTCAACCATAAGTTAATTACATTGTCAATGACGCTACTTAAATATTCTGTAAATTGCATAAATAAAAAAACCTCGGATTCTCCCCACAATGTTACGGACTTCGTCAATCGCCTATATTGCCATGTCCTTAACTTTTTCCACTGAACTGTCACAAGGCTTTAGCTCCGTTAAAAATTCATTGTTAAATGCTGATTATGCAGCTTATATGACACTATTTTTCATGATGAGTACATAAAACAGTTTAAAAAACACGTAATTTTCAAAATTTTCTTGTATTATCACAAACTTACTAATCGCATAAGTTAACATATCTTTAATTTTTTTATCTATATTATCACAAGGCCTAACTCTGTTAAAAATATATTGTTAATGTCTGTGTGAATGAATTGCGTTTCAATTAAAAAAAAAAAAAGGTGGGGGGAAGGTACCATACTAACCCGAAAGTTTGTCGTAGCCCCAATGGTGTTTCCATTTGGGGTGGATTAGTTGTCTCAACCATTCAAGTATTGTTTAGCCGTCGAGCCATTTGATTTGGTACTTGTGGTCGAAACCACGAAGCACATCCCCCATTTGTTCATACTAATTGGCAACCTCTCAATCTCTTACCCCGCGGCCTGTATCACCGAAGACTGCACACACAAACTCTCGCAAAGATGGAGTCAAACCAACTCCATAGCTTATCATCTACCCTGTCATATCGTAGGCAATGTGTAGAGCACCTTCATTACATAGGCCCCTAACCACAAACCCATAGCACGTTGGATCCGGCTTAGGATCTCTCTCCGCCATTTTCGTCAAGATCTGCTCACAATTCATAGCCTTGCCATTCTCGATCAATTCCTCAAAAAACCCTATTCCCGAAACTCTCCACAACCCTTAACCGAGCATCCACCATCGTGTGGCGGGGGTTAAGCAGTGGACGAATGAGCGGAGGAGGAAGCAGTAGAGTGATATTGTTGATGGCATCTCACTCCGTCTTTGTATTTTTCTAACTCATGCCAATATCAGAAACACATCAACTGCACAGTTAGCAGTTTTTAACGGAGTTAAGTCCTGTGACAATATAGGGAAAAAAATTTAAAGATGTGCAATTTAGGCAATTAACGAAGTTCGTAAGAATATTGGCCAAATCTGAAAACTACATGCTTTTAGGCGATTTCCCATTAAATATTTGAATGGGGACTTGAATTTGAAAATCATAGAATCCCTTAAAACACTCAACGTTTGACGATATTTGAAAAGGATTAGAATTTCCTATATTAACTTTATGGGTAAATAGCCCATGTTGTCATGAACTTGATCAAAATTGCCAAATCTATCACAAACAAAAAACTTTTGCAAAAATGAAAATTAACTTTGATTTTTTTTATCCACACCTACCAGTTCAGATGTTTTCCATCAACACCATCAATGGAAGTACTAAAAGATCGTTAAATAAGCAAAATGTCATATTTATCCCCGTATAAAACATCTGAATTGCCCTTAATACTTGAATGGTAAAATTAGGGTTCAAATTTGTGTGATAAAGTTGAAATCAAATGGAGATGCCTAAGCAAAGAATTGGCTCATCTCACGATCGTCTTGTTTTCCACGGTGAGCTTCTCCACGGCACAGCCCCCTTTCCCTTCGTTGTCTTACTCTCCAACGAAGCCTCCATCCCAGCAACTTTACTGAACGCAGCCACTCTGACTTGCCTTCGACTTCTTAAGCCACCGAAGCATGCTCCTTCCCCGATCAAGATGTTGTCCGCTCTAGCTCTTCCTTCGACGGGCACCACCACCTCACCTCCATCTCCCCCTCTCACCATCCATCCAACCCCCGACGGCTTCTCCATCCTCGATTTGCTCTCCTCTTATTGAGCCTCTTGATCCCTCGAAGAATGACACTGGGGTCATGAACATATTCAGTCTCATCTGATTAGTTATTGTCGAGTCATGGACGAGACTGGATAAACCAAATTAAAATGGTGGAAACTTCGAGCATAATTTATAAGTTCATATTTTTTTTTCAAACAATACGACACTGTACCATGTTGAAATCCACTAGTAGAAATGCACTGCACCATTGTATTGGTTAAAATAAATTGTGCTATAGAATTTTCCTTTTCTCTCGGCGTCCGATGCCCTAATTTCAAATGTAAGAGGCACTAATAGAAAATGGAAGAGAGTGAGCTGTCATTTAATTGCAATCCCAAGGGATAAAATGGTCCAAATCATATTAAACAAACGTCCACTAATGCTTCCATTAACCGTGTTAACCAAAAGAAAAAAAATCCAAAATGGTAGATGTGGAGTAACATTAAAATTCATAGTTATTCTTGCATTTTCATTTTTGTTTATGGTAGATTTGACAATTTCGGTAATGTTCGTGATAATATGAGTTATTTACCCTAATTTTATCCGACGATGGAATTCAATTTAACAGTTTTATTGAATCCATAAATGTAATTTCAATTTCTTAAATCAAACATATGTGAAAGATTTGCAAAAGCTCTCCCAGATAAGACAATAGGACGAGCATGCATGAGGTGAGCTTGTGCCTAATCTTGGGAAGAGGGATTAATCTAAGCCTAATCAGCAGAATCAGCCAATCCTAAATCACACAATTCTTATATCTCCTAAGTTGAAAGGCTCCCTTAAGGTTATTGCAGCGTGCGATGATTTGCTTTAATTATAAAGTTGTGATTTAAAAAGGAGTGGGGCTTTAGGTGATACCCTATGTATGGTTTAAATTCAGAAAAGCATCTTTCCTCCCCCTCCTTAAACTTCAAATATCCGTGAAAAAATGGCTTCCCAAATCATTTTCATGTCCAAAATTTATTTTACATCTTCTATTATTGTACTATGACCCTCTCAAGAACATTCGATTTAAGAAAAAGTATTTTATATAATGGTTATATCGTGCATATTAGTATATCTTTATTTTCCCTCTATATTTAATAAATGTCTTCTTTTGAGTTTATTTAGCATTTGTTTACCTTTTTAATAATTAATAAATTAGCATTATTATTATTATTATTTCATGAATGGTTACACTACATGGCATACCCGTATTTTGTAATTGTTGCATAAGTTATCTTCTCCAAGTTTAGGTGACTATTGCACGGTCATCGACAAGTCCATCCCTCGGATTCATTGTGGTGATTACACTCCTTACAAGAATCTAGACTTTCGAGGGAAGAAAATGGAATACTGCTGCATACAAATCACTAGACAATGACAAAATTATATGTTTGATTCTGCCCTTAAATATAAAGTTTTTTTTTTGTGTGATTATCGATTGGTTGATATTCATGAGATTAAGGAGGATAAATTTTTCAAACTATTAATTGTAACTGAGAATATATATATAGAGAGAGAGAGAGAGAAGTGAAAAAGAAAACGAAAGAAGGAAAGGAAAAAAGAAAAACGAAATGTGGGAATTTTGACAACCATATAAATGAAAGCGGTAGAAATCATGTCAAAACAAAACAGGGCATCCATCCACTTTGGTCCTCTACAATCCTGTCTGGTAGTGGGGATCTCTCACCCTCGCCGAGTCTCCCCAAAATTCCAATCCCCCAAATATATCAGTCGCTCTCACCCCCCCCCCCCCGGTTCACAACGTTTTTCTCGAAACAAAGGACGAGGAGGCCCGTTTCCTCTGTCTTACCTCACCACCCCCAGCTGATTCTGCTGGACAGCTCTAAATTCCTCAGTTTCATGTACAGAGGACAGACCTTTGGGGCGCCGAGTTTTTCTGTCTGCCCATCAATAAAAGTTTCTGGTTTTTTCATTGATCGGTGAAAGGATACCTGTACACGCTGATGAGACAGGATCTCTACCACTCTGGGTTTCGGTCACTGAGGGCGACTGTCTAAATCCATCTTCTTTGAAGCTTTGGTCGAAGGTACTGGATTGTGCTGCACTGTGGTTGTTCGGTCTCTTTTGACGATTTGGGATCGAATTGCGGCTTAGCTCTGCATTTCTGTCTATGGAAATCTTCCTTTTCACTTTATTTCGACCATTTCTATAACGGCCTGGGTGAGTCCTTGGATCCTCTTCGGGCACGCAGAAGAAGATTCACAGCTTGCTCTTGTGGCAGTCACCCGTTCAGTTTTGAAGTAATTTGATCCTGTGTATCTAATTATATGTTGTCTATGTCCCTCTATTGAAGTTTAAAAACTTGGAGTCTTTGTTCTTGATTTGCTCTGATATCGACATGGGAAACCTTCCATTTAGATCTATAGGTGGAAAAGACAGGAGAAGTCTTCAACTGATCACATCCTTGATCTGGGGAGAGAGTGCAAGTGATCTATGTGCCGACATAGGTTGTGTTATCTCGATTTTCTTCCGACTAGTCCAGTTATGGAATCTTCAAGTAGCTGCTTGGTGTAAAGGGACATCTCAGCTCTCGTTTTCCTTCTTCTAATGTCTGCCTTCTGAAAACTTTTTCTTTGATGTGTTGAACCGTACCTGGTATTTGTTCTTTGAAGTATTGAGGTACATCTGGCTGCGGAAAACTTACCCAGTTTTTGTCGTCTCAATCATTAAAAGAATAAAAAGATAAGTAGTAATTATGCGTTATCTATGAAATAATGGAAAATTCTGTTATTTTTCTAGAAAATGCAGCCAAAAAAAGAAGAAGAAGAAGAAGAAAAGGCATATTTTTCTTTTTAGAAAATGGAGAACTCTAGGAGTGCTCCAAAACACAACTAGGTGGGATTTGGAAATATGTTTTTCACGTTGCTTCTGTTGAATTTGAAGGGATGATGGCGGTGAGTTCAGCTTGTAGGGATGGTGGGAGCAAGATGGCAATGGACAACGGGAAGTACGTGAGATACACTCCCGAGCAGGTCGATGCGCTCGAAAGATTGTATCACGAGTGCCCAAAACCAAGCTCCCTCCGAAGACAGCAGCTTATCAGGGAATGCCCGATTCTCTCCAACATTGAGCCCAAGCAGATCAAAGTCTGGTTTCAGAATCGAAGGTATAGTGATAAGTTCCAACTCTCATTGATATAAACATCACATCTCCAGAAAGAGCTCTCAGGCACTGGAAAAATGTAAGATTTCTGTTTTCTCTTTCAAATACAAATGACGAAATATGGTGAAAGCGGGTCTACGTCGCCCTTTACTTGGATTCTGGACATTTTTGGGTTATACTATCTCCTATGATCTATAATCTGGAGTAATTCTTCCTTGATTCCTGATCTGGGTTTTTTCTACTTTCGATCTCCACTAGATCTTTACTTCTCTTTTTTTTTGCTTGAAAATTACTCAATTTTTTCGTGGTAACAGGTTTCTTCATTATTACCCTCTTTTCCTCATTTCATGCAGATGCCGAGAAAAGCAGCGGAAAGAGTCATTACGTCTACAAGCTGTGAATCGGAAGCTGACAGCGATGAATAAGCTTCTGATGGAGGAAAACGATCGGTTGCAGAAGCAAGTTTCACAACTCGTCTATGAGAACAGTTACTTCCGTCAACAGACACAGAATGTTAGACACTCATTTGACCTACTTCTCAATTTATCTTTAAAGACCAGTTTCTCGATCATAAAATTTTCTCTTCTGACTTTTTGATACTGATAAATTAAATTGATAATAGGGAGCTATCTGCGCATGAGCTAGGCTGTGTTGTATACTGATCCCATTTAGCCCTATTTTCTTTCCGGCTATTCTAGATCATGAACACCTTGAAACGGAGGAGCTTATGAACCAGACTATTTCAGATTGCAATTTCACTTTCCCTTTTGGACAAAATCCACCAGATCACTGCATAAAGAAGTGCCAGCAAAAAATTTGTACCATTTTACGTGCATATACTTAACATCTCATCTGCTTCATCTGCAGGCTACTCTTGCTACCACAGACACGAGCTGTGAATCTGCAGTTACAACTGGTCAGCACCACGCGAATCCTCAGCATCCTCTGAAGGATGCAAGCCCTGCTGGGTTAGTTTGCACCTCCTATCCTCAGAACTGTTCAAATCTTCGGATTTCTATGAATTTTCTTTTGGCTGTTTTGCAGCGGAACAGTCTTATGCGATAATTTTTATTTTTCTGTTTTCTAGACTTCTGTCCATTGCAGAGGAGACTTTAGCAGAGTTTCTTTCAAAGGCCACTGGAACTGCTGTCGAGTGGGTCCAATTGCCTGGGATGAAGGTAATCCAACTGTCGTCTTTTATCACATCCTGAGATAAATTTCGGGCTTTCCTTTTTATCGTCTTGCTCAACTGAAAGATCTTCATCCTGTTTGCTTTCCCCTTGTATTCTTGGTAAGCTCCAAAGTGAAAACGTAGTGAATCTGCGGGAGACTAGATAGATAACACTCGATCTTGTTTATTATTATAATGCACAAATGAATGTTTCTTTTGCTTTTCCCCGGAGAATGCAAGAGAATGTTGCACGCTTCTGCGAATGCTGTGCATAGAATTCGTTAAAAGGCGGGACTTTGAGAGGTCCAAGTGAATATATTCAATTGTTTATGCTGATACCTCTCTCCTCTGACAAGCTCCCGCAAAAGCATAATGCTTTGCTTTTGAGAGAAAGGAATATAAAATAAATAATTTAAATATAAAATTGAAAAAAAAAACTTTGAAGGTACATACTTTCCTATTGCGTCTCTTACTTTGTATTGTTCCTTTCTAATGGATTTGTCAGAGAAAATTAGAGATTGTACTTGTAGTAGCCCCTTCTCCTTTATTTGTATGTTTCTTTGTTTTTATCTTATAGAATTGTGATTCTCACAATTAAATGTGCTCAGCCTGGTCCGGATCCCATTGGAATCGTTGCTATTTCTCACGGTTGTACCGGAGTGGCAGCACGTGCTTGTGGACTGGTGGGTCTCGAACCAGCGCGGGTAAGTTCTTTCTCAGTCACTTCCATAGCTCTGGTTATCTTTGTTTCTCCGCAATCTTTGAATACTCATTGAGGGACACCAACAGGTTGCCGAAATCCTCAAGGATCGGCCCTCATGGTACCGAGACTGCCGAGCTGTGGATGTCCTGAACGTGCTGTCCACTGGAAGTGGTGGAACCATCGAGTTGCTCTACATGCAGGTATTCCATCAGTAGGTCTTCCTCTTGTCTCATGTAAAAATTGCCCGTGAACTGTATTTTGCTAATTGGGTTCTGGGTTCTTTGTTTCTTCTGATGCATATAGCTCTATGCCCCCACTACTTTGGCACCAGCTCGTGACTTCTTGTTGCTTCGATATACTTCTGTTATGGAAGATGGAAGTCTCGTGGTATGCACTCACGGAATGTTTTGCAAGTCTTGCAATACACCTCTGATGCATAGAGCTTCATACCTCATGTTGCTACTGTGATGCGTTACCTCAGGTCTGTGAGAGATCGATTAACAACACACAGAATGGTAGCGTGCCTCCCGTTCAGCAATTTGTCAGGGCTGAGATGTTGCCCAGTGGGTACTCGATTAGACCCTGTGAAGGGGGCGGGTCCATCATCCACATAGTTGATCACATGGACTTAGAGGTAAGAATTAGTGGACTCACTGTTCCTATCTCAGCGCATGACGATTTTCTTTCTAGGCAATTAACGATCTCTCTCTCTCTCTCGTGGAACCAGCCACTGAGTGTACCAGAAGTACTACGCCCACTTTACGAGTCATCAACTTTGCTGGCTCAAAAGACAACGATGGCCGTAAGCTCTCTCCTCTAGTATCTCTTGACGAGTTATATTTTGTTAGTTTTGCCAGTATCCACTTCATTCAGAGTGCATTTTTCACGAAAGTTTATGCTCTCTCATTATATATCTGCAGGCTTTGCGCCACCTGAGGCAAATTTCTCAAGAAGTTTCCCAGCCGAATGTCACTGGATGGGAGAGAAGACCCGCTGCTCTACGTGCACTAGGACAGAGGTTGAGCAAGTATGTGGTTTGTTCTCTATCTGGTATTGTTGATAAACTTGACTGGAACTGAACCATGATATTACCTGACTCAACAGTTTTCAGCAAGAACCAACCGTTCACTGGGTTTTCTTGCATTTCCAGTGGTTAGATTGATCTATCATCTGACCTGGTCCTATCTTCTAGACCAATGCTTCAACTACTCGTTTCCAATTAGATCAATTGATTTGTAAAAATGGAATGAACATCAAGTGTATTGAGTTAATACTTGCCTATAAATTTAACTGTGTGAACGGGCTTAATTTCCATGCAGAGGATTCAATGAAGCTGTTAACGGGTTCACAGATGATGGGTGGTCGATGTTGGAGAGTGACGGTATCGATGATGTTATCTTACTCGTGAACTCATCACCAGGAAAGATGATGATGGGCACAAATGTTTCTAACTATGCCAGTGGCTTCCCTTCTGTAAGTGCAGTCCTCTGTGCCAAAGCGTCGATGTTACTACAGGTAATAGCTTGATGTCATCCTCTCAGAAAGCTTGGAAAATATTGCTGTCATCATAAAACAGAGAACTTTTGGCCATATATGGTAGTGGAAAGCATTTTGGTTTATGCTTTATGTATAGCCAAGTGAAAGCTGAATTGGCTTGTATTTCGTGATTGGATTTGGTTTTGTTATTTCACAAGAACAAAAAGGCAAAGTATTCATAGAAGAAAAGGCTTCTTTTGTATACATCTGATTTCATCCTCTTTCTTGAGCATGTGCAGAATGTGCCTCCTGCTATACTGTTGAGATTCCTTCGAGAGCATCGATCAGAATGGGCTGATAGCAGCATCGATGCTTACTCTGCTGCTGCCATTAAAGCAGGACCCTGTACCTTGCCTGGAATCCGGCTTGGTAGCTTTGGGAGCCAAGTTATTCTCCCACTCGCTCACACAATCGAGCATGAAGAGGCGAGTTAAATATCTTGTTTTCATTGCGATTGGAAACAAAAACGATATTCTTTTGGCTGATAGGTTGCTGATTCCATGTTGTTTTGGTTGTTGGAACAGTTTATGGAGGTTGTCAAGCTCGAAAACATGGGCCATTATCGGGATGACATGATCATACCCAGTGATGTCTTCCTCTTGCAAGTACGAAAGCAAAATCACCCACTTCTCTTTTCTCCTCGATGTTAAGAATTTTCGCTTCTACATGTACGTAAAGAACGCTTTTGATCACATGCATTGTTTCCTTCAGCTATGTAGTGGAGTAGACGAAACTGCCATTGGCACTTCTGCTGAACTCATATTTGCACCAATTGATGCATCATTTTCCGATGATGCACCCATCATTCCTTGTGGATTCCGTATCATTCCTCTTGATTCGAAAATGGTAAGGAATGTTTGCCTGGAGAACTAACTTGCCACTCTCTTTCGCTTTTGTATTTGCTATAGTTTCTGTTCTGTGGAAAAATTGCCAGTTTTACTTTCTTGTTTTCTTGGGAAGAGAAGTAATAAGCAGTGTTTTATGAAAGCTCGAAATATCTTTTCCCCTTGAATAGAATTGAAGCTCTTCAGTAGTTCTCCAAAACCGAACCAAATGAATTCATTTCTCACCCTTATTTTTCACTTCTAAGCCCCACTATTTGATATGCAGGACCCCTCAAGCCTGAACCGCACGCTTGACCTTGCTTCGTCTCTTGAGGTAGGGCCCCCTGGCAACAGAACATCAGGAGACAGCTCTGCTAATGGCAATGGAACCACGAAGTCTGTAATGACAATAGCATTCCAATTTGCCTTCGAAGTACACCTCCAGGAAAATATTGTATCAATGGCCCGCCAATATCTCCGAAGCATCATAGCATCGGTCCAGAGGATGGCTCTGGCTCTCTCCCCCACAAATC
The DNA here is from genome assembly GCA_900006705.1 of Sonneratia caseolaris. Lineage (NCBI taxonomy): Eukaryota > Viridiplantae > Streptophyta > Magnoliopsida > Myrtales > Lythraceae > Sonneratia > Sonneratia caseolaris. Next base: position 983,494 of record CXYZ01003352.1, on the reverse strand, counting down.
TTGGCACTCATGTGGGCCTGAGGCCAACTCCTGGCACGCCCGAGGCTCACACACTCGCCCGTTGGATCTGCCAGAGCTACAGGTGCACTGCCGTAATTGATCAAAACTAGTTCTCTCTGCTTGATCTTTCTTCATCTGCAAGTAGTAGATGACAAAAGCTTAAATCTTGACTCCGTACGAGTTTAGGGACACAGTCAATGAAACTGGATATGATGTTAAGTGGCTATGGGTTCATCTGTTGAATTGGATTTGTTCAATGGATCCAGCTGCTTGAACAAATAACATATTGAGAGAAGGGCTACTGCTTTAGGTTTGTTTCACCAGAACTGGCTGAATGGCACCAGTTTCGTGCATGAGCGAGCTGGCTCAGTCAGTCAGGTGACTTAATTCCAGTTTCCTAGGTATATTGATCTGCTTACAAGTGCTATGCTAGCCATGTCACTGGATTATTAAACCATCTGATCCAGTCTAGCTCTAAGTTCACGAATATTGGATGAGCCATCCTGTGTCACTATCCAGTAGCTCTACTTGGACTTATATTTGTGAACAAATGCCAGAACTTCTGAATTTCCTTGTACTTGTACAAATATAGAAAGTTACACCAGCAGTAGTATCTTCTTCCGCGTATTAAAATTTAACCCTTTCAATTTTATTGCAGATGCTATTTAGGCACGGGGTTACTGAAGAACGAAGCAAGTGACTCATTGCTCAAAACGCTGTGGCATCACTCAGACGCAATCATGTGCTGCTCCTTAAGGGTAAAACTTATGACTATTTATGTTTCACTTGTGTCTGTTGGTTTGATCTCGTAACAGTATTGGCTCTAAATCTCTATTGCAAAATTATATCTCCAGGCTTTGCCCGTATTTACGTTTGCAAATCAGGCGGGTCTTGACATGCTTGAGACAACCTTGGTCGCACTCCAGGACATTACCCTGGAGAAAATCTTTGATGAGAACGGACGGAAGACTCTGTGCTCCGAATTCCATCAGATAATGCAACAGGTGAAGTGAAATGACCCATTTTGATTTCTTTCAACCTGCACAGTCGATTTGCTCGTTTATCTCCAGTGTAACATTTTACGTGAACATGTGATGTGTGTCTACTTCGACAGGGTTTCATGTGCCTCCAGAGTGGGATCTGCTTATCGAGCATGGAAAGACCGGTCTCGTATGACAGAGCGGTGGCATGGAAGGTTTTGAATGAAGAGGAGAATGCCCACTGCATCTGCTTCATGTTCATCAACTGGTCATTTGTCTGAAAGTTTTCCCTCTCAAAAGGACTAGACTTTGCTGCCTTAATTTTTCTTCTTTTTTGTTTTCCTCCCTTTTGGGAGAAGGGAAGATCCCATTATTTTGTCCAGTTGAGCAGTGCCTGTATTTTGCTCTTTACGGAATACCACTAATTTATGAAATATATATGCGTTGATTCTCTCTGCGAATTGTGTGCCGGTTTGATTCTGAAGCTCGAAGAGCCAATATCACGATAAGGCCTGAAATGATAAAATGTTGCTACTTATGGTTCAATCAGTGCTGTAAATTGTTGGCGAGTGATCTTACACCGCAATGCTCTTCTTGATAGAGGTTGCTTGTCAGATGTTAGCAATACAAAATTCGAAAATGAGCTCGAAGCATATGGAAGAACGCAGCCCTAGCTAAGCCAGATATCAACTGAGTTCGTAATTCATATTTGTCCGACTGACTGTATATGTATTCAGTCAGATATTGTAACCTAAAAAACCCCGTAAGACGCTGTACTCACATAGAAACACCAAAGCCTAACCCTAACCCTAACCCTAACCCTAACCCTAGCGAAGTTCTCGTGAGAGGCGTTTGACGATGTTTAATGCTGTGCAAGGCCAGAGCCTGCCCCCCCGCGCCTATTGCCCAATCGCAAGAAATTCTTGGCAGAGGTCAGCTCGCGCTGCATCAGTACTCGCACTTGGTGTCCTTGACACCAGATAATTGGAGGCGGTTGCCCGGTACCATTGAGCGCAATTCGTTTCCTCGCCCAGTTAATGTGGAGATATATCCGATGCGGTTTTGCTGTAGACTCTCAAGTCTCAGGTGAAAGCCGGGGACGTTTCTTACAGGAAGTACCCGCGAGTTCATGGCATGACACTCAGAGAATTGCAGGTCGTCCTTTAATTTGCTTAGACAAATTAAGAGGCATGGAAATAAAATCAATTGAAATCGTGAAAGAAAAAACTTTTTAGGTGAATTGATTTTATTGGAAGAGACTAATTTTACAGTTAAAAATAATTATATAAAATACATTATTAAAATACAACTGACTTCACTATCGATCATCAATACGGGTTTAATCTTTTATATTTTACCTATGAGATTAACCTTCATTCACGATCGGAAAGGGAAAGTTGAAATTTTCACCAGCCCGATTAATTGCTTTTTTAGAGGTTCCACCTCTTTGTTTTGTGGGTAAATGCTGGGTGGAATAGAGGGGTTTGCCGACACACCGTCGTCAGATGAAAATTTGTCAGTTTTCTTATTTACGACTATTACTTCCGGCATGATACAAAGAATTTTCTTGTAGTGTTCGTGCGATCATGCTTGATCTAAAAACTTGCAAGATAATCACCAGAAACACAATAATATGTGTCGTCGGAAGTTGTCTATATATATACGACAGTTATTGGAAGGTACCATGAGAAAGACAATATATAGGGAAAGAAAAGGAAAAAACGCTGTGCTCTTTTAGTGGCCGAAAAGCAAGCAGCGCTTTGTGGCTTTTGGTGGCAAAAATGTGATGAAGAACAACGCACTCCGTGTAACCAAAAGATAAGAGGGAAATTAACGCAAGAAATATATATATATATATATATGTAATGTGTGTGTGTGTGTGCATGGTGTAATAACTTATTAAACCTGTAAAAGAATAGGTTAATGGGCATGTCTATTACTTAGAATTATCATGTGCATGTATATATATTCCTCTTAGACCATGAAATATGGCATGGCCACCATCATTTCAAGGTATCAGATTCAAAAGGGTTATTACAGTTGTCACGGGTGTGTACATAAAGTTGTTGGGTCAGTCTGATTCTGCCAGCAATGGCAAGGTAAGCTTAATATATAAACATGCAACGGGGTAAAAAAAAAAAAGACATGTCTTCTTTTCTTAATGAAAATTCAACAGATTCGAGCTTGTCGGTGGGTAGATCCACACAGCTAACACTAACAGTAACGCGCAGTGAACTGAAAGTGTTATCATAGCTATGCCCGGAGAAGGGCAGTCAGTGAGTCACATGGAAAGGGTAAGCTGCTAGCAAGCCAGAGGGCAACTTTGTCTCATTTTAAAAGAAGATCCATCATGCTGTTTCACGACGTGCCAGTGGGGACGTCATCATTGTTCACTGTTCAGGCCACCATTATATCAAGAATCTACTCCATTGCAAAAGGTAAGCAAGGACAAGTGATGGTGACCCATACCTGATCGGTTGGGCGGCATGTGTTTTTTTTTTTTTAATGAGAATAATTACAAGTAAAATCATATATACATATATATATATATATATTTGTATTTAACTTACATATATATTTTAACTTTATAGTTTTATTTTTATAATATACTTAAATCTTAATCTTAATAATCACTAGTACAAAATACTAACGTAATAAAATTTCGGTAATATAGAGTGTTGTTGTCGCTAACATTATGTTGACTCATCATGTCGCATGATACCGTTAAATACTATATTAGCGAATCATTATAATTAGAACTCAAGTTTATTACAAATTCAAATATATATAATTGAAAAAATTATTTTAAAATATATGTGAGTTAAGTATAATAAATAAATATATATAATTTTTTATGATAATTCTATCAATTTTTATAACCTCGGAATTGCATCACATATAGAACTAGTTTCGAGATTTTGAATCCACACTCTACCGGAAACTTGTATTACACCCATGCTCTGTATATCCGTTTGAAACCGTTCACCATTTTTTTTCTGTATTTAATCGCCTGGGTGGTTTTTTTTCATAATTCTGTCAATTTAACATAATTATTTTATCAAAATACTATGATTTCAAGTAGGGTTTTTATTTTTGCATGTTAATATTTTAGATATAAGTGAAACATATAAAGAGGCAATGTTAGAATGAGGTGCAGCATCAGTCAGCATATAGGATGTGGCGACAAACTGATCAGAAACCAAATGAGCAACTGTTCTAATGTTGGTGATCTGGTGTATCCGAGGCTTTAATGCCTCTGATAATACCAATCGATAAATTTTGGTAAATTTAATAAATATCAGCTTTTAACTCTCAAGCTTATACAGAAAATACTAAAAAAGAATCCACAGAAAACCTTAAAATTTTAACTAGCGCACACACAAGAGAAAAAAAAATTAAAACCGGATGATTAAACATAAATTGAAAGTTGTCATTTTAGTACTATCACATGATGATGTCGTGTCACGAGAGATTGCACTGTCTCCTTAGGGAAGACACCATGGCCTCCATCTCCGAAGCCAATGATACCCCTAGCGACCTTAGGCACCACGGAGTTCTCAAGTATCATCGATTCATCTGCCCAATTCCTTCCTCGTTGATGCATCCTGGGAAAAATCCCATGTGATTTGCACGACTCGGCTTTCCTCAGTCCAGCCTTGATGACGAGGTTTTCGATTGTGGAAGAGCTGTTGCGTTTTGAGGACGACAACGTAATTAAAAGAAGGAAAAAAAGAAGAAGAAGAAGAAGAAGAGAGGTTTGCAAGATGTGGTGAATTGTAAAACCACAACACGGGCTCGCGGATATATCAATAGATTTAGACTCGAACTAAGGATCGTCGTCGGTCCTAAACTGAGCAAGCCATCGATCGCACCATAACATACCTTATCGGATCGAGTTTTATAAAGAGAAGAGATGTCGAATTACTTCATTTAGTTACGTCTCGACATTTCTCACGGTCGATCGATGTTACACAGAAGTAAGCATGCAACATGCGGGTGGAAATAGCTGCTGCATCCCTCGCACAATGGCCAACCAAAGAAAAGGAGCCGTACCCGTCAATGGCCCTAAAGGAAGAGTAATAATTTCGGCCCAGCAGCGACGTCGTGGAAGAAAACCATTTTCTCCATTCTGATGTCCCTTTATCTTTATTCCATGAGAAAATACCCCCAAAAAAATGTAAATTTTCAATTTTTGATTCTTACAAATTGTCAAATTTTATGTAAGGGGGAGGAGTGCAGAGAGAAGAATAGAATGTGATAACCCAAAAATCAAACACGTAAAAATAACTGACAATATTAATATATTTATAATACAAATAGAATATGAAAATAAATGATAATAAAATATCATGTAAATATATAAATCAAATTTAAAATATTTTAATAATATAAATCTTTTAATATATTTATATTACAAATATTTTTTTTTCTAACAACATTCATATTAAATCTCCAACACTCCTCCCGAAGATGAGGATGTGATATCACAAAATAGTCATCTTGAATACTGATCTTTATAACAACTCTGGTCCAAAACAAACTAAACTCTAAATGTAAGGCAACCAACAACTATGTTTAAAATCTGTTTTATATATATTCTATTAAAGCTATGAAAATTATGTACTTTTAATAAAATGGTTAATATCTCACTAATAAAGTGATAAATATATTTTTTTATCTCACTTGATCAACAGTATCTTTTTATATCTTACCATTATTTTATATTCCACAGCATAGCAACTACATATATGCATATATTCAAATACTCGAATTCTCTTAACCTATAACTGGCGCAACGAACTCACCTAATCAACCTGCTATGATGATATGATGTTAAATTTTATATAAGGTGGGGAGGGTAGAGAGAAGGATAAAAATATGGTAGTCCAAAGGTTAAATACGTAGAAGTAATCGACAATTCTTTATTAAACGGTTCAAGATATTATATAAAATAATTTTTAAAATAATATTATAATATTATAATAATATCTAATTAAATTATAATATTTTAAAATTTTAAACTATCTCTTTTACTTTATATTGAAAATATATTTTATAATTACAAGATCTAGTTTCCTTCAAGTAGCAGATTCTAGCCAATTGAAAGGATCTTCAGATCAATCCAGAGATAATTTTAATTCCATCAGTAATGAGGATTCGGAATATCAGGCATTGATCAATCGAAGAGAGATTCAACAACAACTAAGAGGCTGTTCTATCTTTCCTGAAGCAAGGAACTTCTTGACCAACTGCAGTTTGATTGAGTGAGTTGCCTCTCCTCGGGAGAATTTGCTTGCCTTTAGTCTTCAACGCAAATAAAGCAAAACTATGATCGGCAGAGTTCCTTCTTTAGCATGCCCACCGTTTGACCTTCATTGATCCGGATCCGTTATGCTTTCAGATACTAGATAATATACACCGAGATTAACTGGACGCGGATGCGCTTCCGTTATAACTTGCCCAGCTGGTTCGTCGGGTCGATTAATTTCAACGTCCCTAAAGTTTGACGGCGAGGCCTTGACAATGTCCAACAAGATGGTCCATCTTGGCATGCGGTACTACGTACTGTCAATATTAAGGTACATGTTGTTGTCGGGAAAGACGAAGTGGCCCCCGAAAGGCTTTTGCTTTGGCACGGTTGACTTTTGGAGAATCGCCAAACGTGACAAAATTAGTTGGACACCTTTGAACCTATAAATTTTCGACGAGGACTAGGATGATGGTGAACCGTCGATTCAGTGCTTCAGTATCTAAATCGCCACGATATCATTCGTTCAATAAAATGTGCCGCCGTTTCCATACTCGAAATGTTGACCATTCATGCTCGTTCAATAAGATATGTCGTGGTTTTGGCAGTTGAGAGCTTGAAATGGTCGCCACCTCGGTCTCTCCATCAAGAATTTCAGAGGGGCCATTAGTTTATTCTTACGTGGCTCCGACGTGAAATAAACTCTGTCGTTATCGTGTTAACGGATTCTCTTCCTAATTTGATAGGGTGACTCGAATGGGGTCCTTGGGCTTCCTTTTCTGCTGTTCAAGTTATGTCGGATTGGCACTCCGCTAACGGAAGAATGACATTGGCGTAGTACCCTGTTGAACAGTAGAACTCCCGCTGCCCAAATGATTGCATGTAGCGATCGCCGGATGACTGGGTAATACCACGGCACCGGTGTGAATTTGGGTCACTCGGTTTCAGATGCCATTATAAAGTTTTTGATGGAAAAATATGTCTAAAATCGTAAAATTATGCCATCTTAAAACTTTCAAAATGACACTCCAGATCATAAAATTTTAATTTTATAACTTACTTAAATTCTCATTGTGACGAACCATTAAATCGCACTAATGTTAATATAATAATGTTAACATTTCAATTTTATTTCTTATAATAAAATAATAATATATTATACTGCCATATTAATATTTTTCTAACATTATCACGTTTACATCAGCACGATTTTACAATCCGTCACGATGAGAATTTAATTAAGTTATATAAGCAAAATTTTATAATTAAAAAAGTATTTTAGTTTAAAATTTTCTCTCTTTTTTTTAATATATAATGGATTATGTATCATAAAAATAAATAAATAAATATTGTATGGTTGTTCCTTACCATCTGCCGAAGATTCGCATGATTCGGGTTCCCTGTATTTAAATTTGAACCACTCCTTTTTCATGCTTTTTTTTTTCCTTTTCTTTTCGTCAACAAAATCAAATCAATGAAGCAAAGTGAGCCACAACGATTGAATTTGAAATTTGCGAACAATTCTTCCGGACGGATGGACCCACTTCAAGTCACCGTCGTCATTTGCAACCCATATTTAATCTTGGGAGCCCACCCCACCTGTGCACCGATTCTCACACGTCGTTTTCCAGTGCTAATGGTTAGTGGACCACCCTTCACGGATTAAGTATTCACATATGCCCAAGTTTGGAGGGTAGACTTGTTGAGAATTGGATTAACTAGAGAGAAATATGGGCGAAGTGGTCCAGGTACCAAGATCTTATCCTATATAAGCCGCCCGGCTCTGAAAAATTTGGAACCAGAACTTACCCTATAAGTATTCATAACCGGCCCTATTCGGAGCATATTGTCCACACAAAATATGAAAGATGACGTTCCAAATGTTCAGATAAAAACACCTTTCAAATGCCAAAATACACAAGTACAACCCCCCAACTAACACAGATATGTATCTCTAGCATCAAAGGGCTCGAAGATTGTTTTTGCTTCCCTGGATTCATGAGAGGAAACTGACATGTGACTGAGACTAAGTGATCGGTAGCAATAGTAGAGTGAGAGGTTGGGGGTGAGATGGAGACACTTGGGAGGAGGAGGAGGAGGGTTTAGGATTAGCATAGTGTTTTGTCTTAAAATATAAAATTGTATTAGCTCTACATGTTTTGGGTACCGGTTCTAGGCACCTGGCGTGGTGCAACCGAAACCTGTTTTAATTGCATCTTTGTTTTCCCATCTAGAACGTACTTAGTTTTCAATAGGTTCCTATCCGGAACCGACTTTCAATACCTAATTAGTACTCATGCACACCCCTAGAAAGATAGAAACAAATTGTGTATATATATATATATATATATATATATATATGCTATCCTATTCAATATTATTTAAACGATAAGAGAGTTATTTGATCTCATTTTTGGCCCTCCAAAAAATACCCTTAATAAATACGGGTTTATTTTATAAAAATTAAATTGTAAGACCATAGAAGAAACTTTTTCCACTTTTTATCATAATCATAGTTTTTAAAACGTGATCAGACCGAAAATCAATGTAGATATTGGTCGAACC
>CXYZ01003352.1:952477-974351 GCA_900006705.1 Sonneratia caseolaris | reverse complement strand
CTGATTTTTCCATTAGTTCAATTGGGTTCATCGGTCTGATCGGGAACTGGTCGGTTCAATCGAAGTTAATCTCATTTAAAGTGCAATTGAGTTTTTTTTCTAAGAACCGGACCGGGTGAGTGCCCAATTCCGATCTAACCAACAAGTCCGGTCCGGTTTTTAAAACTATGCTGCTTACCACAATTTTATTTTTATTCATTTATACTTAGACTGAATATTCTCATTAGAGAATCAATCAAATTATACATTCAAATTTATCTAATTTAACTTTAAACAAATCCCTTTTTTCTAAAAAATATTATAACTTATTACATATTTTGATCGTGTTCGAATAAGTATCTTTAGTTGAGATCCAATCTTTTTTGCGACTATATTCTTTAATAAATACAGTTCAATTGATCATGGTTAATACAATCAAATTAGAGCTAAATATAGTTTTGAAAGAAATGTATCGGCTTATTTAATACTTGGCCTCAAGACTGTTGATCAAGAAATAAGCAATGAGAAGACCTTATCAACGCTAGGATATCAATGAAGAATGGGCTTTTGACGACACCGGCGGATGAGGGGAGCGTAAGTGTTGGGGCAAGCAAACTACTATATTAGCTAATCAGTCAGTTTGAATCCTTGATTCGGCTAGAACTGCCCATACTTTGGTCTATATATATATATATATATATATAGAAACTGGAGAAATTGTCCCGTGCAATAACTAGATATGCAATACGTGATCGAGGTCCAAAAAAGTGTGAATCGAGTTTGGGGCAGAAGAAACATGCGGTTCAATTAATTAAACCCCGGTCCAACCCATGAACCTATGAATCCATACCTAAATCGGTTTCCGACCCAGTTCGATTTTAAAAATTATAGATACAACTAGTCAGGCATACCTTTAAGGGAAACATTAGCGAATAAGATAAATGCTCGACGACAAGAGAGGGCCTGAGGAATTCCCATTATAATTCTCGAAGGGGATGAGAAATGTGCGGACCACGATCAATGACACGACTTCGTGGCTAATGCATGGAATTTCTTGAACTAAAATCTTGTGGTTCCTGTGAAAAAGCTTGTGGATTCTATTTTCCCATATTGAATATATGTAAATTGCGACATCAAATACGATACAATCATGTATCTATCAACATAGATTAATGGAAACATTTTTGAATGGTGATGTCTCTTCCCTTGAAGATCAAACGATTAATGTAACAGGACTCTTCGAACTTGATCAGTTGTTTCTGTAGGGATTTTTCCCTCATTGTAACGACGGGCACATGACCAAGCATCAACCAACGAAAGCGATGTTCCGATCTCACCTAACACACTGAACATAGTAAAAATCAAAATTCTAGTTGAAACCTGAAGTATTATTGAATTTGTTTTTATAAAAAAAACTTAAATTCTTACAGGAACTCCATCTTAGATGTGACACAATGAGACTTGACTCGATGGAGAACAACGGCTACGTAGCTAAATGTGGGTTTGCCCATGGGACCCCCTGATTCGTGGGAGGAAGGTGACCCGACCCATACACACATACACATTTCAATGGAAATTAGGTTTTTGTTTTCTGGCCAATATGGAAATTAATTTGGGCATTTACTACCTCTTTTCCTTGGGGCCAAGCTTCTCCGAGCATATCCCGCTTTGCCTTTTTTCCCTCTCAAGTAACTTGTTAACTAAGGTAGCTCGACTCAGATCACCTCGATGGTTGTGTTATTGCACCCTTTTTTTTTATCCTACAAGCCTATGGATCCAATAGTAAATTCTGTTGGCAGACCCAATAATTTTATAATTAATTATCTCATACTATTGGGATATATGATCTCATATCGATTAAATAAACATAAAATTACGAGTTTATAAAAAAGTTAGATCTTATTACATATTAGTTTTGGCTTCTAGGTAAAAACAAGTCTGATTTCTTATGAACTCATAACTAATTTAATATAGTATTAAAATTAATGAGTTTGCATTCGTCTGACTCGAGTTTGAAAGCTTACCTTGTGATAAGTTGATATAAATCCGTGTACGGAAGAAAGTTGTCTGGCTCATGACTAGTTGTCCCCCTCATTCGAGACCGAAAGAAGAATACCCGGTTTGTAAATAGTTGTTGAGAGCAAGTGTTTAATGGTAATGTGAGCGGATGTTGAAATATATGATCTCACATCGATTAAATAAAAAAAATTGTAAATTTATAAGAAATTTGAGTACTATCACCTATCAATTTATAGATGAAAATATATCTAATCATTTATAAACTCACAGTAGATTCAATGCATAATATTTTATTCCCTCATTTTTCATGAAATTATTTTTAAAATTATTAATTTTTTCTATGACTAAATGTATTTATTCTGTAAATATTGATTTCCCTCCTTGTTTTTCAATTCCATCCTATACACCGCAACCTAAATATTTAATAGTTATTACACATGTGAAGTTATAGGGTGAGGCGAAATCTGCCCTACATTTTGGGAGAACGTTGACTCAGCCACAGAGAGAGAGAGAGAGAGAGAGAGAGAGAGAGAGAGAGTGGGGGGTGGTGGGAGAGAGACGCGTGGCATTTAATGACAAAATAATAATTTAAAAAATGAACCAGTTTCCAAAATTTTGACTTCCGACAGTTTCCTGCTTTCTTCGGGTAGCTGCGAGCGCTGAGATCCCACGCGACCTGCTCATGAGCTGATCCTAGAGTGGCCAATTCATATTATTTCATCGTATTTAAATGTATCTGTTTCTAAAATTCTCAATTTGCATGTATAAATTAAATATATTCAAACATATCAATTATATCTATATATATATATATACATATTTAACCTATTTAATAAAATAATAATAAGATTATATCATAATATTTATCATATAATTATACAAGTGAGATAGTAACAAAAAAATTTAACATATCTAATATGATGAATCAAACAAATAATACACACATTTGAATAGATTAAATATACTTAAATTTGCTAACGTTTAAATAGGTCCAAATCCGTCTAATTACACGTCTTGCCACGCGGTGCTGAAAAAGGAACCCCCAATTTTCCAAGAAGTCGAGCTTGGTCCACCAGCTCCGCCGTTGGATTGTGGGACCTAACACACGCGATATCACGCCAGTGCGACTCGCGCGACGGTGCCAGTTATCTGTCTTCTCCGACAACGTGTGGAGTGGTTAATGTACTATATACCGTATTTTTTTTTATAAGAGTGGCCGTTATTCACTTAAAATATGCGGCCGACCCGAATAAAATTGTAAAACATTTATGTAAATTCTAATAATTTATCCCTGCCCGTTTAATCGTATTATCATGTACCAAATTCCCACCCCCACCAAAAAAAAATCATCATGGGGTTTCTCTCTCATTATTTTAATATAAGTTCGAATTTTACACTTTTTTTAATTACCATATAAACTTTGGACATAGTTTTTAAAACTGAACCGAATTGAGAATCGGTCAGTCAAAGTATAAGTTCATGAGTTCATGAATCATATCGAGAGTTCAATGGATTGAACTACATATTTAATAAATAATATTAAAAATATAATATCACTAATAAATCAACATAATATTATAATTTAACTATGATTTATAATTAAAATAATTAATATAGTCATTATATTAGTCTTAAATTCAACATAAAATATAAATATAAGTATAGTAAAATAAAATAAATACAGTGTAATAGGTTTTTATTTTTTATTTTTATTTTAAGTTTGTCAGTTTTCTTACTAGTTTAATTGGGTTAACCAGTTCAATTGAAAACCGACCGGTTCAATCGGATTTGACCTAATTTAAAGTATAATTATATTATTTATGAGAACCGGCTGGTCCGGTCCAATTTTTTAAATTATATTTTGGGCATCTAAAAGGGTAAATAAGGGTTATTAAATAATAATAACTGCCTGAATTTCTTTATATAAGTTTTGACTTTTTATATTGGATTTATAAAGTTATTCTTAAAACAGATGGAATCTAATGACCTATTGGATGACAGGGGGTTCGATCATCTTGTTCCTGCTGAGCATCAACTCTGACAACTCCAACGAAAGAAAATCAAATGAGGGGTTGGATTTAATTTTCAGATGCTTAGATTCGCACCCAAAAAAGTAAATACTGCTCGTGATGAAAAACAAGTGTAAGAATGAGAGGAGGCTGTGTTATGGTTAGTTATCTTTGGCATCATATTGGAATGCATTATAGTATAAGACGAGAATAATATTATAAATATATGTGCGGTGAGTAGATATGATATAATATTTACTATATATTACATGATGAAATGACCATTATCCCATCTATTTCAAGAGCTATTATATCTTTTTTTTATTATATATAATACTCATTAGATTAGAAAGGGTCGATAAAAATTTAATTGTGAGAATCGAATTTATAACCATTTAATTATTAATGTGAAAAGGGTATTAGTGTATTCCATGGTCTATGTCACAATCATACCATCAATGATCGCCCATGGTTACGTACACGTACTAATTCCGGTAGATTTACTAATCACTGCCACTCGCCAATTCCATCGAGCGCACGGATCTTCTCAGTTTCACCTCTGTATTTTACAATTATTAATGTCATTAGTTGGTACAAGTGCTTCATATTCAAGCCGTTGAATTGACCCTCTTAAGAGCGAAATTGTTATTTTATTTATATCTATTTCATCAGATTAGATCATTTGGTAGTCCCGGATGCAGCAGATATAACTTACACGCAAACCGTGTCGTCAATCTTCTTCTCTCTCTGCCATAAAATCTCGTCTGAAGTTGCGGTCTCTTCTCGTTTCTCTCGCGTCCATTTCTTCCCTCCTCGATTCTAATAACCAGTGCCCCTCATTTCTCTCTCGTCACTTCTTCTCTACCCGCGGTTTACGTCGTATAGGCAGCGGCATTGATTCCATCCCTCCGCCTCCGGATGGCGACCCCCATAGCAACGAGGGCCGCGGCGGTGGCGGAGATGGAGCCTCTGACCTCCGGGGCGAGCAACCGCATAATCCCCATCCTCAGGGCGTTGCAGCGCTCCCTGACCTTCGTCTGCAGGCTCCTTATCTCTCTCATCCTCCTCCTCCTTCCACAGCACCGCCAGACACGCCGTTTTCCCCCCTCGAAGCTGAGGAAGCTCGAGGAGGAGGACACTCTCCGTAGGAGAGCCCTCGCTGAGAGTTTGGAAATGGTGCTGGGCGACTGCGGTGCCAGCCTTTGCCGGCGGTACACGTTCCTTTTCTTCGGAGTGAAGCGGAACGCTCTCTTCTGCCGGTCCTGGTTCCCGGTCTCGGGTCAAACCAAGTGAGTTCTCCCTTTGAATTTCGTTGGCTGACTAGCCTAATGGCAGGTTGATTGCGTCAAAATTTCCTCAAAGTTAAGGAAGTTCCAACCGCTGTAGGGATAATCTGAGCTGATATTAGTAACATGCACGACTGATGCTTCTCATTTGTGGACGACGGAGTCAAATTACAGAAAGATTGTGTTAAATTTCTCTTAACTAATTGATGGTTTTGCTTGTTAAATGAACTTGTATTGATAAATTTGGAAGATTCATCAAATTCCTTTGATCTGTATAATTTAGGTTCTTCCATTAAGCTAGGGAATTGTTCAGTTTGTGGATTGCGCGGAGGTCCTCTGGTTATGTGTGGGCACTAACATAAACAAATCGGAGGTCGTTAGAACTATATGTATCATGAGGAGTGGTTTTGTAATCTAAGATTCTACATGGCTGCGTAGTTTCAGGTTCATGTTACTATACCAATATGCGTTCGTTGGAGCAATTAAACTTTTTTAATTCATAAGTCATGCGTGCTACTAACATCAGTATGATAGCATTCATGAATTTTGAGTTTTCTTCTACTTTAGCATGAACACAACGCCAGTCTTGAAAATCAGCTAGCTTCCTGACATGTTTTAAGCCGTATCTATTCTCAGCTAGCATTGGCATATGATTTCTTCAATGCAGGGCACTAGCATTCTGAATTATATGTCTGAGCTTCTCTCTTTACCTCTATCTTTTTGCTGATCTATATGGCTTGGCTCCTCTGGTCAGAATCAGGGGCTGCCTCTGTTCTGTTTCAGTTTTTCTTCATATAGCAACTATTAGCTACTTACTGCTTTCAGACATTCTTTCAGTTGAATGTTGGCTAACTGCTGCATAATGTAAATGCCCTCAAATCATATTTTGGGGATAATCTGTGTTACGTGCTGTAAATTTTCTTATATAATTCTGGTACACCATGAATATCATTAGAAAATGCTTTGTTGTTGCATGGCTTTTCATATTTTCTGACTCTTATGCCATTGTACAGCTTTGATTTCGTTCTTGTCGCCTTCACAATGTTGATCGTCTAACTTTCTGTCTCAAAGATCTTTCTCCCTCTTTTTGTTTCAGGGGTATTTTGCTCATAATACATGGCCTGAATGAGCACGGGTATGATTTACTGTCTGAAATATTGATATTTATCTGTCTTCTTGACCGGCACTTTTTTTTTTTAAGTTATTCTTCTAATTTCTTTCCTTAAATAACTTGAAACAGTGGAAGATATGCTAATTTTGCAAAGCAACTCACCTCGTGCAACTTTGGGGTGTATACTATGGACTGGATTGGTTAGTCATATGAGCCTTAGATTATTTGTTCTCTCATTTTAGAAATTGAGGTTTTCACTATCACAACCAAAACATTGAGTTCTTTCTGGGTAGTATTACTTGAAGTAATGTAGAATTTATTGCCATCTCTCTTATTCATTCTTTGAAGAATTTGTTTGGTCAATTCATCATCATGAACTTGATTAATTTAATACTCTTTTTGGCTCAAAAAAGTCGCAAAAATGAAATTAATAGTATTGTCCTACTGATTGTGTTTTTATACTGTGAAAATGAACTTCACTATTTATTCATTTGCTGTTATGACAATAAACAGGGCATGGTGGAAGTGATGGCTTACATGGATATGTTCCTTCACTTGATCACGTTGTTGCTGATACTGTGAGTATCAGTTTGTAATTTTGTATCTTAAATCATTTTATTGTTTTGAGCCATGTTGGGGATTTCACTTGGTGCACAATCAGTATTTCTATGAATTACTTGGCTATTGAAGACTATGTTGTTCAATCATTGTGTTTTATATTTTCAGAAGTCTCTCTTCTATGGTATATGTACATCTCCTCTGTCCAGCTACTCCTCATTTCTAATCTCTATGAAAATTGTGACTTGTATTTACGTTCTCTGATCTTTGCAGCAATGCCAAGATTGGTATTTCATTTGCTTATGTTTGGAAAGATTCAATATTCATACAGAGAACAAAACAGGTCACTTTAATCCTAAAACAGGACAATAAACTATGGTTACACCTGAGATTTATGCATTATCAGAATTAGCAGAAAAGTAACATTTTGAAAACCCAGAACGACAAAGTTCTGAATTTTAAGCAAGTGATGGCAAAAGTAGACTGGTTTTTCTTCAAACCAAAATTTCTATTTGATGAATACGGAATATTTCAACAGGAATTAAAAGTAAGAAATGAAATATCTCCTGCTTATAATATTTCTCTTTCTAGATCCCTTGTCTTCATTGTTATCCAGAACAGTAACTGTTGAAGTTCCTTTCTACACACTGCTCTCAAACCATGATTTTTTTTCCCTTTTAATGTGGTTTATTTGATTGGAAGGATTTGGAAGAGGGGATTGTTATCCTTATGGAAGTGGGAGGGTAATGGAAGGAGAATGTTCCCTCCATTTTCCTTTTAACATGTGCATTTTCTCAAAACTTCAAAGATGGAAGGATATTATGGAAAGGAAACTGAAGAAAACGTGTAGGAATGATTCTTTTCATTTTTCTTCTTTTGTGAGTCTACTGTGGCTAATATCTCTATTGTCTACATTTTTCTATTTCCTCAATTTGAGCGAAGGATTTCCTTGTGGTCTGCTCTCTATTATCATTCAAACGAGACATATCTTCTGAGTCCTCCCTTTTCTCCATTCTCTGTTTCTTATACATATCTGAGCAGAATAGAGTCGTTCATCCATGTGAATATTTATGCATATATATATATATATATATATATATTTTTTCAATAAGTATTACATCTGGTGAGCCTTTTTTTTTTTTTAATGTATAGCAAAGAGCAATTTAATTTGTTGGTAATAGTGATCTATTTTATGTTATCCTTCGTACAGGCAGCTTTCCTTGAAAAGATTAAATCAGAGAATCCTGGAGTTCCATGCTTTCTCTTCGGGCATTCCACTGGAGGGGCAGTGGTTTTAAAGGTAAAACTTAATTGTACTCTGTAAATATATATATATATATATATATATAACATAGAAATTTATTTTAACGTATGAAAATAAATCATTCAAATAAAGCTAAAATGTTATTAAGCACTGATGTAGATTATATTATATATATGGGGGGCATTCCACTGTTGTGACATAGACTAATACTATCCATATTTTCCACAGGCTGCTTCCTATTGTCATGTTGAAGATATGCTGGAGGGCATCATAATAACATCACCTGCTTTACGTGTCAAGCCGGCACATCCGATTGTCGGGGTGTGTATCTTCTCCTAGATCTGACATTTGGCCATGTTTGTTAGTTTTTTTCAATAGGAAAGCCTTCTTTTAGTTATAAATATTTCTCTTCTGGCAAAATAAGGAGGATGCTCGTTTTTTATTCTTATTTTTGTGGTCAAGTTTGTTTTATAGCATAAAGGTCCTCTGATATGATCTCTCTGTTAATTTCTGAAACTTTTCTGCTGAAGAAATACTTGAGTTAGACAGGTTCCAGACTCCGCAGAAGTTTCCCATTTCCTGTTCTTAAAAATCATTCTGGATGGTATTTCTTTCTTGTACAAGTTTCTGCTTTTCGTGAGCTGTATTTGGATTCTTATTTTGTTTCTTTTTTTTCAATTTATTTATTTTTTCCAATTTCTTTTCATCATGTAATTGCAAAAAAGAAAGCAAAACTATGATTTTTTTTCCTGGGGGATTTCCATAACTAATCTTGCCCTTTTAAAAAAAAAATTTAACACATGAAAAGCCTGCACTTGAATGCTTTAACATTTTTGCAGGTGGTAGCTCCTCTGTTTTCTCTGGTAGTTCCGCGGTTCCAATTCAAGGGTGCTAACAAGAGGGGGATCCCCGTAACAAGGGATCCTGTGGCTCTAAGGGCCAAATATGCTGATCCTCTGGTCTACACAGGGCCGATACGGGTCCGAACAGGCCATGAGATATTACGTATCTCTTCTTACCTGATGCGCAACTTCAGGTCAATTACCATCCCATTCTTTGTCCTTCATGGGACCGCAGATCGGGTCACTGACCCGATGGCCTCCCAGGATCTCTACAATGAGGCAGCCTCAGAGTTCAAGGACATCAAGCTCTATGAAGGGTTCCTACATGATCTCCTTTTTGAGCCTGAGAGGGAAGAGATCGGGAGGGACATTATTGATTGGATGGAGAAGAAGCTGAGCATGGGCCCCCAGGAGGTGAGTTTCCAATGAAACTCTAGCCCAACCGTGCTAGTTTCAAGTGATCATTATTACACAGCTATAGGATCGGCGCGTCGTTATGATACTCTGATTGATTTTCAAGTTTCACAATATAACACGTCCTGCTATCCAAGTTATTGAGGGATTTTGTATTCAGCATATCCTGGGAATTACTATCTCATGTTTATCCCAAAGAAACTGCTCTTGCTCCCGATTTGAGCACAGATATGTATATGTACGTATATGGGGTGTGCATAGGTGGGGCTTTTATGTATGTATGAACAGACTAGACAAATACCCTACGGTTGTCTTGCTCGTTCTTCTCATTGATTTCTGGAGTATGCTGCTGCAAAGTTGCTCTGCTAGTTCTTGTCAAAAGCTCACACTGAGCTTATGTCCGAACCTAACAGACGATGCTGTGCACTGTTCTCTTCTATTTCCAAAATTTTCTTGTTGACTGACCTTTTACGATGCAGTATTGTTAATCTCAACATTCATAATTGTTATTCAGGCGGCTAGAGACATATCAATGAATTCGAATGATTTGAATTCCTCCAAGGCATACGTAAGAGGAGGCCTCCAAGTTTTATGTGAGGAAGGGGGTGAAATGTGTCTAATCTGATGACCCGAACGCAGGAGGGTACGTGCCGGAACCAGCAATGGAGTAGTGGGAAAATGTGTCGGGTCGTGTCTCTCCCTTGGAAACAGCATCAGAGAGAGCATCCTAAGAACTAGATTTAGAACAGTTGACTCTTGTTCAAGCAATTGGAAGTACAGGATAGCAAGCAAAATTAAAGGCCAGGACGGAGTCCTCCATCCAAAACATCTTCTCATCGCCAATAACTCGATTGTATCATCTTGACCCTCCCTGAATTCGGTTTTTCTTTGCCCTTTTCAATCAACTCAAGCGACAAATTGAATGAGAAAGATGCTCTTGGTCTTGGGAGAAAGAGTGGGAGTAGTGGTTGGAACTGAGAGAATACAATTCTAGGGGAGTAGATTTAGGAAGAGCTTCCTGAGAGTCGAGAGAGTTTGGGGGCCAATAATCCATTAAGTGAAGGGATGGAGGAGAAATGTATTAATTAGGTCAAGTCCAAGTATGAGAGAAGACCCGCAAGTACAGCCATGATGAACAGGACAACCATCAATTTTGGGCACAGTTAAGAGCTCGAACGAGCAGGACCGTGGAGATTTTGAATGAGAGTAGGGCGGAAGTGTACAAGGGTCAGAAATTTTTGAGTATAAACCCAAATGAGAGGAACAGAGAACACGGTAGTGAGGCTATATTTAGTGGCTCAAACGTGGAATAGATTAGGGAAATGAGAGGACTCAGAAAGGGATAAATATGGGAGGGATAAGCTGCCAGCCGTTCCGTTGGTCATCTGCCGCCCGGTTAACTCGGGCTTGTAATATCGTAAACCGACATTTTCAATGTTCCTAATGAAATTTCAGGCTTGGTTCTCACGCTCGCTTGCTCATGGGTCGGTCATCATTATGCTCAACCGCCAGCGTTCGAAGTGTCAGCCAGTAATATCCATGGCAATTATACATTTGCTCGAGCTTATCAATAAGCTAATAGATTACGTATCCTCAATCGTGTTTTTATGAACCTTTGATTGTTAACGTGAATAGAGAGAGATTACTTTCCGTTCACCTAAAGCTAGACCCATCAATCCAGTCGGTGCCGACACGATTTTATATTTCAAAGGAATTTTTTTATAATATAATTGATTAATTAATCTAAATTTTGTATTAGTTTGACCAAGATATTGAAATAACTATCAAGATATAATTATATGTATATAATTAATCAAAATTTAAAAATTTCTCTCATAATTTTTCGAATTGTGTCGGCACGACCCAGTATGTCGGGCGGCCCATACTTTTGGGCTGTGCCGAATTTTTGACAGCTCTGCCTGAAAGCTAGGAATATTTATTGGTGCTAGAAGAAACTAAGTGGTGCGGTGGATGATGCCTCAGGCTTAGATATTGTCGTAGATCATTGGCTCGTCTTAAGGCCGCCATAGGCTTTGGATATTATTCATCTTGGGCTTTCTTCTAACCGAGATGTTTTTAATAGTGAGACAACTGCGAGCATTGCCTCGATTCAATGAATGGTTACATTTTGGGCTGAATGGAATGGAGGGAGCAGAAAGTGGTAAAGTTGTATCAAGAGCATATGATAATAATGATATAATCATGACCTTATTTTTCTTCTTCTTCTTCTTACCCGTATTTGAGATTCAATTACTGATCATCTGATGCTCGTAGCTGAATATTTTGACCCGATGTCAATGCGTGTGTCTGTGTTTTGGGATGGAGTGTCGTGATTTTTGGGAATCATAAACAGAATCATGTGCTACATTATATGCTTAGATATTAAACAAGTAAAAAAAAGGCATAATCAGGATATAGTATGAAAAAATTGTGTCAAAATATTGGGTAACCAGAGAATATTAGTTCATGTTGTGCTGATCTGAATAGAATGAAAAAAAAATTGTAATAAAAAAATTATGAAATTCTCTTAAAAAATAATTAATCACATACAAATAATTATATTTTAATATATTTTTAAATTAATATAATATTCTAATTAATTATCAATTATATCATATAAAATTTTATTTTAAAATTTAAATTTATTAAAAAAATTATTTTGTTTCATTCGAGCCAAGTACGAGCGGTTGGAAATACAAAAAATTCCTATCAATGCTAGAATTTTTAGGTCAATCGAAATGGGCAAACCTCAAAAATACAATCATGTAGCGCTAAGTCTGTTAGATATGATAGAGTTGGATAAGATTGCTCGTCAACTTCTTTTTAAGGAATATTAAAACTAGCTTATGTGATTTTCTACTATTTCTATGAGGCTCTTGTGTGCCATTCACCTATGAATTGAGCAAGCTTTTGAACTCCACTGCTAGTTAATGTTATCCGTAGAGGGAATCTTTAACTCTTTGTATTTTCATTAATGTTTGGATAAGGTGTAAATAATTCTCAAAGTGTTCGATCAAAATCAAGTTGTCCAATGGACTTAAATTTAGGTCCGTCAACTTGTGCCGTGTCATATAATATTATGTCTAAATAGGTCTGTGTCGAAAGCTCTCTAACCTGTGCACGACCTGCTTATTAAACCATCTGGAAATATTTAGACCATAGTTTTAAAAACCGGACTGGGCCGGCTGGTTCGACTAGTTCAACCGAGAACCGGCCACTCACTTAGTTTGGTTCCTAGAAAAAACCCAATTGCACGTTAAATCAGGTCAACTCCGATTGAACCGGCCGATTCCCGGTTGGACCAGTGAACCCAATTGAATCAGTAAAAAAACCAGCCGACTTAAAATTAAAAAAATAAAAATCGATTATAATGTATTCATTTCATTTTACTATACTTATATTTATATTTTATGTTAAACTTTTGTCTAATATAATGGTTATATTAATGATTTTTATTATAAATCATATTTAAATTATGATATTATATAAATTTATTTATAATATTATTTATTTAATATGCGGTTCGACCTATAAAACCCTAGTTTGACTTATGAATCCATGAACTCATGACTATACCGATTTCTAGTCCGATATGGTTTTAAAAATTATGGTCTGGACTGAACATAGACATCTTGTCTAATTATGAATTGACATGATATGATAATAAGTTTAACCCATATAACTTACACGTATCATTTATATGATACGCTATTAACACAATAAATATGATATATATACAATTAAATATATTAAATTGATTAATAAATTCAAAACACATTTAAATAAATGGAGTTAAATAATTTTTTACCAAGTTACATATATTTAATATGTACTAACACACTTATTTAAACTATTTACACAAATTCAACCCATTTAGATACAAAATAAGTTTATATTCAACTCGACTCCGTCTAATTTTGTATTATGTCATGTCGAGTTACCACATCATGTAAAGAATTGAGGGGCCTATTTAAAACAGTATATTGCACAAATATATTATCATAAAAAGGATGGAATGTAATAAAATTTATATATTATGCTGCATAATTTTTCGAATCCAAGATTAACTAAAGGCATGTAATTCTAGGCTAAACCTATAGATGTCATTGAGGTATTGCTTCTTGTTAAAAGCTTTGTTTCCCGCACCGCCACGCCGCCCTCCCTTTTGCGATACCAAACTTTACAACTTAAAAAGAAAATAACTGTTTAAGAATTTTTTTTTATTGTTTAATCTTGAATTGGAAAAACTCTTTATTTTTTAGAAAAATTTCAATTGTGATCTTTAATAGAGTGATTCTCATTTTTTTTAAATCGAACTGAACTGGACCAAGAACCTATGTAGGCATGGATTCAATGGGTAAGACTAAATATTTAATAAATAATATTAATTATACAATATTACTAATAAATTTATATAATATTATACATTTAAATATGATTTTATAATAAAAATTATTAATATAATCATTATATTAAATAAAAGTTTAATATAAAATATAAATATAAGTATAATAAAATAAAATATGTGCATTATAATATATTTGTGTTTTTTTAAATTTTAAGTAGGCCGATTTTTTCACCGATTTAATTGGGTTCAACGGTCGGACTTGGAACCAGCTAGTTTAATCGGAGTTGATCTCATTGAAAGTGCAATTAGGTCTTTTATAGGAATCGGATCGGGTGAATAGCTGATTTCCGGTTGCACTGGGTGAACAGACCAACCCGGTCCGGTTTTTAAAACTATTATAATTGTCCTATAAACTAATATATATATATATATATATATATAATTGATGATTTTTGTTAGATTTAAACTGATATGGATATCATTGAGGACCGTCGAACCCATCTAGCCCTAAGTTGCTCGATCTGGCTCCTCACAGTAACCACTAGCCATTCATTCATTGGCATCCTCTTGGACTGCTAGACGGCCTTCCTACTAACTCATCGTACTGGTCCCTCAGTGCAGACTCCCATGGAACCTCCAAGGCACAAAAGAACTCATCTCTAACTTGAATGCTCGCTTGTAGTCACCTTTTGGGGGACCCATAAGGATCATAGTCACCTCTTCCACTTTGGAACGCAACTTTCATATGTTACATTCTCACTGTCCAATATTGACCAAAGCAGTGTTGGAGGGTCAACCAAAATTGCAGACTCTAGTTTCGACTTTCTTACACGTGACCCGAGAGCTAGGTCGTACAATAGCTAGCCTACCATCTTTGGAAAAGGAGGAACCAGTATCCGACCTGAGGACTCACTACCCTATCGAGACCCATTAAAAGTAATAGATAATTAGAATAATGTTAAAAATGAACCCCCTCACATTTCACGCTAAATTCCTATACCGCTTTTTACCGTAATTGATTGATATGGTCAAATTTATAGTTTAAATCATGTTTTTTAAAACTGAATCGAACTAGAAACCGGTCAAAATACGAATTTATAAATTCGACAGTAGATTCAATGAATTGAACTCCATATTTAATAAATAATTATAATAATTATTAAGTTAAAATATTATATACTAAATATAAATTTATAGCTTGAACGTTTGAAGTACCTATCATAATATCTAACTTTAACAAAATGTATATAGATTTAACTCTAATAAAAATAAAATATAACATAAATATTCTTTTTCTAAATAGATGTCCGAATTGATAGGTTTTTTTTAAAAATAATTTTTAATTCACTCAATTCAATTACCAGTTCAATTGAGTTTGACGGTCAAACTGGAAACTAGTCAATAAGAAAATAGGATCGGGTGACTGCTCGATTCCCATTCAAACCGGTTCCATTGGCATGCCCGGTTTAATTTTTAAAATTATATCCGCCACCTCTTTCATAATCCAATTATATATTTGGCAACTTCGCTTATGGTTCACAAATTACCAACCTCACAGCTCATAAAATATTTACTATTAGATATGATATCTAACGAACAGGAACTGTTAAATGGTATCTAACTAATTGAATAATTAATAAGGGTATTGACCTTATTAATATAATACCCTTAATAACCTGTTATAATTCAAGAAGTTAGTTTTTTTTTTGGGAGGCCCAACTCGAAACTCGAATACTAAATTCTCGCCCTCTTTGAGGAAGAAATAAAGTAACATAGTTTAAGCCATGTTTAAGCATTGGTTATTAAAAAAAAACTACACTATCTAAAAATCTAGCATTTTTGGACCATGGATGAATATTAAAACAAATCGATCCATTAAAATAAAATTTTTACAAGAATAAGTTCCGAGAAAATTTAAAATATTTTTAAAAAAATAAAATCTCTTATCCATTCACTTTAAATATAAAACATTTAAATAAATATATATTTATAGTCTATTTTTAATAAAATAATCAAATTTAAATCTAAATTACTTCTACACACAAAGTGATACACCAAAAAGAAAAAAAAAAGCTTGCAATATCCTTGAACCGAAAGAAAAAGGGAAAAAAAACTCTCACTGTTGCCAAGGAAAAGAGATGAATCAATCCAAAATAGAATCCCAACCTTGTCCTCTCGTTTCTCTCCTCACGGATCTTCCCATCCCTTCTACAGCAACCCTAATACGTCATTCTCTCTCTCGTCTCTTCCTTCTCTCTCTCATCCCCATAGCTGAGCTGACCCCAACATTCAAACGCAGAGTGGATGCAGTAATGGCGTTTAAGCTGGAACACTCCTGAGCCTTCCCCTTGACTCCGGCGTCCTCCATGGAAGAATACGGCCCTCGATCTCCTTCCTCTCCTTACCATGCCTGAACTCCGCAGCCGCAGAGCCCCGGCACCCGACAACCCGAACCCGACTAATCCACCAGAGAAGCAAGCTGCCCCGAGGCGGAGGAGGAACGCGACTGCCTTCAGGAGAGGAGGGAGACCAAAGAGGGAGGACCTGGTCGGTGGTGTTGATAAGAACCACAAGGGCTTGAAGGTGACTCCGATCGAACTTGAGGAAGAAGGAAAGAGGAGTCAGGGTCCGATGGATGAGCATGACAGTGGTGGTCGAAGCTGCGATAAGGCCGCCGGAGCCGAGGAGGAGGGCAGCACTGCTCCCCTCCCTGAGAGGGTATCTCTGATGCGGCTAACTTATAGCGTACTTTCTTGGGATTTTTTGGTTTTGGCTTTGTTTTTTGAAGTGATTAAATTGGCAATTTTTGAGACAATAACCTTAAAATCGATTTTTTTTTAAAAAAATTTGTTCACTTGGTGGTTCTGTAAGGAGGACTGAGGAGTTCGCTGAAGAAACCTTGTAAAGATCTTTCTTCGGCGCATGGTTCCTCGGTAATTTGGTTTAGAAACTGGGATTTTCCTTGTCTGGGTTTCCGGCGTATCAATATGCGATTTGTAAATTGTTGTCTTCTGCTGATTAAAGAACCTTTGCACTGAATATCTTTTTGCTTGCCAATTTTGTTGAAGTTCCCGAAGTTTGATGTGTTTTATTCGTAACACGTAAATGAAATTCGTTTCCATTTCTTTGATAGGTCCAAGTTGGTGGATCACCGGTCTACAGAATAGAAAGAAAACTGGGAAAAGGAGGATTTGGTCAAGTGTATGTTGGTCGCCGTGTTGGTTCCACAAGCTTGACTGAACGAACTGGTCCTGGAGCTATTGAGGTACAGAATGGTCATGAATGTCCTTCCTCTGTGGAATTGTTTTGCATGAATTTCTTTTGAATGATTTTCTGCAATCTGCGTATATTAGGTTGCCCTGAAATTCGAGCACAGGACCAGCAAAGGCTGTAATTATGGACCGCCTTACGAATGGCAAGTTTACAAGTGAGATTCCTTATGCTACTTTTTAAGTTTGTGAAGTGAAATTTGTTGAGTGCATTCTAAATTTTGTCGTTAATTTTTGTCTTAACAACTTTGATTTTATGCTTTCTAAATAGTGCTCTTGGTGGAAGTCATGGAGTACCACGAGTTCATTACAAGGGCCGGCAGGGTGACTACTATGTCATGGTATGTTAAGCTCTACATGTTCTATTATGCAGTTCAGAGTTCTACGTTTCTTTTTGTATGATTTTTGTCTGAGAAAACTATCTGGCATTTACAGGTCATGGATATGCTTGGTCCTAGTCTATGGGATGTGTGGAATAACAACTCTCACATGTAACTTCTTATCTGTGTGACTGAGAAGTGTCATCTTTTTTTTTTCCTTTTACGCTACTAAGGTTTCTGTTGCATTTTTCATACCAGCATGTCTATTGAAATGGTTGCGTGCATTGCTGTTGAAGCAATTTCGATACTTGAGAAGATGCATTCCAGAGGGTAATGATCTTTATACTCCTTTCCAATAAAATGCTTTTTTCAGTAATATTATAGAATATTTAAAGAGCATATCCTGATTCAACTCACATCGTGATCATAAAGAATGAACTGGAGGAAGCTTAACTCCATTAATCATCAAGTGTATCCAACAGTTCTGTTTGCTTTTGGCAGATATGTGCACGGAGACGTGAAACCTGAGAACTTTCTGCTTGGTTCCCCTGGAACCCCTGATGAGAAGAAGCTGTTTCTGGTTGACCTGGGTTTAGGTTGGTCGGCCTGCTTTAGATGATAAGCATATTTGCCTGCTTTGCTAATGAGACTGCTGTAACATTATGTTCTGTCCTGTCTGATATTACAGCTACTCGGTGGAGAGACAGTTCATCTGGTCTACATGTGGAATATGATCAACGTCCTGATGTTTTTAGGTTACTGCAGAGATTTTTTTGTTGACATTTGTAAATTTTATTTGGATATTTTATCTTTATCACGGTATATATAGTGACTGGGGTGTTATGATGCCTTATTTCAGAGGGACTGTTCGGTATGCTAGTGTGCATGCTCATTTGGGTAGAACTGGTAGCCGGAGGGATGATTTAGAATCACTTGCTTACACACTTATTTTCCTTCTCCGTGGCCGCTTGCCTTGGCAAGGATATCAGGTTTCACTTGTAAATAACAACTCTTGTTTCTGCCTATTTCTTTGAGAACGCTTAAGATCCTTGTTTTTCAGGGGGAGAACAAGGGCTTTGTGGTATGCAAGAAGAAGATGGCCACATCCCCAGAAACTCTCTGCTGCTTCTGTCCCCAGCCTTTCCGACAATTTGTTGAGTATGTGGTGAATTTGAAGTTTGATGAGGAGCCTGACTATGCCAGATACATCTCTCTTTTTGATGGGATCATTGGCCTGAACCCGGATATTAGGCCAATAAACACTGATGGAGCTCAGAAGGTTATTAATTTATTTGTTTTTAGATTATTATTTCCATTGATGCTGCTAAAACACATTTTTATCTCATGAAATGAGGAAAATACTTCTCCATGTTTGTTGGAGCTGACATCAAAGAATGGTTTCCGTGCATTTTGTAGCTTATCTATCAGGTTGGACATAAGAGAGGACGATTAATGATTGAGGAGGAAGAGGATGAACAACCAAAGAAGAAGGTTCGGATGGGGATGCCTGCAACTCAGTGGATTAGTGTTTACAGTGCTCGACGACCCATGAAGCAAAGGTATGACTGAGTTTTCTGCTTTCTTTACCATTGATGGATATTTCTGTATAGCCAATTGAGGTTATTTCTTGGAATTCCCACAGATACCCTTCCAATGTATAAGGAAAGGTAAATATTTTGTTTTCGGGTTCTTTCTTGTAGATATCACTACAATGTGGCAGATATTAGGCTGGCCCAACACATTGAGAAAGGAAATGCAGACGGCTTATACATCAGCAGTGTAGCTTCTTGCTCAAACCTTTGGGCCTTGATTATGGATGCTGGCACTGGTTTCTCTTCTCAAGTTTATGAACTCTCACCATACTTCCTTCACAAGGTTGATTTTCTATGCTTTGCATTAACTGTGTATTACTTCTTGCATGAGTTGACATGATAATCCAATGGCTCATTGATCATTATACTGTGTAGTTGACAAGTTAAAGTGTCTCTTGTCTTCATTATGAAGGAATGGATTATGGAGCAATGGGAGAAGAATTACTACATCAGTGCAGTTGCTGGAGCTAATAATGGAAGTTCACTAGTTGTAATGTCCAAGGGTTAGTGAATTGTCTTCGATGACAGATAAATGGTTAATCATCTCATTCTCTTTCTCATTTCAGTCTCCTTTTAAAATTAGGAACTCAGTATTTGCAGCAGTCATACAAAGTCAGCGATGCATTTCCATTTAAGTGGATTAACAAGAAGTGGAGAGAGGGTTTTTACGTCACTTCCATGGCAACTTCTAGTACTAGATGGGCAGTTGTCATGTCTCGTGGTGCAGGTTTCTCTGATCAGGTCGTATCACTAATGTGTGAATATATCCTTTACTTGCATTTTTTGTGCCTATATTTGAATTTGACCTTTATTTTCCCAAATTAAATTTAGGTGGTGGAGCTGGATTTTCTATATCCTAGTGAAGGCATTCATCGAAGGTGGGACAATGGGTACCGCATCACTTCAACTGCTGCTACTGTTGATCAGGCTGCTTTTGTTCTCAGTATCCCCCGAAGAAAACCGACAGATGAAACTCAAGAGACGCTAAGAACTTCTGCTTTTCCCAGTACACATGTTAAGGTGGTTTGTTTTCTTAAGTTTTTAGACATATAAATACCTTTCTTAAATGAATTG
Organism: Sonneratia caseolaris; assembly: GCA_900006705.1. Lineage (NCBI taxonomy): Eukaryota > Viridiplantae > Streptophyta > Magnoliopsida > Myrtales > Lythraceae > Sonneratia > Sonneratia caseolaris. The sequence goes on along the minus strand of CXYZ01003352.1, from coordinate 954,266 downwards.
GTTGAAAATTTTGTTTTATTTATTCTTTGCAGGAGAAATGGGCTAAGAATCTTTACATTGCTTCTATATGTTACGGCCGGACTGTTTCATGATCTAGCAAATTCAGTTGGGGACAGTCAACCAAGTGGAGTCCAACATCTAGTGTTCCTACTAGGAGTCAAAGGTCAATTATGGAACTGATTGAGAAGCAATAGAGGAATAAATTTTTAATCGCTCATTGCTATCATCATATACTAAAACACCACAGCACTGTCTTCAGTGATATCATATGTCAGCAGGCTAGTGTTAAGTTTTTTACGTTCTCTATGATTTGAATATTCTGATGCCTGTTGGTTTTGTTAAGTTTGTAGTTTTGAAACCATCACATTCATGGAGTCCTGCTGGGCAAGGTGTGTAGTAGAGATGATAGTATCAAAAGCAGCGGTCTGAACTTCTTTCATAGACTCCAGTATCTCTAGGATATTTTTGATCTTCCATCTGATGAAATTTCTAGTGACCTGAAAGGGCGTGCTTTGTACAGTTGTAAGAAGAGTCTGTATGAATTACTATTTCGGATATATATTTAGCTCTGCACTATTATTTCTTATGTTTTCCTTGCAACAGTTGATTTTTTGAGTGTGATAGAGGAGGTTGGAACTTTATTTTTTTAATTGCTGATATTGTAGCGTATGCTATGATCTTTTATATGGATTTGCTTCCAGGTAGTTTCTTCTGCTCTTTTAGCTGCCAATTGCCTTTCGGGAGCCCATTAGAATCAGAATTCATTTGATTATAGCAGGGGTGGTTTCTTTGGCTGTTAATTGGGAAGTAGCATTTGTTAATTTCCAGTAGAAGGATGTGTACGTTCCTAGGTTCTTCTCACTATGCAAATCCTTGCTGACTTAGACATTTTCAAAATGCTAAAGGTATATGCTTTTAGCTAAAGCTAGTGCTAGTTAATAATTGTGGCTTGTTTATGGCAACAGTTTGGTACATCCTTTGTGTGTCTATTGAGTCAACATATCAGTGAAATATTCGTCATTAATCATTGAATTTGAAATACACTGTCAATCTTCCAGAGTCTCATGCATATTGCTTTTCATTATTCACTTTGCGGTTTGTTTGTCTGGTTGTGGCTAACAAGCTTGTCCCATGTTCTTTTGTTCTTAGATTACTGTCTTAATAATGTACCAGTGTAATATTGGATTTGACCATTCAATTTGTTGGATGTAGCATCCGATATGTTGCCTTTTGGCATCTTTCGTCCCCCATAAATAGGAAGCCAGCATGGCTCCTGTATTTCATGCATTGTGATCAGTTGTTGCAGAGCCATAATCAAACTCTGCTGCTCCAATGCATGGAGATCATCTAAGGTAATAATGGAACCAATTTTACTTGGGGTTTTGATACTTAATTTGCTACGCACTTATAGTTGGGTCTGCCTGTCTGATGCAGATTTTCAGATTCAGCTCAGCTTTTCATCCTCTGTTAACCTTCAGAAGTTGTGGTAGAGCGAACTCCTTGTTTGATGCTCAAACTTTAAATTCCAGTATCCTCTCCGTAAACTTTGAAAATTGAAGATTTAGTTCCTAAACTTTGGTGTCTTTGAACTTGCAGAACTTTCTAGGTAGGTGATTTTCAGCCCCCAACCCTCCCTTATCGTGAGTCTACCATTCTCATGCCAGAATGTGACCAGAGTGCAGAAAGCCCTGAGTGGATTGATCTTTCTGCTGGATGGGCAGGAACTCTGGTGTATATAAAAGCCGAACCATAACAGGGGCGTCTGCTAAATAAGTTCCCCCCGACCCCC
>CXYZ01003352.1:903450-952135 GCA_900006705.1 Sonneratia caseolaris | reverse complement strand
CCCCCCCCCTGAAATCCCTCGGCTCGGTATTTAAGTAGTCCGTCAACTCAAATAACAAATTGGTGCTGTGGTTGTGCAGGGTTCTTGGGTATATTTGAAACATATAGAAATCTACTATCTAGATGGCTTTCGAATTTAAATGTGGCGGTCTGGATATTGAACTAGTGGTCAATTTAGGGTCCAGTTGCAAGCTACCACGAGGGTAACCGGACCGCTGAATGTCAGTTCTTATCCATGTACATGACAAGATGCATGCGTTATTAAGAGTAAAAATAGTAATGCTTAGGAGTGTTTTTGGGTTTTTTTTTTGGGTACTCTGATTTCTTTGTACCCTGATTAGTTTAGGTTTGAGCCAAGTCCATTTCAACAAACTTAAAAGAGCCCTAAATATTGAAATTTTTTTTCAATTAACATAATTTGGAGATGAAGTTTTGGTAGAGCGAATGCTGAGTTGTTTCAATTAATCGGTAATGGCTTATTTTCATTTAAGATTTCATATTGAATTTATTTTTCTTCCTTGGACAAGATCTAAAATTTTGCCTTTTAAGAAAGGGTGGGAACTATTTCATTCAACCCGTGTTAGTATCGTGTTCTTATCTTCCTACCTTGTCTTGTTGAGATTAGAAAGAATCGACCCTGGAATATAATTTAACAGTAATAACTCATTGAACTTAAGCTTTTGATGACACAAATTTGGTTATTTTGTAGACCAGGTGGAAATTTGCTTGAAGTTGTCACCCGTCTTTAACACTATCGTCAATTTTAGCACGAACATTTTCTGGTTGAGCATAGTCCTCGACCTTGTCAATTATGTCCACATTTGGTGCGCTATATTATAATATAATAAAATTAATGTGATGTGGCGTATACTAATAAAAGAAAATATTTTCGAAATTAAAAAAATGAAAATAAAGAGGAAAAAGAAATTTGACCGGAGAAGAATGGAGAATGGGGAGGGGGAAGCCGATTCTGGCCATCATTGCTTCCGGTGAGGTAGGTAGTGATACTGGCGAGCACAGGCAGCGGTGATGGCCAAAATCGAGCCCTCTACTGCCTCATTCTTCCTTCGGTTCTCCGAAATTTCAATTTCGGGAGGTGGTTATTGAAAACGTGGTGATGATTGCACTCGATTTTATCTCAAAATTAAAAGATTTGGATAATGGGGGGAAGGAGGGGGTGGTGAGGGCTCGATCACAGCCGTCACTGTCACTGGTAAGGTCGTCGGTGGTCGTTGATGCCACCGCTGACCTCATCGGAGACGGTGATGGCAGGATTGAGCCCCCCACCCAACACGCCCCGGGGGAACGTTCGTCCTCGGCTGCTCTGGGCAAGTTTTGATCTTGTGGATTCTCTTAAAGGAGAACGAAGGGCCGGCTGCATTCGCCAGCCAATTTGCGCATACGCTCTCATCGTAGAGGTGTGCCTAAGCTGAATTTGTCCAATTTATTACGTCGCATAGGCAAGGCACCTGAACGTTAAGAGAGGATCCCCATGGTGCCATCCCAAGTCAACACGTCCCTCAGCTATGGCTTTAGCTATCACCTTGGAATCCAGTTCTGGGATTACCTCATAGAAATCTCGACTCCCAAGCCAATTCAAGTCCCGATTTTACTCGACCCTTATTAATTCCACTCACCTGCTGACGTGGAAAAGGAGGGCATGGTGGGATCGCAATACTCCAGCGGCAAAGCCACCGAGCATCCTTTGCATCGATCGGATACCATGCAGGAGCCAAGGATCTCACCAAAATCGCACCCTACTCCCATGGCCAATACTCCGACCAACGCTCGATGAGAGGCAATCGCTCTACTTGGAAAGTGCGTGGATCCGGGAAAAAAATTTATGTCCCGGCAAAATGTCATTATCCCAACAAATCCGAAAGTATTCTATACAATTATTATACTAATATCAATATCATGTTATTTTTTTTATATAATACTTAATTTTTTATGGTTCATTAATTATTTTTAGTATTTATTTATTCATTAAATTTGTTTAATAATCAAAGAATTAATATTTGTCCATTTTTATTAAATAATTATAGTTATTAAATTCAATAAATTATCTATTAAATTTATTGTAAACTTATAAGAAATTTGATTTATTTTCAGTTAAAAATTTAAACGGATATATGGTGGTATATAATATTCTTATAGGTCCATAATTTTTTCTTTATTTGGTCAATATGTAATCATATATCTCAACACCCGCTCTCACGCGGTAATGTAATCCACTTTATCGCATGCCATTAAACATCCGTCCTCAACGAGCGTTTATGAGCCAGTTAATCTTCTTCTGAATCCAGTATTCTTCTTCCAGTCTCGAATGACATGAACAACTAGTCACGAACCGAATAATTTTCTTTCATATTCGACCTTAATATTAACTAACCACGAGCCGGACTTTCGGATTCGGGTTGAACGAGATACAAACACATTTGTTCTAATACTATATTGAATTTATTGTGAACTTAAAAAGATCAGACACATTTCAGTAGTCCCAATTTTCTTATAAATTCACATAATTTTCTTTATTTAGTCAACTTCATCATATATCTCATCATTCTCCAATCAAACATCCAAAGAATGTGGAGGGTGTAAAATGCAGCACTCCCCATGGACACGAAGCCAAGCACCAATCACAGGGCAATGTCACTTCTTGACATCAGATCTAATGGAGATGATTACGCAGTTAAATTTATTTATGACAGTACCCACATGATCTAATAACACTCGAGCGATAAACGACACTTCGATCCATTTATCGAATTTCCCCTTCCGTGCAATATTAAATTTAACATACCGTTCTCTCCTACCCCCGAGATTTTGAATTTCTTGATGGGTTTTTTCGGATCCCAATTTTCTATATAATTATATAAACGAGGTATCGTGGTGTAAAATCTCGAGTAAAATGGAAAGTTGGAGTAATGAAAATGAATATAAACAGAAATTTAAACCCGTATCTGTAAATCATGAGGACTATAATGAGAAATCTGATCATATTTAGCGGACAATTCATTCACATGAACCAAGCCAATCACAACAATGCTACATCAATAGTTTACCCGTGAAGAATCATTTTAAGGACCCAGAAATTTTGCGATGGATTTTTATTCAGCTAAAAAACCAAACCAATCTTGTACCACGCCCAACAACTCGGTTTTTTCTGATCAAATTTCTGTATTTTTTAAAATTATTATTTTCGATTATCCCCATGCCCTTCTAGTCTTTGATCAAAAAGTTCCATTAATCCTATGTGGAAGCTTCGATGGTGTCAATGCTCAACGATGGTGTGCTGAAAAAACACACACACAAAAAAAAAACACGAAATGAACCCAAAGTGACGGAGAACAAAAGGCTTCAACGGTCCACTCCCGACATAAAGAAATATCATTAACGAGTACGAGTTAATTGCAGTGGTACAAGGCACGTTGTTGGTCAGAGAGTAATGTTGAAATTCAATTTTTGAATATAAAATAACAGCTTACATTAATATTTTTTTCCTCATTAAAAATGGGCTGACTCTTGAAGAAAAATAACAAAAAAAAAATAACTCCACTCATAATCGAGTTATGTTTATTATAAGTTCCGTAAAAAATAGGATAGTATTGAACGGTGAATTGAGGGAGGAGGAAAGCTTCAAGACGGTCCACACCGATGGAGAGAAGAAGGCGGCTCGTCGACGGCCCGCTCGGGTGGGTTTATTGCAGCACAGTAGCACGGGAACGGTACCATCAAAGCTCTGATCTCCCTCCACCACCGCTGTTGAGCTTAGCTGCATTCTCGCCGACCATTTCAACTCGGGCTTTCCGAGATTATCGCGTATTCAGACTCGTAGCAGTGTGAAAACAGCACGGAATCGGAAATCGTAATCGGTATCAGGGCTCGTTCCTCCAGGACACAATTATGACAGGCCAACTTGCCCAGCTGATCGGTGATGGAAAAAGCTACTGCGAGTCTCTCTGCATTCTCTTGTTTTCGGGAGCACACTGATTACACAGTATAAGGCAGCAAAACCAGCAGTTTTGAGATGTCGATAAATGCGAGCTCCCTGCTCCCATGGGAAAGCTACTGTACGTCCACCGTCACTTTGCCACCTACTCTGTTGACGAGTCAACGCAGGTCCAATTTTTTATATCCGTCAACGAGTTTCATAATTAAAAAAAAAACTTTTAGGATTTTTATTTTATAATCCTCAGAGTCTGTACTTGGATTTTTAATAATTTTAAAAATAATTTCAAGTTATGTATGATATGATTATCGGAATGTGATCCCATCTCTTTTGCACAAATAATATGTGCACCGATTATATGCCCAGCAAGCAGACTCTTGCACGGAGGAGGGTCAGTGATTATGCCGTTCATCTTATACGCTCGGTTACGGTTCAACATAAAAATTCAAAGGGGTGTGAGATGATTGGGTTGGTCAGGTTGTCACTACTTACTACTTTCCTTATTAAAGAGGAATACATTGTTGTGAAAACAATCGAAACCAACACATTTATAGGGACTAAATATTCAGTGCATATCGCACAGTAAGTTGGTCGTATTAAAAATTACTAAGGGAATGGCGTATGCATATTTTAGGGTATTTTAGGTTTTTAAAATTTTGAATATGCACGCTTGTCAAATTATAAATAAAATTTACACAACTTTATGATGTGATACGCATCAAATATTTTTACTTACTGGTTCACTGGAACAGCCTTTTGCATGGACCTCTGATTTTCTTTGAGAAGCTATTTAGATAATGTGACTAGATAGCAGTATTTATGTGACAATATCAGTTAATCAAAAATTTTAAAATAATATCTTGTCATAGATCCCTAACTTTCTTTTGTATTTCATATTTTAATTCTTCAGGCTTTTATTTGCTCCATTTTACTTTTAATATTTAAAAAACTACACATTTTAATTTCATTGATTGATATTTTTTGATAGACGGGTTTTCTTCATAGATAGTCGGGTGGGTTTCTTCATAGATAGTCGGACATTTTTTGATCAAATTTTTGTGCTGAATACCTGATAAAAAATCATATGGGATAACGGAAAATCACCTGTTTAGAACGCGAATGAAAAGTATCACATATTCTCTACCAAATCTATCAACTATGTCTTGTTTCTGTATGCCGGAAGTCTTCAATTCCTATAGTTAAATGTCATATTGATCCACAATAGATTTTAATTTCTTGACCGACGGCATGGTTGATTCCTTGGGGGAATGTCTCTCAATTTCGGTTGAGTAAATGACATGATTTACTTTTGACATGTTAACTGGGATCTTCCACAGTTCTTTTAATCAATAAATCTTCCAGGGCTCATGTTCGTTATGATCCACGCCGCGGGCTGCATATGAAATTCTTCGAATAAATGTTTTTTTTTTCTATTTATTCATTTTATATGGGGAGGGGGGTAAAAAAAAAACAGAATTAACACGTGTAGATGCGAAAAGACACGTGTTAAATTAATCAGCGTGGGGTCTGTTCCAGTCTAGACCGAACGTACATTCGCTTCAACTTATTTGATGACTTCTCGGTGGAATTGGAAGAATAGTTTTAAAATCCGGATTGGGTTGGCCGGTTCGATCGGAAACTGGCCGCTTATCCAGTCCGGTTCCTTTAAAAAATTCAATTGCACATTTAAAGAGAAAAATTCTGATTGAACCAGCCGGTTCTCCATCTGACCGATGAATCTAATTGAACCCGTGAGAAAATCGACTGACTTAAAATTAAAAAAAATAAAAATCTATTATAATGTACCTATTTTATTTACTTAGACTTATATTTATAATTTATATTAAACTTTTATTTAATATAATGGTTGTATTAATAATTTTTATTATAAATCATATTCAAATTATGATATTATATAAATTTATTAGTAATATTATTTATTAAACATGTGGTTCAACCCATTGAATCCCGGTTCGACTCATGAACACATGAATCTATGCCTATACCGGTTCCTGGTCCAGTCCGGTTTTAAAAACTATGATTGGAAGACGGATTACTCTGGGAAAAAAAATTTTAGGTTGCTCTTGTCTTGATCTAAACCTGAGGATCCTTATATAAAACCCGAATTACAAATTACAAATATAAAATTTATTGTAATTTGAGCTCAGACGGGTGAGAATTTTTAATTTTACCGCGTGATTCGTAAATTGTTTTTTTTTTTTTACGAAATACGTTCAACTTTTACGGTTGCCTTACTAATACGTGTAAATGTACGACCGATTTTGTATTTTATCGAATACAACAATCCCGCATTTGAATGTATAATCCGAGCGAAGTGTGACTATGATTAAATTCTCATTGTACCGATAATATCCTTTATAATTTAAGAGCACGTGATATGGATAGTTCGAGATAAGAGCTCGTAACACGAATTATTGTTGACATAGGAAGGGTTCTATATGGAGATGTTAAATAGGCTGGGTTGGCCCGTAATTGGACTGGATCCGAACTATCTAAACCCGGAATTGACCCGGACCGCTCCTAATTAGGCCCATAACCATTCTTAGTAGATTTGGGATTGTTACAGGGCGTTTACGAAATATGGATTTGTTGAACCATAATCGATCTGGACCATTATTCTATTGAACCGATCTAGAACAGTTGAAAACTGGACTGGACAGCAAAAAATCTTGTAAATCAACGGTCGGATTTTATTGAGTTTATTTAAAATTAAAAAATTAAAAAGATGGATGGTTCACATGTCAAACTGGCTCGTTTATAAATGGTTTCATACTAGTTCATATTTACCTGAACCATATCTCATAACCGGATTGACCCGTTAAATAAATAGGTCGAATCACAACCGGATCAAACGATTTCATATCCGTTTTTAACTGATTCTGACCGCACTTTTGACAATACGAGTTTTGCACTACAGGAGGCATGTGGATATATCATATCCATTATGAGCTAATGCCACTAAGATTGATGTGTGATTCATTGCGTCCGCCGATGCTCAATGCTGAATGTACTTTCACTTGATAAAATTATTATTATTATTATCATTATTTCTGCTGCATGTGTTTAGTGCCTATCCATCAATGCTTTCAGACGCCAGCATCAAGAAAAGGGGAAGAAAAATATCTCAAGGAAAGAAAAAAAGCACTATCTAATCTCCCCGGTTCGAGTATAAGTATTTCCTAACTAAACACAGTTTGACTATCTTTCAAATTTATCATAAAATTTATCATAAAATTTTTTTACATATCTAGATAGAACATCAACTATACGATATTTATTGAATTTAGCATGACATGATTTTTTTACAAAGTCATTTTACGTGATATTATGTCACATTAATGTTACATGAATGGTTGGTAGTTACATCACCAATATTAATGCATAACATAAGATGATTTGATAGAAAAATGGAGGTCCTGGTAAATCCGTTGTATAACATGTGTTTGGTACATAACATATAAAACATTCACGTTTTATATTGGGATACTGAGATAAAAGAGAGTCAGCACCACGTTGCCGTGTCGAATGGCAAGATAAAGCTATTGACTGCGCTGGACAAAGCTTATCAGGAGGCCTTCAGTTTATACTTATATATGTGTTCGTGATTCGATTTGGTTAAAAAAAAACCATTTCGAATAGAAACAAACCAAACATTTGACTGGATCCAATAGATTTAGGATATCAAGTCCAAAATCTATCCATTTTACATCAAAATAATTGGACCATTAAATATGTAGTTCTGCTCAAAATTAACTGAATGGAACAGTTAAAAACCCAACTATTTTAGTTTAGAAAGTTAGCTGTGTTTATATGTTCTTTTTATTTCATTTAATAATTAATACGATTCGGTTAACCGCATTGACTGAACAAATCATATCAATAATTAACCGAACCACCTCTCTCTTAGCAAATTTTTTTTTAAAAAAATCAGGAATATATAACCGGTTCAAACAATTCAGTTAATTTCCATTTCGATTCGGTCAGATTCAGTTTTTGGATATTTTTTTTTTGGGAACACTCATGATAACGCCCGGATTGCAACAGATCGTGAGGGCCAGTGCTGTTTGACAATCCCTTGTAAGAGAGGGATTCTCGTGCACATGTGGTTTCATCAAGGACAAGAAGAAAGGTAAAAGAATTGGAGTTTCGGTCCCACCGGAGGAATTTCATGAGCAGGAGCAGCACCGACCAACCAACCGTGGGACCGAGGAGGAGGAGGAGGAGGAGGAGGACGATGAAACAATTCAAATCTCGCTGCGGTTTCCGTGCAAAACGCGGTGGAAGCTTCTCTCTCCCACTCCCTTTCTAGAAAAGTGAGAGGGAGAAACGCGGGAAACAATGATGTCTCTGAGGCGACGTCCACTCCTCCACCTCCTGGTAATCTTCAAATCCAAGTCAGAATCAGTATTAAACTATTAGTTAATTCGGTTCTCTCTACCAGACTCCCTCCCACATTTTCCATTTTCGTCGGGAACCCATTAAACTATGTCCAATCCGTCTCAGACAATTCAAACGATCGTGAAACAGGCGAAGACCCACTAATAGAAACAGCTGCTCGTTTTCTCAAATCGACTGCTCAATTCAAACCCAACAAAAAAAGTAGAAAAGAATCATTCTTTTCCAACCTGGACAGTCCAATTTTCACACCGCATTTCGTTGCTATAAAGTGTGGGGCTCGGGGTCTCTTTGTTTCAGGGTGAATTACCCTTAGGAGCAGCTTCTGTCCTCTGTTTATTTGTGCTTGCATTCCCGTCTGTTTGTTGCAGAAGAAGAGCAAGAGTTGGGGATTCTTCATGGAGAGTGGGTTGCTGAACGGAGGGGCTGGGGTTGGTGAGGGCTTGCACGGTGGAGATTGCGCCGCGGAGGATCAGCTCATCACACCTTGGGCTGCTACTGTTGCTAGGTGAGCTGAGGTTTAAATCCCAAATGTAATTCTTGATATGTGACAATGCTATAAAGTCGGTCATTTTGCGTAGCAGTTCCATTCAAATGCTTAGCGCCAAATGTGACGTTAGGTATCCGTGTTTTGCACCGAAATGGCCAAACATCTCTGAGCAAGAATTCTTCGGTAATCTGGGAATTGCCATCGTAATGCAGAAATTGGACTTCTTGAGGAGGCAAATGAAGAAACACTTTGCCTAAAGTGCGTATAGAAAAGGATTTTGTACACCAGATCCACTGTGATCATTGATTGCTGGTTGATTTTGGTGGGATCCAGAAATTATTTTGACACGGTTGATTTCTAGTCGTGAAATGTTGTGATTAATTTGGTTTGAATCAATCTTTTTTTTTATGTATATATTACTTATTTTGGAATTCTGCGTACTTAGAGGAGGCGGGTTGGCAGTACATATACTGTTTAAGCAAAAGCAAGAACATGATCCTACAAGTAATACCTGGAGACGTCACTTTGGTCTGCCTAGCCTAGTAGGTCAAGATTTCCGGATCCAAAGTTGTAGCTCGATTATGAACATGCAGGTGCATTGCAACTTTTTAGTTAATTTCAGAAAAACTGGAAGTATATTCTTGTTACTAGTTATCATTGAATTTTTCGATCTCATCTAAGCAATTCTAAGAATCATCTAATTTCTCCAAATCATTTTGAGTTTGGATGATCTGGAATAGGTCTCTTGAGCTCTAGTACCATGAGTCCTAATATTCACACAAGTTTGAAGTTTCTCAGTAGATCAATGAAGCCCATTGTAAACATTATTTGCCAATCGTACCCTAGGCTTGTAGCATGATAACAAAGCCAAACGTCTAGAAATTGACTAGATGGGAGTAAATAAGAATTTAGGAACTCGAAGTCGAACTAAGACTTACTATTTCAAACTCACTATTGTGTTGGCTTTCTGTTGTCAATTACATGCCTATAACAATGCATTCTGATTTCACTTATTTTCATTCCGAAGCTTGAAGCCATTCCATTTACATGGATCCAATCTGCAATTCCATCCTCATAACAGATTTTTATGCATTTGGCCAACATATTAAACTTGATTTGATTGTGTGGTACTTCTTGTTCCTTTTATATTTTTCTTTTAGCACAACTATTGCTATGTGTTTCTATGAAGCTGGATCTCATGCTATATCAGCAAAATGAGCCTTTAAGTAACATAAAGAAAACTAAAAGATTGGCTTTGATTATTCTCATGATTTTCCTCCCTGCTCGAATGGCTCTAGATCATCTCTTTCTTATCCGATACTCATTCCATGCTTGACATTGTGTTGTTTATATGTGATTTTCTTCATTGCCATGCCTGTTATATTAAGGCAAAAGCAAGAAACAAAAGGAGAGTCTAAGTTCCATGATATTCGTGGTGCAGTGGCTACACTTTGTTGCGGGATCCACGCCATAACAAGGGATTAGCATTCTCTGAGAAAGAGAGAGATGCTCATTACTTGCGTGGACTTCTGCCCCCAACAATCGTGAGTCAGGAGCTGCAGGTATCTTTGCTGCCTTGGTGTGTTTATGTAACTTTCAAAATAAAAACAACTCACTGAACTATGAATTTGACTATTCAGGAGAAGAAGCTGATGCACATGCTTCGCCAGTATAAGGTTCCACTTCAGCGATATATGGCCATGATGGATCTCCAGGTAAAATATCACTAGCCTCCCCATAATGGCGGTCTTTTTATCATCCTCGTATGGAACTTTCTGCCAATAAGTGGTTTAAACCTTACAGCAGCCGGAGTGAGATGTAACCTTAATGCTCCATCCTGGTATAGTGAGAGCAATGTGTCTCATAATTTTTACCAGCATGAGTTGGTTTAGATGATTTAATGCCTCTATCCTATAATTAAATTTTGGAATTGAGTGCTATGAATGGAAAAAAAAAAGGAATAAAAAGCCATGACTAGGAGTGCTCTACCTCGTATTGGGTTGACTTGTCTGTATTTGACTAGTTCAATTTGTAGAACTCTGTATACTAGGTAGGGCAAATCCACAAAGTCAAGGATGCGGCTACTACTTTTGAAGCCAAATTTCCTAGGATGTTAAGTGTAGACCTAGTAATATTTGGCACCGCCTGGAAAAAACCGTGCATGGGCGGGGTTTTTGGGCCAGCTTGAAAGCAGGAAAACTATCTTTCTAAAAAAAGAAACAAATGTGATAAAATTGAAAAAAGTTAATTATATAAAAAATAATTGTATTTAAATATTTGTTTTAATATTTTCTTTATTTAATATAAAAAATGGATTAATTGGTCAATTATAACACATAAATTTTCTATTTCAAGCCCAAAATTTATTTAAATTTATTTTAAAGATTTTGGCCGGGGTGGGTGGCTTGAAGTGCGAAGTAATTGTGCCTGGGTTGGGGATTTTCAGGCAGACTGACATTTTGGGCTGTACTGGAACGGTCTGAATATAGAGTCATGCCGTGCCAGCACGACCGAAAACTGTCCGGCCAGCTGAATTGCCAGGTCTAGTAAAGTGTGAAATAATGCAAACATGATGGATTGTGATGCACACACCAAAGTTTTGACATGATCTGATAAAAACGTCATTGACATGGAATTGAAATAAGCAAGCTAGATAAAATGAAACAAGGGGCACAATGTCTATGTACAAGAATTCCTATTCTCATGGTATGGTAAGTGGTCAGTCATTTGAAAAGCTTACTCCTGTAAGAAACAAAACTGATAACATACATATGGAAAATTGCGGTAGCTTCCTTGGCTGTCTAATCAGTTGCTGGCTTCATGTTTCTGACTTGACATTGTAACTTTTAACTGATGTAGAAATATCTATATCCCAATCAAGAAAAGGGTCAAATCATGCAATTAAGTTATTAGAGTTTGTTCAATCGGAAACTTCACCATTTCAAGTTTGGGTTAGGTTGAAGATTTGGCAAAGTATAGAGGATGAGGGTATTGGTAACTACCTTTCCAGTTTTAGTGACAATTGCTAATGTAATAATATTATGCAGGAGAGGAATGAAAGGTTATTTTACAAGCTCCTTATTGACAACGTTGAGGAGCTGCTTCCCATAGTGTACACTCCAACAGTGGGCGAGGCTTGCCAAAAATATGGCAGCATTTTTAGGCATCCTCAGGGCCTCTATATCAGCTTAAAAGAGAAGTATGAGATAACTTTCTATTTAAATGCTTTTTCAACTTTACTTTTCCTTGTAGTACTCAACAAAACAATCACAGTGTGGTACACAATCTTAGTCCAATATATTAAATCAATCATGTCATGTTGTAATTGTAAGCAGGGTTATCATCATGAATATGTTGATTGGCTTTGCCCATTTAAGTCATCCGCAGACTAAAACCACCAAACAATTCTTATATGCTTATGTTCATATGTACACTGTTACAGGGGAAAGATAATTGAGGTCCTGAAAAACTGGCCCGAGAGGAATATTCAAGTGATCGTTGTGACTGATGGTGAGCGTATCTTAGGTCTTGGTGATCTGGGTTGCCAGGTATTTTTACTGGTCTATCGACATTTTCTTCCTGGCAAGAAAATGATACTGTAATCTATCTTTTTCCCGTGTATTTAGCTCATTTATGAAATTTCAGGGGATGGGCATTCCTGTTGGAAAGCTCTCACTGTATACTGCACTTGGTGGTCTTCGTCCTTCAGCAGTAAGTTTCAATTTCATATTATTTACTTCATATAAGCTTTGCATTCTTGCCCTCTTTCACATTGTACTTCTATTGAACAGAAACTTGATCACACTCAAGATGAAAATTCGTAATGTTAAGCACATAGATAAGAAGAGGGATTATCTCAGAAGGGGCAAACTAACATAGTCTGCTGCCATTGAACCCATATCATGACCATTTTGGTGACAAATTATTGAATATCAGTTGAACTTGAAATCAAGATACTTGCAGCATGAATAGCTCAGTTGTTTCAACTGCATCTCCCTTCTATCCTCTTCTGATAAAAATCTTCATAGTACTTTGTTTAGTAAATATCACAGAGATATCAGTGCATGTATAGGCCGTAAACTGATTTTAAATTTGAATTTTTATTAACATGCTTAATTTAGCCCTTCAGAAAGATGCAGAACTTACTACACGACTTGTTTCTTGTTCTCTTCAGTGCCTGCCTGTAACCATTGATGTTGGAACAAACAACAAAGATTTGTTGAAGGATGAGTTCTATATTGGCCTCAGGCAAAATAGAGCAACTGGGAAGGTTTACACCAAATTAGGATATCTTTTTTGGGAAATTTTAAAGGTTTTATGATTAACATGCTAAAGTAATCCTGTTTCTTTGCTGAAGGAATATGCTGAACTTCTAGAAGAATTCATGTCCGCTGTAAAGCAGAACTATGGAGAGAAAGTCCTTATTCAGGTAGTGTACTGTTCTTCTCCAAGTGAAAGGGGAATTTCTTTATGATTAGTTTAATTTTTTTATGGACTCAACTTCTAATGGAATTTGAACTTTTGCCTTCAGTTTGAAGACTTTGCAAATCATAATGCTTTTGAGTTGCTCACGAAGTACAGCAACACACACCTGGTCTTTAATGATGACATACAGGTAAACATTCAGAAATGGCTTCAATTTCGTCAATTATTTCGACAATGCTTGTGTAGAGTAGAGTTTTTTTAAACCTTCTTTCTCTCTGGGTACAGGGCACAGCTTCAGTGGTGCTTGCAGGACTAATTGCTGCTCTTAAATCAGTGGGAGGGAAATTAGCAGATCAGAAGTTTCTGTTTTTGGGTGCAGGAGAGGTATGACTTGTGCCTATGTAGTTTTCTCTGCTTTATGAGTCCTTGTTTTATAGGTTTCATCTAGCAATCAATTCGACTAATTGAGGCATCTACTGCAATGCAACAAAATTGTTAACATTTCGTTTTTATAGTTTTTTTTCCTGAAATTTATACAAAAATAACAGTGCCTAGATGAAGTGGTGCGGTAGCACTCTTGCAAGTTCCTGTGCTTTTTTAAAGAGCTCATTTTCTAATTCCAATTTCTCTCTTTTTCTCTGCTTGGTAATATGTTAGGCGGGAACAGGAATAGCAGAGCTTATCGCTCTCGAGATGTCAAAACAGGTTTTGTTTGTTATACTTGATAGATATTAGATTATTCTGCTAACATTTCACTAAAGCTGTTGGATAACCTTAATTTACTTGTTTCAGATGAAAGCTTCAATAGAAGAAACCCGCAAGAAGATTTGGCTCGTAGACTCTAAGGTAGTGAGTGAGGGCAAAACTGTGTCCTCTATTTGTTTAAAGCACTTTTATTAGCACATCACCTCTGGCATATATTATGTTGCTGGCAGGGGCTGATTGTTGCATCCCGAAAAGAGTCGCTTCAGCACTTCAAGAAGCCATGGGCTCATGAGCATGAACCTACAAAAACTCTTCTTGATGCAGTAAAGGTGTGAAATTCATAAGAATTGATAATTTCTTGCTTCAGTTTGTTACTGAATAACATTACATATTTACTCCCAAAGCAATTATTACTAAATTCTGTCTTCTCATATCTGTTTGATCACCTTAGGCCATCAAGCCAACTGTGTTGATAGGATCCTCTGGAGTTGGAAAGACATTCACCAAGCAAGTGGTCGAGGCCATGGCTTCATTCAATGAGGTGTCCTTTCTGTCTCTCACACACACAGACAAATAGACGATAACTCTCATGTGCTTCAAAAATATGCCACTAGTCCCATTTTGTTTCTACTGCAACAAAGACTTCAATTTGTAAGTTCACCAAGAATTGTTTCAAGCATGAGAAAAATCTGAAAAGAAAAGGGAACATGAAATCTCCGCCCTCCACTCTGCTTGGATAGTTACTATACCTAAAAATCTTGACAAACTTGTCCTCATTTTCATTTGTTAAATTAATACTATTGATTGCCAAGTTTTTTTGTTCTATTTTCTCTTCATGCAGAAACCTATAATCCTTGCTCTCTCCAACCCAACGTCCCAATCAGAATGCACAGCTGAAGAAGCTTACACATGGAGTGAGGTACCAAATTTATCTTGATCCACCTTAAAATTGTTTGATCTGATAGATGAACATCTGCTGCTACATTCTGCAAATTATTTAAAAGGATTACCGTTACTTGCATTAAGTTTATCTTATTACCTGTCCATAATTTGCAGGGCCGAGCAATTTTTGCCAGTGGGAGCCCATTTGATCCTGTCGAATATAACGAGAAAACTTATGTGCCCGGACAGGTGTCCAGCTCTCTCCATTTGATGCTTTTTTTTATGTGTTCATTATATATATGTATAGCTCCTTTCTCGACGTGATTGTTCGACATTCCTTTCATCCTCTTCTTGTTATTTGCTTGATTTCAACTTACATATTAATTGTGCGAGGCAGGCAAATAATGCATATATATTCCCTGGATTTGGTTTGGGTCTGATCATATCCGGTGCCATCCGCGTGAAAGATGACATGCTTCTTGCTGCCTGTAAGTTCTCCAAAAGCTCCTCATGGTTTCACTGGTAAATACACCAGTATCAGTTTATCTGTGTTATTATCTTTATCGCTGAATCATTTGTGTTTCATTTGGTAGTTCATCTAAAAGACAGAGGCTTTTCTCATTTGATCTTATTCTCCTCCAGCCATAGTGATTTGGATTTTTCTGTCTTCTTCGTTTTCATTTTTCCCGGTATAGCGGAAGCATTGGCTGCTCAAGTGACGACAGAGAATTTCGAGAAGGGACTGATCTACCCCCCATTCTCCAACATCAGAAAGATCTCTGCCCACATTGCTGCGAATGTTGCTGCTAAAGCATACGAGCTCGGTCAGAAGCTTACCCAGTTTCCATATCTTTGCACATAATACGCATTACATTGGTTAAATCCTCCCTTTGTATTCTCTCTTTGGAGCAAAACTGAAAGTTTGTGATGCATTTTCATGGGCTATTTTCAAATCATGTTACTTAATCGAATAGGATTCGAATTTTCAGTCTTGGGATCTTGTATTGCAGGCCTGGCTTCTCGTCTCCCTCGACCCAAAGATCTCGTTCAGTATGCAGAGAGCTGCATGTACAGCCCAGTGTACCGGAGCTACCGTTGAAGTCGTGATGAGTCTGTTCTTCCTACGGCCGATTCTTTATCAATGGGCAATATTAATCCCTTTACTTCACATGTATGTGTTCGTTTCCTGCTCGAATTCGAGCACAGCAGGTCGAGTCTTCTTTACCAAACCGCATTCCCCATTTCTGGAACCTCTCTTTCTGAATAATTTGTTGACATCAGTGTATGCTTAATTGCAACGGCAATAAAATTATAATCTTGCGGTGAGACATGTAGAGGGCATATTAACTGACTTGAGCTCGTACCGATATTTCGGTTTCTTTTCTACAAGTCTTGGATGGGTTACGGGCTTGCCAGAGGTAGTTAAATCTAAGGTAAGGGCTGTGATTGGAGCTACACCAAGAAGATGCTATGCGGGCAGAACTTACCGGGCAGAGAACACGTGAAATTCCCCTAATTGGGTTTCCATTTCGGCAACTTCCTACACCAAAAAACATTCTCTTAAACAGAGGCACTCGTATGGATCACCATTTTTTTTCACGGTGAGATCCCCTAGCCTGTGAAAGGTGCCTCCGACCGCCCCGAGTATCAGGGAAACTCCTTAGGTTGGGAACTATCAAAATCAACCGTTGTGGAGCTTTTGATAAGGAAGGTGGAGGAGCGGCGATAGGAGATTTTGTCGGCAACAGTGATGGTCCGATCACGGTACGCTTGGGTCAGGTACGTTCAATCGCACATCTGAGTCCACACGCATCTCGAATGCTAAAACATATCGATAGTTTTCTCAAGAGAATCAATCATATTTGCATGACTCGAGCTCGGTGACTATCATTTCCCTCCATGCACACGCCACACCACAGCCTTTGTCCCAAAAGGGGAAAACGGAGCATCAGTAGCAGCATCGTCAGAGGGTTCTCCCGTGACGGATCTTTGATATCCATTTGTCCGGCTAAAAGAAGTTTGAGAAAAGACATACAAGCCAGCCCAAACTTCCAACTGACTCTTACCTGTGTGATCTAAAAAACATTACATAAGAAAAACATAAGGGAGGAGGTTCCGACAATCGTAGCACCGGATAGAGGGTCTTGAAATCAATCTATACCTCGGGATAGGTTTCCTATCTTCTGTCAAAACCGTCCATGATTCTCGCAACTCGACGCCTCTATTATCTCAGACTTTGCCCAGCTGTCTTCTAACCTTCTTTGTGCCCAACTGACTGATCAAAATCAACAATGATTCCTTCTCACACATACATACATACATATATAAAGCATTATTTCTTCTAGCCCTTGAACCAAAAGAAGATCCTCCCAGGTAAACTAGGAGATTAGCCATGAAATGATTTGGGTTTGCCCAGAAAGGATGTATCAGCATTTAACAAAGGTCGCTCAGTTTGAAGGGTTTTTTCCTCCCCCTTTTTTCCATAGAAGTCACCACTACCACAGCCTTATATTCCTATACAATGCTTCAGTATCATAAGCAAGAACGTTTATAACATTCTAGCATCAAGAAGCAAGACAAAACAAAGACAAATGAAAATGAGATGGAAACCACAAATAACCAAGAAAACGGTGAAAACTTTGGCTATAGACCTATTGTTACATTACCGGGCTCTATTCAAGATATAACCACCTCATGGCTTCCAAAGAAGATTTGTAAACTTACAGATAATGCAAATTGTACAGCTTTACTGCATGTCGTCGGCAACTTGGGAACTGCGTATCCCCCAGAACATCCTTGGTCTCAACTTATCACTTGTTGCAGTAAACAGCCAACCCATTTGAGTTTCACAGATAGAGCAGTTGATGACTGTCCACGCATATCTGCAAATGTCCGAACATAGGTATCTCAGACAATTTACACCATGGAGATTGAAAGATAAAGCCCACTAGATGTAAATGAAAGGTTCCTGCAAGACTTGGTATGAGATAATGGAGTAACATAAGATGCAGCTCCTAGTCAGCAAGGTTTCAACAGCTTTGCATTATCAATTATAGGTGTTAGATCTGTTTATCCCATTCATTTCTTAATGCTGTTTTCCTTATGTGTGTTCTTTTCTCAAATATATGGAGCAGCCAAAGACAATTGGTTGCAGATTGCCAGACTGCAGAGGAAGGTTCAACAGCATACCCAGGGAACCAGCTGTATGCTCTGGTTGGACGCCCTTTGCGAACTAGCCCATTTGCTTTATAAAAGGTCATTACTTCATGAACATATCCATTAGGATTCACATAAGCACCAAGAGGACCATCAGAAGACATCACCAACATATCACTTCGCCTCGCAATCAAAGTCTTGTAAGAACAAAAGGAAAAGTAGAAGGTGAGATGCAAAGAATAACTGCCATAAGGAAATGGAATCAAACTGATCTTGGGACTTGTTAGGCCCGGTTCTTTGGCACATCTAAACTTCAGGTTTTGCTAGTCCTCGGTTCATTTTATGTGAATTATTCTTATATTCTTTTGGTAGAGCTTGCAGTTAGTACAACAGGGATTAAACATAAAATTGCACATAATCAAAAGGCCATGCATATATACTCTAGTAACTAACTTTTGCATTGGACAATATACAATTTATTTGATGCAATATTAATGAATTAGGGAAAAGTATTGAATATACCTGACAAATTTTACACCGGATGCGATCGAAACCCTCTAGTAATTTAATTTCACGACGCAAGCGATATGAAGTTCCATCAACTTCCAGAAGCTCCTGCCTTATTGATTCAGAAACAGGAATCTTACTGGCTATATGAAAAGAAAGAAGATCAGGCTTCCTGACAAAACCATCCATAGCTGGTGCGCCCACAATTTTTTTCCACATATCTGCAAGCATTTAGGATATAATGAATCACCCCCATAGAATGATGATATGGCATTGAATTTTAGCAAAATTCACACTGATTTATGTATTTTTTTCTTTTATAATAAATAGATTCACATTGATTTGTAGCCCAGCAGAGAGATATCAGATAATCTCATCTTCCATTTTTTCCTGACAAGAAATTCTCGAGTACTAAACTAATAAATTCTTGTAACAATAAAAATTAGCAAGCGAACTTGTACTTTCCATAAAGAAAGTCAAATATGGTTCATCATTCATAATCTGTACTGCTCTGCCAGAGAGGAGTAGCAGCATTATTGAATCTCAGAAATCTCTAAAACAGTTCCTCCTATTTCTCTTGACACTCATCTGTGGCAAATCATGAGGGGCAGCTTTTCTAAATCATCAGTTTCAATGACACTTTGGTCCTTTTGCTTTTCTTTTTAATTTTCTACTTTGAAGGGAATATTATAACTCATTATACATGCACACTGAAAGTCTTTCTGTTTCTCTTTCATTTAAATTTCACTGCTTCTTAGGAAAAAGTTACGGTGAATGTTTAAGGACAAGGAATTTTGCATGCTGAAATATGCTCTCAAAATAATACTGCCAATGTGAGATCACGATGTTGCTTCCTCCCTGAATTCTAACTGCAAATACTTGGATAGTATAAACCATTCCTGAACAAGATGCCAAAGGACATAAAATGAAATGTCCAGCAGAGTCAACTAACAGTATGTCAGAGAAGATGAGAAATGGAAAATGCATGAAGACATACCTGCTGCCCTTTGAGCAAGACTGTATGAATCATACATGCGGAATACCCAATGCGGCCAAAATGCTTTAGAAAGACCAATATTTGAACCAGAAGATTTCGAGCATATCCAGGTCTTTGCTCTTTTATGGGATGCCCTTGCAGGAGGGGTATGATATGCAAATTCAGCATTTCCTCTTATATTTTCATCTGACTTCTGGAATTTTTTAGAGCCAAAAGTGCTGGCATGCGAACCTTCAAATTGGTTTTCTAATTTACTAGCAAACAAATCTTCATCACTGCCTGTTGATTCATCTGTGACCTCACAACTATATAAAGAATCAACTGCAGATTGATGCAATCTACGCTCCCATGAAGAAAGTGCATTCTCAAAACTATCTTCTGAGTGTGCCTCCGAGTCATCATCTTCATTGTTATATTTATGCCATTTAACATGAGAAGGGTCTGAGGCAAGACTTCCTGAGACACCAATGTTTGTTAGACCACTCAATGGAGCTAGCTCATCAAAGACATCCTTCGGTGTCCGAAGAGGCAAATCTTCCTCTATTATTTGGACCTCTCCACATGCCTAAAATGATAATAAATGATCATGATAAACAAGACAAAAAATCATTCCCTAGAGTAATCCATCCCCACCTCTAAAAGGGAAAAATAAATATATAATAGTCTAACCACTCCGTCGACATCTATCCAAGAGCGCTTCAGACGAAATCTTTGTTGACCCCGAGTGACAGCATTCAGTGAACCATCTTCTAGACGCCTATACTGTCGAATCTGCAGCAAGCATTGCAATATAATTTATCATATGTAAAGACCATAACAAAAATTTAACTTGAACAGGCAGACAAGTTTTCATTCCAACAATAATCAATAATAAGAATTACATGCAAACAGTCCAAGGACAATAAAGTAAATGGGTTTAAATTTTTAAAGGTGCTGTGCAAAATGCTTCACGTTAAAATAATAAAAATAATTAGAAAATTGTAATTCAAGCTCCTCTCTAAAATCCGCTCTTGATTTATATGGCAGAAAAGGAAATTGCTATATCTTAAGTCTGTAGTCATTTTTTTTATGGTACAAATTGTTCCTTCACCAAAACAACACCAAATAGAACCCCAGATGGCATCTCCTCTCAACAAGAAAAATGCTCTTTGACATGACACACATATAAGTGATCCCTCAAAGCATCCAATTACAACAAAAACAGGTTAGGTCCTTGGGTTCAAACACAAGCAACGAACTCCTGCATGCACCAGACAACAACTTGCTACTCCTGCTAAAATGTACAATTAAAAAAATAACCCTCAATTTGAATAGTCAGATGCTACAGCTTGCAACAGTAACCTTGCAATCCTGTCTAAAATATCAAAACAGCCAACTCTTCTTCAAACATCAGAAATTGAAGCTTCAAGCCATAATTCCAAAACAATTCTTAGGACAATCAAACCATAAAGAGTAGCATAGATCTGGGTAATAAAAAATGTAAAGAAACCTCCAAGTGAATCTATCATAGTACTAAACCATAACACTTACAACAAAACAGGCTGAAAAAGAAGAAGTAATTTGTATTTCAAAGGCCTTTCGAATAGAAAATTTTAGTTAAGAATATAGTAGTGAGACAGAAAATGGCATCAGTTCCTTCTCTTTTCTGGTTAAGCATGTAGAGTGCCACATAACTTTTAGAGTGTCTTGTTGCATTAAACAGAAAAAATCCTATGAAAAGATTTCTTACTATACACAAAATAAATGAACTCAAGGTCTTCCACGTTCTTCAGGTAGCAGTAAAAATAATCACTGAAAGCATCATCCATATGCAAAATGCAGTTAAGACATACCAAAAAAATGACCCAAGTAAGCTGGAAAAAAGGCTATAACAATTGACTTCATAAAGTACATCTGCACTATGAAACAGAAAATGACCAATGTTACAAAGAAAATGGAGCTATAATACCTCAGCAGTTGTCCCAGTTGTTGCAAATTTTAATCTTCCACTCTGTGGATTGCGGTACATGCGAATCTAAACAGAAAATGAGAGTGTCATTTGAGCTTTCAAAATGAAAACCAAATGGAAAGGCACATGAGGAAGGAAGAGTTTCACTGACAACACCAATTGTAAGAGGAGCGCCTTGATCTCTTTGGCTCAATGCTCTCTCTATAGTAGCTATAAAATTCGGTTGAACAACTCGTAATGGAAGCGTGGCCTCAGGGAATAGAACGACTCCTAGCAATATCAAAGAGCAACATGTTATCTGAAAAGCCTTAAAATAAAAAAGGAAATACAAAGAATAAAGTTTACATATCAAATTCAAACTCAACAGAGCAAGAGCTCAAATTGTTTTAATCAGCAGCACAGAAAAAATTCAATTTTAATTGGAAGGATTTCAAGCTAAATCAACTTTGATAGAACCAGATGGATGCACGCTACCAGCAACTCCATGTGGTGCACAATAAAGTTATGCTGTTCCATTTCAGCTTTTTATCAGAATAATGGAACTCACTCGTGGGCTTTCAATCCTATGCTTGCTTTCCTGCTTGCTTCAGTCTAGCCTATGCTTGCTCCTTTGACAGTCAGTCAAAGATAAATGCAAGGTAGATGATACATGTACTTCTCAGGACAAGAATTAATTTATCAGAGAGACATTCTCTAATACTTGCAAATTCGGAAAGTAAACCATTTGCTTCCTGATTGTGAAAAATAAACCATTTGCTTATCACAAGGACATTCTCCCTCATTAAGTTTCCGAAAAAGTATAGGGGCTATGTGCAATTCTGTTAAAAGTGACAACTTGAGAAACTAATAGAAGGGGCTTACTTCCACAATTTGGAAGCACAAGAGGCTATTCCAAACTAAAGACCACAGGGACCTCTTCCAATTACAAGATAGAAGGATAACTACGCATTTTTTGCCCAACTATCAATCTGTGGGAAATACTCATAAGAATCAAATTCCATACATGAAGCAAGATTCACCTCCCATTTCCCATGACAAGATAGAAAGAACATACATTCTTCTGCATCATCTAGAGGTACAACTTATTTGTAGCACATAGATTATTTTTGAAGAAAAGGAATACCTTCAAAGTAGAACAAGGGCAAATGATGCACAGCACCACTATCCAAGAATGCCAATCTGTTGTGAGTGTCTTCAACCTCTGTTACAATCAAAATGGAATCATTCATCTCAAATAACAAGAACATGCATCAGAATACATAAAGGAGGCCACAAATGTCGATATGCTTACCACCAAGATATGTATGCAGTGAAGCCAAACCAGTGTTGAATGTAAATTCACCAGATCGAGCTTCAGCATGAAAAGTGTGGCCACTGTAACAGTGTTAAATATATGCATAAGCAAGTAAACAAGTGCCATATCAGCAAATAAACCAATATTAACTTATTCTTAAATAACAAATAAAAAGGTCAAAGGAAGGAAAAGGGGAAGTTCCAGAGCATGTATTTTGTGCAGTTTTTGACTAAATAACTGGATTTCAAATTTAAACTAGCCCAGTAAACATCTTTTGAGTTAGATTGGATACTCTGACTGATAAGGCTGGGAGAACAGAGGAAAGAAAGTAGAGAACCCATTTTACCAGAACAGAAGGTAGAGAGATATTCAAAAAACAAGGACTATAAATATGTAGTGAGCAGCTGAACACCTATCTAAGATTAATGTAATGCTACATTATTTAAATCAGAAGACTACGAAATTCAATCAACAACTACAAAATGGTGAAGAGTCTGCAGCTATTCAACATAAAGGATTCCTCAATCAAATTTGTTTACTTCAGAGTGTAGGACGTCAAGGATCATCCAGATGGGGCTGGAGACAGTAGCTGTCACCCTTCTCACTAGACACAGTAGCTATGAAACATGGGTGTATCAGCACGACCAGGAGTCGTAAAACTGGAGAAAGGGTAAAATTTCTGTCGGTTCCTTTCAGGCAAAGGTGAAAATGGCCAAACTCAAGACCCAAGACAGTGACAGAAACTAGAAAAATCAGGTTTAATAAAACCCTAAACTGTCCCGCGAGACGAAATTAACCCCGTCGCAGGTTCTGATCGCTCGACGAATAGGCGTCAGGTGACAGGGCAAAATCATCGGATAGGATTTAATTACGTCGTCAGGCGATCGTCCTCGTCGTCTGAGTCGTGGAGGTCGTCGACTTCCTCGACCTGCAGTTCCTCGAAATCGAGCTCCCGGATCTGCTCGATCTGGTGCATCTCCCTCTCTATGATGCTCCAATGATCGTCCATTCTCAGCCACTCCCTGTAGATTCTGCCGCACCGAGAAAGGCTTTAGGTTCGGACGAAGGAGGAGTAGATGGCGCCGATGACAAAGTGCATGTCAATCACTCTGCTCCTCTGTTTTCGCGGCAAACTACGCTTGTTTTCCAGGTACGTAGACGTAGTAAGATTTCCAGTATCTTAACAGAATATTAAAATTATGGAAAGATATTTTTTACGGTATATTTTATATAAGTATTTTACTAATTATTTTTTTTATAAATTATATTAAATTATAATATTATATAAATTTATTAGTAATATTATTTATTAAATTCAATATATAAGTTCATATCTAGGTAATTTTAAAAATTATAATTTATATATAAGTAATTTGTTTATAAATGGAAGTAAAACATATTTCTCACTTACCAAAACCTCTTTTTCTATCTACAATAAAGAAGAATTTGAAACACAGAATTGCTCAAATCGGACACTGGAGTAGAGCTACGAGAAGGAAGAATATCATCAAATTGGAATTCCGTACTAAGTTGGAAAATATGAAGAAAATCTATAATGGCAATAGCCTTGATGCTCATTCTCCTCAATCCTTGAAGAGAGAGAAAGGGCGGGCAAACCTGGACTGTGGACTCTGAAAGCCACTACAAGCCCTAACACTATTTATGCACGATCACTGACGTCGTCCATCGCTTGTCTCCTATTCTTCTTTTGTGACGGTAATTGCACTTTTCCATCTTTTTTATTTTAAATTTAATTGGTTTTTAAGTAAAGCCGATTGGTCCGTACGAGTTTAAGTAGGTTCAAATGTGAAATGGGGTCAATTAAAGGACCATTCTAAGTGGTAAGGTGGTCTCATACAAACCAATCAATCTATCAAACTGATGAAACGAAATGGTGGCCGCAATGTCGATTTCAATCCTATTTCAACATGACCTTCCAAACATGTCATTCATTAATAGTAATCATCATTCCATTCTCATTTCGTTTCCTTCCATTTTGTCGCACCAAAAGTAATCTTATTTTATATTTGGTAGGCAAGAATGGGTAGAATGTAAAAATCTGGGCTCCTGGCACTGCTATATTGCACTTGATGTTCGCGGATGATTTACTTCTTTTTTTTTACTGAGGTCTCAACATCCTAAATTCTAGTGGTTAAGGGGTACTTGGTCAATTCTTTAATGCATTAGGACAAAGGGTTAGTGAATCTAAAACTATTATGTTTTTCTCCCATAATGTAATAGTTTGTACTTGAGACGCTATCAAGGCAAGTTGCAGCTTTTTGATGATTGATAACTTGGTTAGATCTCTTGGTGTCCCAATACTACATAGCAGAGTTTCAAAGTGCATATATTAGGGGGTTATCGATAAGGTCAAGCTTCGGTTAAATGGGTGGTCAACATCAACTCTCTCCTTGGAACTTTGCACTACTCTCATTAACTTGGTTTTGAATTCAATCCCATTATATATCATGCAATCCACAAGGTTACCAAGAGCTATTCTAGAGGAAATTGAGTGTTTATGCCGGAAATTCTTTATGGGGAAGTACCAATTCCCAATTGAAGATCCATTTGCTAAACTGGGATATTATTACTCAACCAATGAAGAAGGAAGGCCTTGACATCGAGAGGCTTGCTAAAGTTAATAATGCATGCCTTGCTCAAATGTGTTGGGACTTGCTTATGCATAAAAATCAACTCTAAGTTATGGTGTTGAGGCACAAATATGATGAAATTGATAATATCACTTTGTCATTTAACCACAAAAAAAAAAAAGTTTCATGGCTTTGGAACTCCCTTTGTGATGTGTGGAGTCTTATTTCTCCGAGAAGAGGATGGAGGTTAGGGAATGCTTGCTTGGCCAAGTTTTGGATTGATACTTGGATTCCACATCTTGGACCATTGATTGAAGATTGTCAAGTTCCGCCAAATCTAGAGATTAAGGAACTCGTGACCTAACATTTTGTCTTGCCCTTAGGAAATTGGAGTTGGGATGAATTTGTCTATTTGTTGTTGCAATATGTTGTAGTTCAAGTTGCATTGGTCAGCCCCTGACATCGAGTGACCCTCCAAATCAAATTAGATAGAGGTTTTCTAGCAATAGGTAGTTAACAATTAAAGATGCTTATGAATTCTTCATGAGGCCATTTTTTTCTATAGAAAGAGGGATTGTGGAAGTGGCAAGATCCACATAGAATTGATTCATTTATGTGGCTGGTTTGATACGATAGGTTTATGACTAATGATTTTTGGGCTATTATAGGCATTTGTGATTCCGCAACATGTTCAGCATGCGAATTTCAAGTTGCGACCATGCTCCTCTCTCTTTAGGATTGTCCTTCAATTAGTGCAATTTGGAAAGAAATTGTCCCACATTGCAAACATATGCACTTTTTTTTTATGATTGAATTTAATTGTTGATGAGGAACTTAAATGACTCCATTGCTACAATGACTGAGCCTTCATAAGCTACCATCTTTGGACTAGGTTGTTGGCTCATATGGAAATGATGAAACTCTTGGGTGTATGATTCCCACTTAACTTCGTCGAACGGAGGTACATTAGTAATTCTTCATCTAGCAAAATCCTATAGCCATGTTGCCTTGGAGGGGCCCTACCTTTGCAAGTAAGAACCAAAGAACAAAGATATATCCGATGGGTAAAACTTGCTCATGGGTGGATTAAGCTAAATGTTGATGGAGTAACTAAAGGGACCTCGAATATGACAACTGTAGGTGGACTCATCCGAGATAATACAAGGAAACGGTTAGGAGGTTTCATGGATAATATTGAATTGTCCACATTGAATTTAGTTGACTTTGAGAAATGAGATTTTAGATATTGATTCTTAGGATTGACTTGGAGATGGTGCTCAAATCTATATAGGCCTGACAAATGAATTTAGGTGGGTATCAAGGAATCCTATTAGATATTCAACAGATTTTGGATCAAAATTAACTAGTGATTTTAATGTACACTTTTTGTGAATGAAGGAAATGTTCGTACGAATTAACTTGTAAATGAGGCAATTTGTTATGCGATGAGTTTTCACCGATTAGACATTTGCCCTTTGAGATTGTAATTTTTATTATTTGGTGATCTTATAAGAGCTGTGATACCCCATTTTTGTTCTATGTCATATGTTATTTTTTTCTTTCCACGTATTGTCTCATTTTCTTATAAAAAAATCAATGCTAAAAAAGGTTACCATAAAACACTAAATCAATAGTGTGCAATTTTTATTCATTTAAATTGTTTTGGTATAGATTTTTTAGATACAAAAAACCTCCCAAAAAAAGGATAAGACAATTTGTTGAAAATAAACAAACCATAAATCATGTCAAATTACATATATAAGATTGAGGAGGAGTGGAGAAAATAATAAAACATGATGACTCGAATGTCGAACACACAAAAATAATTGATAACTTTTTTATTGAGTTACTCACGAAATTATATCAATTGGTTCGTCTATTAATAAGTTTAGAATAATAATAAAATATAAAAATAAATAATAAGAGAATATTTAAATCAGATCTAAAATATTTTGATAATTTTAACTATTTAATTTATTTGATATTGAAAATCTAATTTTCCAATGATGATAAAATTAAACCTCCAACATTCCCTTTCAAGATGAGCCTATAGTACTACAAAATGGTTATTTTCAATCTCGATTTTCATGGCAACTCTAGTCAAAAGCAAATGGCAAATGCAAGGCAACAAACACTTATATTCAAAACCCATTTTATATACTACCGGTAAAATAATCAATATCTCACTAATATAACAACAAATATCTTTTTCTATCATGCCACATAGCGATTAATGCCATTTATATTTCACCATGGGTTAATGCCATTTTATATTACATCAACATACTGCCTGTATATCTACATATATTCAAATACTTAGATTTCCCTTGAACTATAACCTGCTCAACGGACTCGCCAAAATCAACATACTCTGATATCATGTCATCTTATATATACGATGGGGAGGAATATAGAGAATAATAGAATGTGGTAGTTTGAAAGTTGAACATACGGAAGTAATTGATAATTTTTTATTGAGTGATTTAAGAAATTATATCAATTAGTTTTTCTATTTATAGCTTTAAAATAATAATAAAATCGAATAATAAATATTATTAAAATATTTAAATTAAATTTAAATTATTTTGTTAAGATTAAATATTTAATTTATTTAATATTAAAAATCTAATTTCTTAATGAAGATAAAGTTAACTCTCCAACAAGACAATTTGAATCAAACAAAAAATAATCTAACCAATATTTTTTTTATCAAAAAGACATTGGATTAGTTATGGTTAATCGTAAGCTGATTTTCTAAATGATTATCAAATAAAATGAAAAATAAAAACACTTCATTGAATGTTCACAATTTATGAAATTTTAACTGCGCTCATAAAAAAAAATTATGAGCTTTTAAGACTCGATGGGCTAAGATCAATCCGAAACAATTAAATTTAATTGATTCATTTATATTTATCTTATAAGAAGTAATTAACCGATCAATTGAACCGTGACAGCTGTTCTGTATGACTCTTGTTTTGATTTGAAATAAACACTTTCGAACTTGATATATCCCAAATTGAATTGTCCAGGTTTTCGAACCAGACTGAACACCAATAATTAAATTTTCTCCAAAGTTGAGAGAGTAAATCACATGAAATTAAACTACAGGAATTGTAGCATAAAATATCAAAGTTGAGGACCACTATGCTATTTTTCCAAAATAACTGCACCAGGGCAACGTACGCACAGTGGCAATGGCGACGTTAAACCCTTCCTCATTTTGCCGCCTCCCTCCCCGCTGAGTCAACGAGCTTCTACTCATCTTCCCTTGGAGCAGTAGTCACTCTTTTCTTCAAGCTGAGGTTTTTCTCAGATGACAGCTTGTTGACCCGTTTCTATTAGTTGTACAGCAGTTTTGAATTGCAAGCATATGATAGCCGCTGGGTACATTATACTGTTGTCGTGTTGATTGTAACCAGAGACTCGGAATTTGCTTTGAAGCAGGATCAGAGGCTGTCCTGTCGTTCGTTTGCTGGAGAATTGATTGATACTTGAGTCGGTGCAGTGGCGGCACGGTTATACTTTGAGCTACGAAGACGAGCACCAAGGTTGCCTGCTCTAAAACCTTGCTTGTCTTGCTGCTTAAGCCTCCGAGGATTCATCAGTAGCGAGAGCGACTCATCGGAGACCCTATTGACGGTGAAGTCGATGGACGAGTCAGATGTGGGCATCTACTGCTACATCTCTCAGCTCCCCGGTTTCCGTGGCATCCTCAAGCAGAGGTCTTGTCTATTCTCGAGCGCTTATCTGCTCTCCTGTGTTCATTGTTACTTGTGATTGAGGGCAAATGCGTTACGTTTGTTGGTATTGGCGCCAATAATATTTATGTGATTGGTGGCTATTCCTGTCGCATTACATTATCTTTGAGATGAATTGGTTTCAAATATTGATGCTAACTTTTTTACTTGTGCAAATGAACAATCATGTTAAAGAACAAGCTAATTAGTGTAAGGTTTGCAGCACTTTGATATCCTTGATGAGATTATGATTGAATTTAGGCAGAATATAGTCACCAATTACTAATTAGAAACTAAGCTGTGCACCTTTCATGCTCAGAATTGTCTTTTTTATTGGTCTCTTTATCAGGTACTCTGATTTTATCGTCAATGAAGTAGACTTGGCTGGTGACATTGTTCATTTGACTTCCTTAGCAGCTCCGCTTGAGGTAATTCGGATATCTTTGAGCTTATATATAATTCCTTGACATTTGTTTATGGAGTTTCTAACTTCTTGTGCTGGGAGTTTCTTACAGTCAGTTAAAGTTAGAGATGGAGATGAGATGAAGAAAAATGATTATCTCAACAGAACTTATGACTCAGAAATTGAATCATTTCGAGCTCTTCTTTGTGAATCGGATGTTGATCTTGTAAAAACTATGATAGATCAAGTCACTGGTGGGCCCAAAGAGCGCATCTCACCAATAATTCTTTCTCCATACTCCAATAAAGCCCATCGAACGGTTAGCTTTTCATCATTTTCTGTGGTTATTGTTTGCATCATCTCATATGCAGTTCATGTAGTGTTCACAACTTGGTCCAGTGGTTTCTATATCATGAGGGGATTTGCAAAAGTTTGAGCTCTTTTAGTTGGAAGTGTGTATAGTTTGGTGTCCGTCATTTATTATGTGATTGATATAACCTTATCTTCTAGATAGTCCCCACAACCCTTCCCCCGCTTGATTTTTAGTATAAAATAATAACTCTCTTGTTATTTTCTAGGCGATTCATACTTATTTTAAAGAGAACTTCAAATTTCTTGTTACCGACACGGTTGACGGACCGGATGCCTCAACAAAATGCATTAGGGTGAGGCTACATTCTGGAGGTGAGGCCAGGGGCAGAAATTCAAAGAAAAGGAAAGAACAAGGTGACAAGCCGTTTGATAGCAGAGGCTCGAGTAGCTGGCCAGAGGATGTCGGCAAGTTCCTTAGGTATTTCAGTATTCTGAGCGCCGTCTATGTTTCTATTTCAATAGTCACCAGATTAAATTGATTTCATGTGCATGTTTGACATTCAACACTTTGAAGAATTTAATGATCATTTGAAAAAATGTTGCTCAATGCACATGGTTCTCCTTTGCTTTGGTGAAGATACCCTGGAGTTTGAACTGGATCTGTACAAGTAATAGATTTTGATGGATGACAGGATAGGTCACAAAAACAATTTGGTCACTGCCATGTTAACTCTCCCAGTTCTGTTGATCACATTTATCTGCTCATGCTTATATTCTATGGAGTCTGTGGTTGACATATGGATTCTTCTGCAATTTATGATACTCTCTGGGACAGAAATGAATTTGGAAAAAATTCAACTTGTGAAAAGATCATTTAGTTTTCTTTTCCGCATAATATTTATGTTATTTCCCATTTTCTTTTCAGGTTTAATCTTTACAAGGAAAATAAGGACACACAGGAGGCCTTAGGAATAATAGGAAAGATGTTAGGTGTTCGGGTATATTGTTCTCTTGATGTAATGCTATGCTAATTGTCTCTTATTCCTTTCAGATGCTTCTTAGCTTCACAAGAAAATGAATTTCTCAAAATAAGGCTCTAGCTGTTGCTGGCTTCTTGATACTGCCATATGACAGATAATAAGTTATTTTCTTTGGGAAAAACCTATTCTTCATTTCAGAAATAGGCAGCACTATGCTTCACTCTTTTTAAAATTGTTCTTTTCAATTTGACAGTCAAGCTCATTTGGCTTTGCGGGTACCAAGGACAAGCGTGCTGTCACAACTCAGAGGGTAATTATTGCTGCCCTTCATCGTCCTTTTTCTAAGTTCCTGGCTTGTCTGTCCATTCTTGTAAAATTTCTTGCTAGGGTCAAATTGATTTCCTCTATTGATTCCCTTGTAGCCTTTGCTTTATGATCCTCATCAAATGGTGTCACATTATTCTATTCTTCTTTTAGCAAGTTCAGTTAGAACTGCAGGATCTTCTTGCACGGCTGCTAGAAAAATTTCTCTCTTTTGTTGTGACAAAAATTATAATTCAGTGAAGATGCATCGTCATATGCTAAATGCAACTCATAAAAGTAGATTCTCTGTTTCAAGAATCTATTTTCTAAGAAAGTAGATTTATTTTGTGTCTCTAGGTGACAGTTTTCAAACAATCCGCCAGCAAAGTAGCCTCTCTTAATGAAAGGTTAATTGGTATTAAAGTGGGTGACTTCTGGTAAGATCACTTAGATATTTGATTAATCCTTTTTTTGTCTTTTTATTCATCGTGATTTGCTTAGCTGCATTAACATCCAGCTATGTGAAGGATGGACTTCTTCTGGGGCAGCTCCAGGGGAATCGATTTACTATTACCCTTCGGTAATGGTTATGTCCTACTTTATATCAGAGTTATTATACTTTTAGGTTTGCTTAATCTATATTCACATACTTGTATATTCTCAGAGGAGTTGTTGCAGAGTCGGAAGATAATATCAAAGCATCTGCAGATTCATTAGGAAAGCATGGATTTATTAACTACTTTGGCCTGCAAGTACTTCTAGATTCTCCATCTTCCTGGTTTGATTTGTCAATCTTAATAACTGATGAATAGGTGTCTCTTAGGGTGCTAGAAGTATGGGAATTCATGATTTCTGTAAGCCCTACACACTTCAATGTGGCATATGTGATTTATTGGCCCAAATATATGAAGGGGTGCCACAGCATTCTTCTTTTACTCTATGGCTTTATTATTATGCTACTCATTAAAATATGACCGAGCTCAACCAATTGCAGCGTTTTGGGAGTGGTTCTATCCCTACTCATCTGATTGGAGCTGCTTTACTACGAGGAGAGTGGAAAGTTGCTGTAAGCATGATTCTCGATCCAAGGAAAGGGGATATCCTTTTGTTGCTTTTCTTATTTAAGAGAACCATTCAATTCTATCTTGTGCAGTGCAGGATGGTTAAACCTGGCTAGAAATTAGTGAACTTTGCTATTTAACATATCAGTTCTCTTGGTAAAATGTTTATGAATTCCTTTCTAAACAATTCTATAAAAATCAAATTACTTCAAAATATCCCTACTCCGATTAGTTCATCTGACTTCTCATTAGAATAGTACATGTGGTTTTTCCTTTTTGATATTTCTGTTTCCCAATTATTTGAAGTACTTATTGGCTAATGCTCACCAAAAAAAGGTTGCTTATTGGCTAATGTTTCCAAAGCTTACTCCATACAACATTTGTGATAGCTTTACTTATGAGGTTTCTAGCTCCATGACACATAAAAAGTTTCTTATTTTCAAGTTTGGATGCGCATTTCACACTCAAGATGTTTAATCTGTGTATGAGAAGGTTAGTTCACCCAAAAATATTATTTTACTAAAATACTCATAAATAATATGGAAGGATTGTGTCTAGAGACAAGAATATGTAAATCTAAGGGTTGAATTATTACTGAGTAGGAATTAAGGTGATCATTGAGTTCTTTTTTTTTCTATTATAATTTTTAGGAGGCCTTTTTAAATTCTAATTTTGCCCTGTAAAATTTCTCTTAGAATGTAATGAGTAAATTACTCCTAGATTTTATGTCTACGAAGCTGTAGACAAAAATTAAAATGGGAATAATGTGGAATTGAGAGTTGTTGAAAGAACAGTCATGCCAATATCCAATTGGTCCTTGAAAATATCTTTATATTTATATTCATGTAACATTACGTGTGTTTTTGTAGGTTTTGGATAATTTCACCATTGACTGCATTCAGCTTTTATTTATCTCTTCTTTTTTACTATTAGCATCAGTTTCTTAATATAAATTCTTTAGATACAAAGAGATGACATTGCCATGGCACGGGAATATTATAAGGAAAGTGGTGATATTGAAGGGACCATGAGGCGACTACCACGACATCTCATCGCCGAAAGGGCTTTGGTAAACACTGAATGCTGCATCTCATGCTATTGTTAGTGCTTGGTTTAATCTTTTATTCTCTTTCCTTCCTGGTATGCCTTTCTAAAAGTACTTTAATTTGTAAATTATTGTGAGCAGACATTGGGCTCGATAATTACTAGCAGGGATATCATCCTTTTAGCTATTTTCATCTTTGATGATAGAATTGATATTGCTATTGTCTGCTCTTACAGCTTATGTCTTTGAAGAAGTCCCCGGGGAACTATTTGCAAGCTTTAAGAGCTATACCAAGGACTCTCAGAATGATGTAGGCCATTGGTCAAATAATGCTTTTCATTTAGCTGGCTCTATTTTTGAGAGAAGAGGCTTATAATGGACAATTTTTGCTGAAATACCTTGGTTCTAAATCTCAGTACATGACTATCTTCATAGGTACGTGCATAGTTATCAAAGCTATCTGTGGAACCATGCAGCTAGCTCGAGGGTGCAAAAGTATGGTATGCTGTTTTATGTTTCAATTTGAAGTTGTCTCCAGCACAAATTTTTTGGCTTATGAATATGTCTTTGTCCACATAGTTTACATGTATTACTGTAACTAATCCTTCACCGTTTTGCAGGTTCACATGAGGCTGTGGTAGGAGACCTGGTAATTTGTCAGAGGGGCACCATTGAAAATGCAGAAACAACCATTGATCCAGAATGTGTTGTTGATGACAACGTTGAAAACAATTATGATAGTTTAGATGAGGTGTCTGAAACAAATGATTCCACTGATGAAAATGTTCTTGTTAAGGTAAAGATAATTTGTTCTACTTTCTCTTCTGCAAATAATATTCACTGCTCTCTAGAAACTCTTGTGGTCCCATAATCAATGGTCCAATAGCCCATGTCTAATGGAAAGTGCCTCTATCTGCCACCTTTGCTCGTACACTGTTCATGTAGAATTGATTAACAAATCATGTCTTTTATTTACTTTAATGTCTTTTTAATTATATGTACTGTATTCCTTCTTAAACATGTGAATATCTTCCATTTATTGATGAAGTAAAAGTTAGCTTTGTTTTGTATAAAAGATTGGATGAATTTGTTGATGTACACATCAGAAAGTTCAAAAGAATGTGAGTTTTATGTGGATATCTCTTCATTGGTGATTGTGTCTCATGTTCAGCAAGCATTGAACTTGTCAATTATCATGGATGGACATGCTGGGTATAAAAATTTAGGTTGTATTTGAATGAGGGATATTGAAATGACATAGTGTCCCTTATTTACATCTATAAAATACTAGGAGAGAGTGGAACTTTAAAATGTCTTCGTGTGGCTACAGTTGGTGTTTCATTGAGGAATTTTGTCCAGGATAGTTGCCTCAGAAGCCCCATTAAAGGCTTGGGGCTGCCCAGAGATCCTCATTAAATGCAACCTTAGGAGTGCAAAATGATTTACAAATAACATCCTTGATTTTTTGGCAGGCTTTGACGCTAGAAGATATCACATCTCAGAGCTATACAGTTGATGACATTGTCCTTCCTATGCCTAGGTAAGTGCATAGGGCGTTTATGTGACTTACAGAGTGCAATGTCTTCTTTTTTGTATTAATTAACCGTGAATGGCATATGCTAAAAAAAATCATGAATGGCATCTTTTATTGCTCATCTTTTTTCTTAATAATATCAATTAGGGACACGCTGTTTTTCTTGCAGCTCGAGAGTCATATACCCAAATAATGATGTTGCAGAAGTTTACAGTAATATGGCAAAGAAGGTCAGACCCTTGATGACCATGATGTGAACTTCATTACGTATTGTTGTCTCTTCTCTGCAATAGTGTTGCATGTAAGAGTTTTGGAATCAACCATGGTTGTAGAATCATTATTAGAAATGAAATATATGTAATTTACAAGCCTTACTAGGTTCATATTTAAACTTCACTTAAATGTCATCGACCTCTGCAAATCTGTGTCCATCTTCCTCAAACTTGTAATCAATGTTGAACTGTGTTCTGTAGGATGGAATCAGCTTGACAGGGAGCCCACATAACATCAAGTACTTCATTGAAAACTTCACCTGAATATTTGTCTTTTACCTGTAATTTCTCAATTAAATACGAGTAATGGGTGTTTCCCTTTCTGTTCTATGGGAGTTAATTATAGGGAATTCTCTATAACAAGTTTGACTGGCGGTTACAGGCGAGTTTTTCAGAAGCCTATAGACTTCCAATGGTATGTATATTCATTTTCGTTTGGTTATCTCCTCTTCTTGGATCCAGTTGATGGTTTCTCATTCATCTTGCAGGGAACTACTAAAGTATGGGGATGCTCATGTACAACTGGCAGAGACTGATTTGGACATGATTGCCAAAGCCAGACCTCTGACCAAGGCCAGAGAAAAGGATTCTGCTGTCAATAGTAATTCAGCACAAGTAAGTGATGAAAAAGAGGTGAATGTGTTATCAGATGATGCTGAAGCTGAGGCCACTGTTTCAATGAAGAGTCATATGGCTCTCAAGCTAAGCTTTACTCTTCCAGCCTCATGCTATGCGACAATGGCCATCAGGGAACTGCTGAAGACATCAACATCTGTAAGAACCATTTTTCTGACCTTAATCTTCTTTAAAACTGATTGAATGCACATAGTGATTTAGGGAAAGGAAGAAGTCAGACAAGAGGGATAATTAGGGTTTTGCACAATAGACTCGTCTAAAAGTTGAAAGGTCAATGTGACTGACAGGTTGCATATCACAAAACACTGAATGAGAAGACAGACTCATAGGTAGGTTGGAAAGATAAGCTTTTATCCTTCTCCATGAGTCCGCTGTGAAGATCTATACATAATGCAGCAAGGAACCATGCAGAGAAAGGTGAGTTGTCTTAAAAAGTAAACCCCATTATGCTGATCGTTCACCCCGGATATCTGATCATCATACTGGAATTTTGGTTTGTTTTTCTTCAATTTACTGTTGCTCACTGTTGAGGATTGGACACTATGTAAATTACATGATCAGTTGTATGTGTCAATTGAGATTGACATCTACTAGCTTCACCAATTCCCCATGCCATCAGTGCATTATACTGGGCAGGTATGGACATAATTTGGCAAAGCAGATAATCTAAACCTAGGAAAGGTCTGATTGTAACTTGTCAGGAACCTTGTTTTGAAGGAAGTTGCAAAATTTAGGTATGAATCATAGGAATATTCTGCTAAAATCACCACTTAAGGAAGCCAAATATAGGAAACTAGTTATAGCTCAATCCTTCAGTAACTCACTTGAAAAAAAAAGAAAATATTACAAGAAATTTTGACAATTTTATTCTATTTGCAGCATAAAATCTATCTGATAATCCATAACTTGCTCCTTGCGCTCAAAAGACTCTGATGAGCACTACTTGTAGACTAAGAAATCAGATCTTACTTGAAAATTGATACCTTTCCTAACTTAGAGAAGAAAAATTATGGTGATAAGTTCCCTAGTATAGGTTGCAACCTGATTTTTGAAGTGGGACAACTAGACATGACCGACACTTGTGTCAATTAGTTTTAGGAAGAAGTCATTGTTGATATGTATGAGCCAGTTTATTTAGGGGCAAAGTTAGTAGCTGTAACATTTGTCTAAGGCTCCAACTCAAAAGCATGTAGAGTTTGGTTCTACAATAATAAGAGTCTCCAAAAGAATCAGCCTTAATAAAATGTTTTAATGGAGCACTAGGCGACGCTCTTGGAACTGAAATTTTATGGGGACAGCATTTCATTTGTGACATCCCCTGAAGGGTTCTCCTGAAGTTTAGTGTGGACATTGTACATTGTCTCTGAAATTCCAGTGGATGTTTGAGTGACATTTATTTGGAGTTGGGTTCTGCTGTACCTTGGAATTCAATCTCTCAACACCTTTATTTGGTGCTTTAATCTCTCGAAGATTGTGGAGTCTTACTGTGATTGAATTACGTAACTTGAATCAATATGCTTTCCTTTGACTGTATGGCAAGTAAATATGGATTGCCATGGATTGTATCATCCCTAAGATCTGCTGTGTAAATTTCAGGGAAGTTTTTGCCTCCGGCTTGCTTCTAGCGGATGTCTTGATGGCAAAAATTTGGAAAAACTTTGTTTTGTGCTGGGAAGTCATTTTGAGGAACCTGACTGGACAGGTGTTCCTATGAGCGTATTTCTCCCGTCCACATGTTCTGAATCAAGCATTTTCGTGGAAACATTTCTGAATGTTGATGATCAATGTTGCTGTTATTACAATTTGCAGTCGTCGATCTTGGGATGCCTTTTCATCTTTGTCCTAATTAAAGGCATTTTCATTCCTATCTCTGATTGATTTGCAAAGAAAAGCATAATACTTACATA
Source organism: Sonneratia caseolaris (assembly GCA_900006705.1). Lineage (NCBI taxonomy): Eukaryota > Viridiplantae > Streptophyta > Magnoliopsida > Myrtales > Lythraceae > Sonneratia > Sonneratia caseolaris. Next base: position 914,580 of record CXYZ01003352.1, on the reverse strand, counting down.
CATCTGTATGAATTTATTCAGATGTAAATCGACTTGATTAGATCTTAGAACAACCCCAAACAAGCACACTGCCAATATACTCAATAGAAAACACAGTACTCTCATCTTCTTTAGCTGTTTTTCGCAATATACATTCTCCTCCTTCTCAGTTAATTGATGGTCTTTTGGTGATGAGAGGATGATGGCAGCCTGTAAATTTTATCTTCCTAGTGAACATATACGTAGCTCATGGACTTGTTCCTCTAATTTGGGCATCTAAAAAAAGCTCTACCTAGATTGAGTCGGGTAGTAGATGTAATCCCTAGAGCACGTCGACTATAGTAGAAGAGGATTGATGTCGACCATGGCTGCTCGGATTGTTCCTACTCCATCTGCTTAGACAATGGCTAGGTTAAATGTGACTGCACTCACCCCCTTCCGCGATTGCGGCATAGATTGTGACTGACTGCACATGGGGAGGCCAAAATTTTCATTTCTCCTCCGTTTATTCCTTTGCTCTGCATTGGTTGAGGGATTTGGAAGTTGGGGTTTCAAATTTGGGGATTAAGGTTTTACAATCTGTGGCTTTTAATAAGATTCATACTCAAACGCTGTCACTTGGATTTTTGACGTGGCACAAGTAGTTATTATAAAATCAATAAACTCAATGCCGTTATTAACAACACGTGGTTCATACACTGGAAACTCTGGATGAGAGCACCCCTAGCCCAGCTGGAGCTCGAGGTGAACTAGAAGTGGCCCAGCACAGAATCTCGTAGTGTCTGGTAGAAATGCTAAAACACCCTCATCGACAACTCGAGCTCGCCGTCTTTGCCTAGAGCGACATGATGAAGGCAGAGATTCCAAAGTTGGGACCATCTGAGCTGCTCTTGGGTGATGAGAGATGTTGACAAGATACGCCGATCGACAAGAGTCTCCAAGAATGATGCACACATTCATTCAAACCAGACAAGACCAAAGCATAAGGTTCGCTTCGGTCTGTGAAATTGAAAAAAAAAAAAAAAAACGAAGTGAGGCGGAAGACTCGCCGGTGCAAGTAAGGAAGTATCAGTTGGGAGTTTAAGAGTAGTTCCTTCTGGATGGACGAATGTGATCCGATATGTTCATAAGTCTGCATCTTTGGACTTGTTGGTAAAAATCGAGCCTCCTGAGTTGGAGTTCTCTTGTGGCCGATACTGAACTTCCCATTCACACAACCCATAGCCTTACAATTTTGCTTTTTGCAACCCTGTAAGAACATCAGTCTCGTGGAGGCAATGCGGCTTCAGCATCTTGACATGCGGTTAAAATTCTTCCTTCGTCTTCTCCTCAACAAAAAAAAGGCTCACCTAAATAACTATCCTTTAAAATAAAACCCTTTAAACCTAGGGAACGCCACCTCCCCCATTCAAGCCCAAGGGAAAAATAATGGTCTTCATAAACTGCAGTTAGAATACCATTAGTGAGGGAAGTTTCGATGAACACCGGGTGACATCCTTGTTAAATTCGTTGTGAATACTCATTTTCATCTAAAAGTTTAAGCTGACAGGTGGCGGTACTCAACCTTCTTATAAGCTCACAACGTTTTCTTCATTTAATCGATACAGAATTGTATATCTCAACCCCCAATATGGTCCACTTTGCCACGTGCCATTAAATACTCACCCTCAACAATTGTTTACGAGCCGGGTATTCTCCTTCCAATCTTAGACGAGAGAGACAACTGATTACGAGTCGAGCAATTTTCTTCCATACTCGAGTTTATATCAACTGACCATGAATCAGGTTTCCAGACAAGATGTCTGACGATAACTACTTAATGAAGAAAGACAATAAGAAGAAAAAGAAGGGATAGTACAAGGTCTTTAAGGCTGAGAAAGAGGTGAGAGCTCTTAGCTTCGCTCTCTTTTCATCTTATTCTTTCTGCTCAATTTTCATGCTCTAAAGTTGTTTCTTGCAGATGCAGGAGTACGATCTCCTGCAGGAGAAGAAAGATGAACAGAAGTCAGTGTATTTAAATTGCAAACGTCATACACATTTTATTTGTAATTAATATTTGTTGACTGTTGTAACAGATATTCCTAGAATTTATGTTATGTTTAAATTGATAGTTTTCTCCATAAATACCACACAAATAATCACTTGAAATTCAAATCGCGGTGCGGAAGAAATATTATGCAAGAATCAGCGAACAAAATGGTGAATTTTCCGTTAAGAGTTCTATCTACTTTCCGGGAGAATAATCACATTCTCAGAAATATTACCCTTAGAAGCTTCCGACAGACTTTGACAAATAGTATCCAACGGAAAAGGTTTTTTTCAACGGAAATCCCATCAGAATCTCTCTAGGAATTTCCATGGGAGTTCCAAAGGGCTGTTTTGTTTGGCCCGCAAAACGGTTCCGGGAGACATTCCCTCGAGTATCCGTTGAAAGGCACCGACAGGGCCATCTCTCAGAATTCTCTCCGTTGTGCGAGAGAACTCCGACGGACTTGGGATTTCCCAATGGCGGAATCGCTGAGAGACTGGTTCTCTCGGAAATTTGCAGTTTTCATGTGGTAACCCAACCTGGCCCCTTAACAGCTTTAACGACCTAGGAAGGCACTCCCAGTTTGCCCCCCCCTACTCTTTATTCTATCACAACCTAACCCATCCAACTTTCCCATGTTTTACAATCAGATGCACCACCCATAACAGATTCCATCTCGTATGCGGATATGCACAAATCTCAAACCCTAATCTAAACCCTTCTACCAAGCGATCCCTCCCCTAGCAAAAGTCAATGGAGAACAAGAAAGAACACGGGTGGAAGAAGGCAAAAACTGGGTTGTACAAGGCGGGGAATGTCAAACGTTTAAAAGTGGGTTAAATAATAATATTTACTTATTAGTAAGGAACTGATCATAGGAGAGAATCAATGATAGTTAGGCGGTTGGCCATGAACTGTCTCTTATAATCATGTCTGTCCTATCCACTAATGTGACGACTCATATCAGAATAGTTTGGGCCAGTGATCCTTGGCTTCCAGTTATTATCACAGCTCTGTAGAAGAGGAGTTTATGCTTGAGTTGATGGGTTGTAGTACATGAAGGGGCAAATAGTAGTGGATTAATTTTTCAGGCTTTTTTTTAGTTTTTTAGTGATTAAAAAATTAACATCTGCCAATTTTTTATAAACAGTTGTACCATATCAGCATATCATGTATGGTGTAACTATTATATAAGACACCTTCTCTGGAATAGAAAATAAAAGAAGAGATTTATTCATCAGAAACTTTCTCATAGTAATAACAAACCAAAAGGTCAAGCCTGCCTTGATGTAGATCATACCTCATCTAAGACAAATTAAAGCTGAAAATTTTTCAAGAGATCATTACAGCCAAAGAGAGGGAAAACAATCATGGCAATCTAATAAGACGAAAATTGCTCCAATGAAGAGGAACCAACTATTTGATAACTGGGTTAGACCTATCCTCAAGGACCAGATTTTGTACTTCCAGTTTTCTTATCCTCCAGTAGGAAGTGAAAGCATAGATAAACTCACAAGCAGATAGTGTGGCATTAAGTACTTGAGCGACCCTTCATCCATTTAGCCGGTAACTCCGTCCTCTGAAAGCTGCACCTGTCGTACTCTCAGGCTCTGCCCGAACATTTGCTGGACGTCCTAGTCTATATCTTGCCACAAGCTTATGTCTGCAGATTCTTAGTTAAGGTACTTCCCAATATGAGCATGGTAGTCATACATATACTCTACTTTCACTAAAAATATATATATTGCTGAACATTGCCATTGAATAATGAATACTGTTAAATAACACTAATAAAAAAAAAAGAATGCTTAAGTAGAATATAGCAGCAATCACATGACAGAAATGAATACAAACAGACACTATGTCATCTTCCCTAGTGCACCTGGCTTCCCTTATTATCCATGGAAGCCAACTAACATGAATTCATTCAGAGTTAACCAATGAAGGAGAGATAATAAACGAGTTTCTAGACAGAAGAAATGATCATCCAATGGAGTTGCAAGAAATCCATGGAGGTCCAATTCATGGTAGCAATCATGTGCAAATTCTAAAATAGAATCATACCGTCTGTTACAAAGACGTAGCCAATAACAAATAAATAATTATTAGAAAAAGATGGTCAGTCTTGAACAGAAAAAAAATGCTAGATTTAGTTAAGGTTGGCATTCGCCCAGAAAAGTGATTTTTCAACAAAAAGGTCCCTGAACTGTTCATCTATCCCAACAGGATGTATTTTTAAACACCTTCAACATACCACATATCAAATCTATTTCGGTATAGGTGCTACTATACATTTCTTGATTGAACCAACAGTGAAGAGAAGTGACAGCATGTGATAGAGAATAAAACTAAAAGGATACACCCATCGTGGTGTCCTCAATACTTCCTTTCCACTGGCAAGTGGGTGAAGCACTGTGAGAAAGTAATATAAATGCCCCGCAACAATCCCTAGAAGATCTGGTAGTATGGGTGAACCGAAAATGACATCCAAAACAAGCATTGCCCAAGGGAGATAAAAGGCCTGCAGGCATTAGCAGAAATTAAGTAACTGTATGAGTAATATAAGGAGAACCAGAGATTATTTTGGTCGGTGTCAACGTACTTTGAGAGCGACAAGGCCATATAAATTTACTTGGGCATTGGGATATTCTCTACTCCACATGTATAAAAGCATAAAAACCAAAGAAACTCCTAAGAAGGGAGTCCAAAGAATAGGGATAGCTGCCAATGCCTGAAAAACATTATCAATCGTCGGAAAGAACTGGTCAATAAACATCCATGCAAAGAAATCTGAAAAAAAGCATATAATGAGCACGGTAAATTATTATTCAAGATACATGAAAAATAGTTAATAAATTAGTTAATATTAATGAACCACATTTAATGCTGACCAGTAATGATAGCGCCCCAAAAATCATCATCCACAGGAAATCAGCAGTGCGCCTTTCAAATGGACCCTGTTCTAGCTGAACCCCATATCTAGCTCTGCAACCCAGCAGGAACAACACAATGACACAAAATTAGACAAATTTCAATTAACCCAAAAAAATTAATAAGTTCCTGATAGTAAGATAATAGCATTAGGATCACAACATAGGTGCTTTTTGCCATATTGTGACATTTTGTTGAATTATATGAGTATCTAGTTCTGATATATTATACTCACATCATGAGAAGACGTATGCCAAAGTTCACAGAAAACTTCCCCAGGAAAAAGAAATTGGTAATGAGCCTCCAGACCTATGATAAAGAAATAAAGTTAGGTATCAATAAAAGCTATGCAGATGGAAGCAGACATTCCACTATGGCAATAAGCAAGGTACCAAGAATCCCTAACAAAACAAAAACCTAAGAGATAGAATATAGATGTATATAATCCCTACAAACGTCTCAGACTAGCACAAGATGACCAATTATATTCATATCAATGAAATATTCTCACTAAAGACTCATACTTCCCCGCTGATAGTCGGTAAAATCAAATATAATAGAGAAAATAACTAGAAAGGCAATATTATTGTCTTCATGTTCAGCATATATTGAAATATAAACAAACTGGCAGGCTTGGAAAAAATGCTAAGCAGGTTTTTTTTTTTTAAATCAACTTCAATGAAATACATCAGTTTGAGCCAAATTGATGAATCACACAAAATTATCATCCATAATGGTGTAAACGGTATGTATCAAATTTACCTACACATTATAGTGCCGTGATGATATGCATTTTATCTGACTGATAGCCAGGGAAAATCATAAGATTGAAAGCGGAAGACAAATAAATATGAAAATCCCTATAGGTGAGCTCCACTCTGTACCTGAAACTGATAGAACACTGATCTGTACAGTAATGCAGCATACAGTGGATTAAACAGTCCCAGATGATATAATGTTGTAGCTGCTACACATAGGGTCCCAAAACCTTTGCTAATCGGTGGAAGGGATTGGTACCACCTGAAAGAAGTAAGACACAGGTGTATTGGATGATACTGCACATTAGCAGTTAAACATAATGTTCGAACCCCAGTCAGTTGTCCAAAACTTCAATGATGGATATAAGAAACAGTCAATCCACACATTTCCAGTTCACATTACCATCATTTTCCATAGATTGATATAGAAGATGATAACATTTGCCCGCTAGAGTAGCTCCTAAACTTTAAGCCTCAAATATGATGCTTAAACAAATTGATCTATAGCAGCAAGAAAGTCACTCAAAATGAACCCCAATTTCTGGGAATTTCTATGACAGCCAGAAATAAGCAATAGCTTGCATATCAGAAACACAACAGAGCTTGACCATACTAATAATGCTAGCAATAATTATGATACATTACAAACATTACAAAATCCATGGATGGGCTGCTCTTTCTTGCTTACAGAAACTGTCAGCGGCTGGCAATAATCATAAAAACATATCATGCTAATTGGCTTCCTATGATACTAACAAATCCTTCAAATAAACTCTTCCGAAATAGACGGTGACCCGACCCTTAATGCTTCCGAAATTTCACAATTCCGGCGCATCATGTGCATTCAGCGATTCCTATATTATATCAGCGACGACCAAAAACCTAATAAAGCTTCCATTATCCTTAACCACCACTAGATCCCAGGTTCATTCGACTAGAGGCATTGGGCGAGCGAAGGGAAAGCTGAAAGCGGCAAAACCGCAGCTCTCTGTGTGGCAGTTGGGGGGGACCGAACCGGGAGGAAGAGGATGACTGCTACGTAAGAGATTCAGAGCAAAAGAAAGATGAAAGGAAAATGGAGAGAGAGCAATACTCTGCCGGAGACGACATTGGAGCGAAGCGAACAGCGACTCTAACAGAAACGAGCTTGGAGCTGCTTCAGCTATTTCTCTTCCTTATCTCTCTCTCTCTCTGGATTCTGGAGCTTTCTTGAAGTAGAAGAGGAGACGCAGACGAGATTTGGAATGTTAAAAATAGTGGCAGCCTTCTGTGGCGTGGGGGAACATAACACCGTATGACGTGGCTCCAACAACGTGGCAGTTGTAGTGACGTGTGACGGACCAATCACAATTCGAGTTCAACATTTTTTTACGTAATTTTTTTCAGTAATTGTTTTATCTAATTCATCTGTATTATATATTGTTTTATATTTTTAATAAGGAGAAGGGTGATTGGTCTTATTTTTTAAAATTTAAAAATATTATTAATTAATAAAAAAGTCATGAATAGAGATTAAATTATAAAATTACTTTTAAAAATCACAGCTACTTACCTAAGAAATCATTACTGTTACTAAAAAATGAAAAATTTTTACTTAAAATTTTTAAGTTAATACTCCAATACGATATTTTTATTTAGAAAATTAATTAAATTATGCATCAAATTTTAAATTCAAAATAAATCATTTTTTTCCAAAAACAAAATTATATCACGGTATAATTCAACAATATAATTGGATAACTTCTTGAGTGCTTTAAGTCTACCATGGCTATGACGTGCTCCCTAGAGTGTGGGGCAACATGCTATTCCTTATACGTGTTCTACCATGCACTGAGGTGGCAATAATTGGCCCGAGCTTTGTCAGTATTTATGACTGTGTTAATTAAAAGTATGAAAATAAATTTTATAACAAAAAATATATGATAATTTTTTTATGTTAATTAATCAATTATATAATAAAATGTTAATTTGAAATATAAATTATTTAAATTTATTTTTAAGAAATAATTATTTATACAATCTGTGATATACTTGAGCTATTCGAAGCACGAAAATTTTGCGTTCAAGCTGGCATTTTTGGACCGCTTGATTTTTAGTGTCGTGATGTGCCGGTCCGAATTGCTAGCTCTACCATGAACTAATTTCCAAGGATGTGTCAAAATGGTCTCTTAAGGCTCTTATAAGCAGCAGAATACTAGAAGAGAACTTCTCTTTCCCATTTCTAATCAGGCGGTGGCCATAGAAAGTGCTGGGTGGAAGCCCCTTGCCTTAGCTTAGATGGGGGAACATGGACTGCATTTCTCCAGCCATTTTCAGACACCACCTTGATGATTTTCAACGTTACATGCCAATAAGGAATAAAGATTCTGGACGACAGCTGCATATGTTGTAATGACTAAACGAATGGATCCCTTATTGATAAATCACCAAAGGTGGTAGTATGATGGATCAAAACTCACTTTCATATAATTTAGACTGAATGCTGATGGTATGAATATATTATATTTAGCAAATTCTGGATTGATTCATTCATTTATCGAAAAATATTCCATCTTAAAGTATTACTTATCAAACATATAAATGAAAGTTATATCATATTATATAAAATTTTGTTGGAGGACCACGTAAGCATTTTCACTTAACGATACTATTTCATTGTATACTTTTTCCTCTCGATGGACTACGGTTCCATATTCTTGGATGGTTTATAACAAGATCACATGCCTTTTGAGTTCTGACTTCCCTCAATGGCTAATATCAAGTTTTAAAAATTAGACCGGACTGGCCAGTGTGATTGGAAACCGGCCACTCATCTGGTACAGTGCATATAAAAAAAATTAATTGCACTTTTAATGATGTCAACTACGGTTGCATTAGCCGGTTCTCAATCTCATTGATGAACTCAATTGAACTGTCTGGAAAATCGACTGATTTAAAAATAAAAATAAAAATATATTATAATGTACCTATTTTATTTTACTAAATTTATATTTATATTTTATGTTAAACTTTTGTTTAATATAATTGTTATATTAATAATTTTTATTATAAATTATATTTAAATTATGCTATTATTTATTAAATATGTGATTCAACTTATTAAACTCTCGTTCGATCCATGAACACACGAATTCATGCATACACTAATTTCTGATCCGATCTACTTTTAAAAACTATAGGAATACTTCTAGTTAGAATTAGTTGAAAGACCTAAAAAGAAAAAAAAATTGCCCGAAATCCAGGATTACGTACATTTTTTTTACTAAATAAATTACATGTATTCAATTACTAAAACGGGGAGAGTTTCAACTGAAGACATAGATGTCAAGCTCTTGTTCATGGGTTATAACTGAAGCTGTCAATTTCTAGTCTGACCCGATAAGACTGTGCCTGGCCACGGCTTATTGGGCCAGCTATTCATCCCGTTGGGCCGGCAATATCGATAATTTTATGTGTGTGCTTGGCGCAAAATTATCAAGTTGGGTTGGCCCAATAGCTCGAATATTATTTTTTTTATTTTTAAGAAAATTATTTATATTAAAATAAAAATAACACTTTAAAACTATATTTAAGATATATTGATGGAATTTATATGGTAGAAAGAGGAAATATATTATTTAACTTCAATTAAAATTCTAATAATTATTTAAATTTATTTTTTTAAAATTTTCCTAATAGTGGACCAGATTATGTGGCCGATAAGTATTCGAGCCGGACTCATGTCTATCATTATTGGGCCAACTTCTCATGTGGGCCGGGCCAATTTGCCACCTCTAGTTATAATGAACTCCCATATTTATTTAACATTAGTTTCGTCACAGGCCACTTTTAATTTACGTGTTAGCCGTCAAACCGTTTAGATTATCATTAAAACCCGATGGGGAGTCGATTTCACTTTTGAGTTACCAGAATTACCCTCCTATCTAATTTATACATTCCCATTTTATTTCACAATTTCGATCGATTTCCCATTCCGCAGCTCTTCATGAGCAGCTATCACACTCATACTCTTTTCTATCCGATTTTGTTCTCGCTTTTGCTCATATCTCTGTTATTTTAGGTAAATTCACGGTGTTTTGTTCTTATTTTCGCTTTTTAAAATTGCCATTTAAACTAATTTGATATGTGATGCACTCTATGAAATTTATGGTTATTTTTATTATTTCAATTATTATTCATATTTTTTACTTTTACGATCTCTCTCAATCGAATAATTTCACTTAAATTCAAATATCTTCCCCTCATAATATCCATGGTCTCTCACTTTAATTTGATTTAACTTTTTTACAAGTACTATTTATTTTTATGAATTTTGAATGCTTACTTTTCTCAATTTCAACTAGTGTTATTAAAAGTACGATCCAATCCAGTTCTAGGATAGTTCAAAATGGGCTTGAAACTGTTAGATCAGATTACTGTTTGACCCGTTTGCTTAATGGTCGGTTCAATTACAAGTCACAGTTTAAATAAATATGAACTAGTCTGAAACTATTTATAAACAGGTCAATTAACGGTTCAGACATATTTAACCCGTGAACCGTCTATTTTTAAAATTTTTTTAAATCTTAAACTAACCCGACAAAATTTAACCGCTGATTTACGTGATTTTTAGTAGTATGGGCCGATCTGGGCCAGTTTCTAAATGGTTTAGACTGATTCAACAGGATAATAGTTTGTACTAATTATAGTTCAACATGTCTATATTTATAAATCGACTCTAAAAAGGTACTAAGCTCGCACATGATTCGTTCTAGCATGGTAGAAAATATATGAAACCTTGTACTTATTTCCTACCATGAGATTTATCCTATTTTTATGTTACTCCATGTCTTTTATGACTTTACTTTATTTCTAAAAATCATTACTTTTATTTCCCACCATTTTATTTTTAAATTTCTGTACATTTATTGCATTCTTAAATTTTTGTTCCATTTTTTTTTTCTATTTTGCTAACATGGCAACAATGGTCAGCGGGAACGGCGGCACGTGGACTTGACCGTCAATCAGGAAGGATTGAATTGAACGTTGTTCTGTTATTTATCATAAAAAAATAACCCTAAAAAATGAATTTATCGTGTATTATATACACTGAAGATCTAGCCGTGGCGAAGGGCAGTCTCGTAATATCTGTATTATACGAATTCCAGTAAGAATTATTGTAACGACTAGCGGCAAACATTTTAGGAGCCAACTGGTCGGTCGAAACCATCAGACCAAAACGGAAAACAAACAAAAAAAATTATTTTAAGAAAATTGCAAAACAAAACATTTAAAGAACTATCAGCTAATTTTATGGGGTTCTTTCAAGTTAATTAGAACTTAGGAAATTTAATGTTTGAGATTTTTTTTAATTTTTTTTATATTCAAATACATAGCAAAAATTTCTGTTTCATATGAACCCTCAAAGTTTACCGATAATTCGTCCAAAGAAAC
>CXYZ01003352.1:857146-902885 GCA_900006705.1 Sonneratia caseolaris | reverse complement strand
TTTTAAAAATAAATTCCTTTTTAGTCTACTTTTTGCTGAACTCAAACACAATGTGAATTAAAGAATAATCTCAAATGTCAGCTCCCTAAAAAGAAGAGCTACAGGCAGAGCTTACATGCCAGAAGAAAAAGCGAACGCAGGGAGAGAAAACCACATGTCACCTGAAAACTGCCTTTCCCCATATCATTGCTTTGGTCAAAAGTCAAAACCCGGAGATTTCAGCAAAACCGCTCCCCACGAAACCGGTGACCGTTAAAAATAATCCCATTCATGGGTTGTGACACAAGGTGTGAATATTACGATCATTCTTCTACTTTAAAAAAAAAAGAACATTCATCGTACAGAGATTTTGTTGCATAAAATTTATTTAGAAAATGGTATATATTTAAAATTTAAGAAGATAAAAAACTATAAAATATATAAATATCATCATCTCTTCAATTTTTAAATAATAATATTTTATTATGATATTCTCAACCTATTTATTTCCTAATTTAGTAGTTATTATAAGCTTATAAATTGTGCAATTACCTGAGTCACCTTCTATTTTGCTTAAAAATTTTTATCAGTATCTTCACAATAAGTCCTCGGAGCCCAAATGCTTCATGTCTTTTGGGCGCTTGTTCATCTCCCCACCTCTCTTCAACTAATGGACATACAACATCAAGCTCCGATAACCCTTTCTTCGAAAGTCTTTCTTCTTTTTCGCTCTATTAGGCTCCTCCTTTCCTGCAGTTCATCAAACACTATCTCTTCTTAACCATATCTGAATGTTCAGATGAAGTCACCCGGCCACTTACGCCAAAGGATTTGGTAGTTTGTCCTCGTGATGTCTCACTCCCGAGTCCGAAAGCCATCATTGATCAGTTGTTAATGATATGGAGAGGTGGTCAAGGTATTACCATCTATTAGCGCCTCCACCCCTCCTCTCCCACACCAAATTTTGGTCGACTATGATTAATGCACCATGGATAGTAGGGTGGTCGATCAAGGGTTTTCATTATGCTATTATTAATCCTGGTCTGCCAATATCCCACCGGAACAAATGTCCGTGGATATAATCAATTTATGGGTACAATTCTTTGGTCTTCCGAAGGAATTTTTGAGCCATGAAAACATTTTAAAAGCCACAAGCAAAATAGGAGAAGTTAAGATAGAGGTGAATGATTATAGCCACTCCCACCTACCTCCGAGAGCATTAGTGAAAACCCAGATCTCAAAACCATTAATGCTCGAGTCTTATATGTGGATAAGCATTAGATATGAAAATTTAGGTATCATCTTCTGTTATGTATGTGGTAAGTTGGGTCATGAAACAGATCTTTGCCCAACTAAACCTTCATGCTGCTGCCCTACGATACATTGTTTCCTTCTCTAATTTCCATTCGGTTCCAGGGACTGTATCGAATGATATACAGCTCAAAATTTTGAAGTTTTATCCACCAATGAAGTCCAAGAGGCCGAGGAGGCGGGCCATAACCACTCCCCCTTGGAAACATGAGTATTCTATGCTAAAATTGTAGTCCCCTCTAGTCAAATATCCTTACGCCTCCCAGCCGGGAAGTTCAAACCACATTTCTTATCATATGCAAGGAGTTGCACACAAGCTTCATTTCTAAGAGCATTCCAATGCGAAGCCCAAGGCAAACATGGAGGCCCCTGCCTTCTGGTAACAACAATTTTATATTCAAACAAGTATTTGATTCATGTAACGATGGAGCATAATTTATCGGACAAATCTATCTTTCTTACCTTTGTCTATGGACCGTCGCGCGTACTGAGGTGATAAAAACTTTCCATGACTTCGAATCCCGCTCATCCCACTCGATATTGAGGGATTCCTCTCAAGGATAACAACTGGCTAAGAAAATAAAACTTTAATAAAAATCCCATCCCTGAAGAAATAAAATCCTACTTATTTGCTATGTGCTGGATGGAATGTCAGGCATTTTCTTCAATAACTAATTCAATATATTGACCAAATATAACAGTGTAATTAATATCTTTTGACCTGTTGCCTATGAAATCTTTACCCACAATTGAAATTTTCATTATAGATCTCAATGTGGCCTCCTATATAGTAATTCTCAACTAAAGCATCCCCTTATTATTATGAACATAGGTAATGCAAATGTCTGGGTGATTTTCAGCAGAGATGGTTCGGTTGATCTATAAAATAATTATAACATAACCAATAAAACGTTTTTGCTCTGATTTAATGTTAATCAAATTCAACAGTAAAAAATTAAAAAAATTGTGAATTTTGCTTCAAAAAATTGTTTATTTATAATTATATTTTTAATCAAAATTATAAAAACACTAATGCAATTTGCTTAATCATGGTTATCCGAGTCAACCATATAAAATATGGCAAAAAAAACTAACTATATAAAATAATTAAATTGAGCCTCGTTTTTTTTTTCCAAAAATCGGCTCATTAAAAAGCCGGTCCCTAACGGTTGAAGTGTTTTTAGCTCAACGTGGGTTGGTTCAGCGAATCTTTGATATTTTTTAACAGTCCTGGTTTTCGGGGATCCACATTCTGTATACGATTTAGTCCTTCTAGATTAGCCGGCACGGCGGCCACCAGTTTCGAAACGAAACGGCGGGTCCTGAGCCGAAAGTCGACGCCGTCGGATCAACGCCAAGAACCGTCAACTCCGTTTCTTTCCCTGGTTTCTTTCTGTCACGCGCAATAAGGAATCTCTCTCTCTCTCTCTGCTCAACTCGTCGTCAGCCTCGCACGGGCTCTCCTTTTATATTCCAAAGGGACACCGACGACGCTCAAAGGGTGACGACAGGACCGATTCATCAGATCACCTCTGCCTAAAAGCACTTCTCATTTCGCTCCGAGATTCGCCTTTCAAGTTCCTTCACATCATCAGCTGCCTCTTCTCATTGATCTAGAGAGAGAGAGCGATGGGTAGTTCTTTGCGGAACGATTCTCCGATCAAGCTGGTCACCGGCGACGGGGGTTACATCCTCGAAGACGTGCCTCATTTCACCGATTACATCGATGATCTCCCCGTATTGCTCTTTCTTTCTCCCCCTCTCTCTCCGTCTCTGGTGGATTGCGTGTACGCATTTCTTTCTGTGTGAGCGCGCTTGTATTGTTGCTCGGTGATGGATCTTACTGGATTTGACTCGGTTGCTGATTTTTGTTGCCCCGCTTGGTTAATTCGAGTGATCGGGTCGAGCATCAGTATGGTTTGCAATTAGGTTTTTTTTTTGAATCATCATCTCTTTTAGTTCATTTAGACTATTCTTCCTGAAGTGAAGTAGGCAACCTAGCGGATTGCTTCTTCTTTTTTTTTTCTGTAAAATCATCTTCTTGCACATTTCTCCTTTCCTCCCACTTGCCTGAGTATTCTGAAGATATAGTAGTACTTCCATTTTCCCTATTTACTGAAATGGTTACTATGTTAAACCTATTGTCTCATTACCATCCTGTAGTTCTCAATCAGTGTGCTTGGGAACTTTTATTCTTGCTCTAGTTACTATTTTTTTTCTTCTTTAAGTGATTGGTTCAGTTGATGTGCAGGTTCAACTCATAGGTTTTGTGAACTTCAACAATTTGGCTTTCCCTGCTATAATTATAAATAATATTATTTAACCCAGCAAGAGAGTATATTTTTTGGTCTCGTACTATCAATTTAAAGGACTTGGTATGCGACAAGAGTTACAGTTTAGTGCTTCACTTGGATATAAATGCAAACTTGGTTAGCGGTTATATGTTGGATGACACTGGTAGGGTATAAAATGAATGATGTAGCATTTCCTCATCTCTTATGGAGGTGTTAGATTTTTACTCAATTGAGCATTGTATTAATCTCATATTCTTGTGTTTTAGTTGCTACATCTACTTATTCAGCAAAAGAAAAAGAAGAAAAAGGTTACTACATCTACTATACTCGATTAATTGAGTGGAACGCTTATTGAGACTTTGAAGCCAAACACCAATAGTTAAGTGTATTGTCTAAAATATATAATAGGTAGCTCTTCTGATGTGTTTGCTCAATAGAAAT
The DNA here is from genome assembly GCA_900006705.1 of Sonneratia caseolaris. Taxonomy (NCBI): domain Eukaryota; kingdom Viridiplantae; phylum Streptophyta; class Magnoliopsida; order Myrtales; family Lythraceae; genus Sonneratia; species Sonneratia caseolaris. Next base: position 898,860 of record CXYZ01003352.1, on the reverse strand, counting down.
ATATGACACACAGCATGCTCTTGGCTGTTGAATCTTGAGAGTACACAGATTGGGAAGTGGAACGCAGATTTATAAGTTGTAATAGTGTGTGTGTCATACTTTTCCCAAGAAAAAGTGGTATGAGATAGCTCGTTAGATGGATATACATATTCAACCTTGTGGATTGTGGCAATTTGAGTGAGTTTGTGTATGCGCCAATATGAACCATATGAATTCATTAATTCTCTGCTTTGAGAAATAACTAATCTATTTTACTGGGCCCTGTTTTGATGATGACAGACCTATCCCAATCCGCTGCAATCTAATCCTGCATATTCAGTGGTTAAGTAAGTAACAAGTCTGTTTTTTTTTTTCTTGCTGATCTTTCACTAAATGTTCATCTGAATACATCTGAAGTTTTATTTTTTGTTTTTCCCCCAAATTGCAGACAATACTTTGTTCACGTGGATGACACAGTTCCTCAGAAGGTGAGATATAGGATGCACAAAAAGCATATCTATGTTAAATTACACGAACAATAATAAAATGATCCAGTAAAATGGCACATGGCCGAAGCTTTGCCTTTCCACAATTCCTCTCTTCAATTTTGTTAAGGGCTAGCCCTATATCTATTTTCAATTTAATGCAACTGCCTCTGCATTTTCCGTAGTGATCATCAACTCAAATTTCTGAATTCTTTATTCTTTCACTGATCTGCAGGTTGTGGTCCACAAGAATTCTCCAAGGGGGGTACATTTTCGACGTGCAGGACCACGCCAAAAGGTACAAGCTTTAATTTGCTTGCTAGCTTTCAAAATATGTCCAATGTTTTTTTAAAGAAATAATTTGCACTTTTTGTGCTGATCAGGTGTATTTTGAGCCTGATGATGTGCATGCATGTATTGTAACATGTGGGGGTCTTTGCCCTGGCTTAAACACAGTGATCAGGGAAATTGTGTGCGGCCTAAATTACATGTATGGTGTCACCAAAATCCTTGGGATAGATGTAAGTAATTTTTTTAACGTGTTTCTGACCCATGCGTTTCTGTTCTCACAGCCTGATAGCTAAAAGCATTAGCTTATACTTTTGAGAGACTATTTCTATCTATGACGTCTTTTCTGGTTAAAAAATGAAAAATGATTCAAACCATCCTTTGCATATAACAGCTACCTTGATCATGTGTATGTTTGGATTAGCTACCCCAGAACAGTAAGCATATAGGAAAAATGATGCTTCACCTAAACTTCTGAGATTGGCATGTTTGTTTATATCAAGTGCAGATTTTTGAACCATCACATCATTTATGTTACAAGCACCAACTTTTGGTGATACTGTGTGTTCAAAGGATATGGATTTTGGAGCATCCGGAGAAGGCATATGAATATTTTGCAATTACCTTATGAGTATAAAATTAGAAATAATTTTTGTTCCATGATATTTTTTGACATGTCATGCTGAGCTTGACTTAAAAGGGAGGCGGGTTCGAATTTAAGGTTCATTAACTATTATGGGATAATGAATTTGAGCAATCATTTATACTTGATTTTGTCTCTATTAAATATTGCGCATACCGTAATGTTATTTTGCTTGTTATGTTATCAAAGTTATCTGCTAATTAAATATGCTTGATTCAGATAAACATCACTTGTTTCTAAGAATTTTCCATTTTCACATATTTCTGTAGGGAGGATACAAGGGCTTTTATTCTAAAAACACAATTAATTTGACAACTAGAGTTGTCAATGATATACATAAACGTGGAGGTACCATCCTTGGGACATCACGGGGTGGCCACGATACCTCAAAGATTGTGGACAGCATTCAGGATCGTGGTATTAATCAGGTTTGTGGAGTTTAATATTTGCTCATACTTACTGTAAACAAAATTCAGATTTCACATGGCATCTTGTGCCTCTTGAAAGTACATCAGGTGACAATAGGATGTGGTCATTGCTCTCTTGGTCCAGGTGTATATAATTGGAGGTGATGGAACTCAGAAGGGAGCATCTGTAATCTATCAGGTATTTTATGCTTTACACTGTAAAAAATGTGGAATAGCAATATCTTTTTCCTTAATAGACCAGCTGGTTTCTGCTAGTTCTCAGCTATAAAGTATCCACTTTCTTCAAAGATCATATTCATGCTATTTGTGAAAGGGGTCAAAAGATCGCATCTTTTAGAAAGGAAGAGTGATTAAAAAGGATAAATGTCAGGGCTCTTCCTGATGTTGCAGTATGGTGTCTCAATTTCTTTTTTGTGAGAATTTCGAGTTTGCTTTCATCATAATCATGGCTTTATGAAATGAAGATTTGTTTAGATAGGATTTTTCATGGTTTTTTCTTTACCTTTTTAAGCTGGCAATTTTCTCTAACATTGCTAATTAGTTTTATAACCTCAAAAGAATACTGATCTAAACTGTATCCAGTTTCTCAGTGTAGATGCTCTGCCACTTGATGCTTTTCATTGTTAAATTGTGAATTGTTCTTAAGAAAACATTTGCTGTGCAGGAAATTAGACGGCGCGGTCTAAAAGTAGCTGTTGCGGGTATCCCCAAAACCATAGACAATGACATTCCGGTACTTGATATAATCAAGTCTAAGTAAAATGAAAAACCTCATTTTTTTCCATCTTTTTTGGTGGCATTGGCCCATAACATTCTTATTCTATTGGCAGGTCATAGACAAGTCTTTTGGTTTTGATACTGCGGTGGAGGAGGCCCAACGTGCTATCAATGCTGCACATGTAGAGGCTGAAAGTTGTGAGAATTGTATTGGTTTAGTAAAGCTAATGGGACGGAACAGTGGTATGTTTAGTTTTTATCTTAAGAAATCTTGTCTGGTTCTCTTAGAGAATGGCAGTATTTTCTCTCTCACAGTAACTTTGACTGAGTCACCTCTGCAGGCTTTATTGCAATGTATGCTACCCTTGCCAGTCGGGATGTGGATTGCTGCTTGATTCCTGAGTCGCCCTTCTATCTTGAAGGGAAGGGTGGGCTTTTTGAATATATAGAGAAGCGACTTAAAGAGAATGGACATATGGTTATAGTGGTAGCTGAAGGAGCAGGACAGGAGCTTGTCTCAGAGAGCCTGCAATCTATGAACCAGCAAGATGCTTCAGGAAACAAGCTTCTTCAAGATATTGGTTTTTGGTTATCTCAAAAGATAAAGGTACTGCTTTTTGTTCATATGGTGCAATTTCTTCTGTTCAAATTTGCTCTCTCTGTTATCCAATAGATATTGATGGGGTGATAATAGTCCATATGTTAAGCTAGATCATAATGTGTGTAGTTAGAGATAAAAGCTTGTCTATGTTACTACCTTGGATAACAAACTCATTCTGTCAACCACCTTACTGCTAGTGTAGATCCTTGAAAACTTATATATGCCTCCATAAAGTAATTGTAAATGCCTGCCTAACACCCTTCTGATTCCCTTTTCTGCAGGAATATTTTGCAAAACCTAATAAGATACCCATTAACCTTAAGTACATTGGTAAGGCATGACTTGCATTCAGTCTTAATCTAATTCATGCACTAGCCTATTGACGGTTCTTATATAGTCAAATCTGTCCTTCAATGTTGTGCTACAGATCCTACCTACATGATCCGGGCTATTCCCAGCAATGCATCAGACAATGTGTATTGCACGCTTCTGGCCCAGAGTGCAGTTCATGGAGCAATGGCAGGCTACACAGGCATTACAATTGGGCTTGTCAATGGAAGACATACTTATATTCCTTTCGAAGTAAGTTCCCTTCCTCAGTCATGGTTCATTACGTAAGTGGCATTGTGCCCTTTGCTAATGTGGTTCTGATTACCACCTATATGGTGAACTTGGTTACATTGCTATTCATGTGCAATCGGCAAACTTGGCATTTGAGCATATCAGTAGTAGAAAAAAAGGAATGTCAACCGTGTTATTAGATCAGGGCAAAAGAATACTTCATGCCAGAGTGAGATAATTAAGTGAAAAGGCATTAAGTCTATTTAGCAGGACTCCCTAGTCACAAAGGTGCTGGGCTGGCGTGGAAATGATTGTAGCAACTGTTTTTCTTTTTTTTATTTAAACAATGGTTTCAGTTATATGAGAAATCTTGTTAATGCAGTCTTCGATATGTTTTTAAACTATCCCAAATTATTTGAGAAACTTGTTTATTGGCAAGATGTAAAAATCAGCTCTTCCACCATACTACCATCTGGACAATCTGTAGCCAACAGTTGCTAGTTGCCATCTACTGGATGTCAACGCCAAATGCAAGCTTCTGGTCCCTGATTTGTCGCTGCTTTGGAATTTGTTTCAAGGACATTTTGGCAGATATCGGTTTTTTTAAGAAACTCGAAACTGGTTTTTGAGATCAATTTCAAGTTGGATTGAATACTCAGACATCACCGTAAAAAACCCATTTGAGGACTCCAGAGTGAGTGCCTGTTAGGCTTCACTCCCATTTTCTAAATCCAAATTTGTTCTATTCTGTTAACTTTCTGTTTGTGTTATGTTTCGTTCAGCCTGTCCCCTTTCCTCTCTAAAAAATGTCTCCTTTGGCCTTTTTATGAACAGCGGGTGACGGAGAGGCAGAACAAGGTCGTGATAACGGACAGGATGTGGGCAAGGCTTCTCTCTTCGACCAACCAGCCGAGCTTCATCAGCACCAAAGAACCCTGCCCTACCCCTGAAGAGCCCTCGACCCAGTCATTGGATGGAGAAAACTGCAGGATTGTCAATGCTGACAACGACCAACCCAAGGACAGGATGACGGTCAATGGAGACAAATCTGCATCCGTCCCATAACATGGATTGTTAACGCTGCTTATAGATCGGTAATCACAGGAACCCGAACAAGTCCAGCTTCGTGCCGGTGGGAATTATTATTTAAACTCAATATTTATGTGAAAATTCTTGGTAAAACAACACATGGGTGAGCTTCCTATGAGCAGGTATTTTCCCTGAATGATTTTCTGGTGAGCAGTTCATCAGGCTGTTGTGTGTGTGTGCTTTCACCATGTTTACCTCTGTTTTTCTCTAGTAACCTGGATCGAAGAGATTGCCGTTGACATATCTTCGGGTTATTATTAAAACTTTTCTTTTTTGAAAACTAAAAAGTTGAAAAAAAAAAAATGAAGGCATGAACACCCTATCGATCACCCTAAGGCTGCACGGCTGTGTCAGGGTCTATCATCCTTTGGCCAACTAAAAGCCATGTCCTACTTTAGTGGACTCTCTCAATCTTTTTTAACATTCACAAGACAAAGTGTGTCGAGCGTTATGAGCTTCAGGCTCAGATCCGTTAGATACAAGAGGATTTCTATGCTTAAGAGGTACGAGTGGTCTCTCAAAAGTTGTATGTAAATTTACAAATTTTAACTGCTGTCATAACTTTGACTTGGAGTTCCAGTTTAATAAACTGAACTACTCTTTTTTTTTTTTCCTTTTCTTTTAAAGAGGTACATATAAATTTGTAACGGCTGGTCATTGGTTCCGTAAAATTTTCCGACGATATTATTATGCACAGATGCCGCGGAGGACTTGTGGTGGAAATGGAAATGCTGGGCCTTCCAATAGGAAACTTGAAGTCAACCGATTGTCGGACCCAAACTTATCTTTCGAGTACTCATTCACGAGTCCATACCATAATTTTAAAAATTGGACCGGCCTAACCGGTTCGAATGGGAATTGGCCACTCATTCGGTCTAATTCCTAAAAAAAATTCAATTGCATATTCAAAGAGAAAAATTTTAATTGAACCGGCCGGTCCCTGATCCGATCGGTGAATCTAATTGAACCTGTGAGAAAATCGACCGACTTAAAATTTAGAAAAATAAAAACATATTATAATATACATATTTTATTTACTAAACTTATATTAATATTTTATATTAAACTTTTATTTAATATAATAATTATATTAATAATTTTTGTTATACCTTATGTTCAAATTATGATATTATGTAAATTTATTAGTAATATTATTTATTAAATATGCGATTCAACTCGTTGAACCCTCGGTCCAATCCATGAATCCATATCTACACCGGTTTCCGACCCTGTTCAGTTTTGAAAACTATGGTCCATACTAAGTGATCCCTTTTTGTTTTTCTCTTCTTTTTTTTTCCCTCTAAGTTTGTCCGGGTAGCGCTGGGGAGGTCTTGAGCGGTTAATATGGTAGAAAGGAGTACCAACTACATCAATATGAATTAATTAAGATAATTCGATTTTTTTTTATCCGATATGAATATGAATCAATCAAGATCAAGCACCTTATGGAGATCAGATGGCTTACCTTAGGAAAAAAGAAAGAAGAAATGTTAATTGTTTCTCCATGTTGGTTTTTGAATGCCATATTTACGGATAAAAAATATGGGCAAGGAGTTCTTTTTCCCCCCATTTTTTTAAAAATACCATTCATATTTAGTTTTATACCTTTCGTTTTTAATTCGAACGTGGCGTTCACAGTTTTCCGCGTTCACCTCTCTCCCTTCTCCGATTAGTTTGAGATAAAATTGGGGGTTATGGGTGGGAACAAGGTAGTCGATGGCACGAGAGAGACCGCCGGCAACCTCAGTCGGAGATAGTGGTGGCTGGAGTCCGCGAACACATACATACTCCGGAATGAATCAAACAAGAGAGAGGATTGTAGAGGAGAAGATCGAGAGTAGGAGAGGGAAGAAGAGGTGGATAGAGATAGATGGACGACAGAGAGATCAATCAATTCATTTCACAGCTTGGGATTACAGAGTAAATCTGCCCAGCCTATTTCAGGATGGATGGATGGATGGCTGTTACACTCAATGATGGCAGTCTGATGTCGCTGTTGCTCACGATAGTCTGCCCAATCAATCGATTTACAACTAAGCCATTCGTCTCTCATACTGTGTCATTGACTCCGTACAGATAATAAGATCCAGTATATCAGTTCAAATAAAAAAAAAAAAACCAGTACACATTCATATATGTGAGCACGCCATTTTTGGTAAGGGAAGTGCTCCAGGTGAACTACTCTGAAGGCCTAATTAAAGGCACACAGTTCTTGGGTTGGGTGATTTCTGGTTACAACAGGAAGAAAAGAGAGATCTCTCCCTGCTGTCAGCATATTCATCATGAAAGTGGTAATCAAAATTAACAATTGAAGGTCCCCGAGGGATCAGCGTTTTCGATGATCCATGGATGCTCAAGGAGCTTGTGTAGTGGCAGCCTGTGTGAAGAATCCTTGACCAGCATCTGTTTCACAAGAACATGATGACGATTTCAAAGAAGTTAGGGATATGTGGTATTCATACTGTGACAGAATGTACATCAGGAGGGAAATGTTTAAAGTTAAACCAAGATGGTCCTGATCTTTGAAATAAGAAACGCCACCTGACTAATAAGGTCCTTTGCAGCTGATGACACTATCGGTTTCTTGGGGAACTTCAGATCAACTTGCACAATTCTGGAGAAGCAACAGATGTCAAAAGCCGCTCTGATTTCTCCTGCTCTTCCATTTCTCAACCTTTATATTGAATTACTGGACTATGTACTCAATCTCAAGTTCGCGGCTTACCTTCTGCATGTATCTGATTGTCCCTTTGCTTCAAAAGGAGGGTTCCCATAGAGAAACTCATAGCACAAAACACCTAAGCTCCATATGTCAACATTGGCATCATGCTCTTTGCTCTCCACTGTAAAAATGACCTTGCAGGAATTAGATTTTGATTCTGATTGATTACAAGTAGGCACTACAAAAGGCCGCAGGAAATCTTAAACCTCCAAATGAGTTGAAGAGCAACTATTTTGTAGTCAATCCTTGAACAATATGCTTATCTGAAAATAAAAGAATTACCAAATTGTGTAATGGAACATACCCATCTCAGGAGGAAGGTAATCGAGCGTTCCACACATGGTTCGTCTCCGATTGAATGCATGGACAGACCATCCAAAATCTGCAATCTTCAGTTCGCCCTATCAAAAGAAATTAATCAGTTACATTTTATTTCCATGGAAGGAAAAGATGACACTCTACTATGAGGAATGACCAGGGGCTACTATTGTCACCTCTGCACCAAGTAACAAGTTCTCCGGCTTGATGTCCCTATGAATAACATGCTTCCCATGACAATAGATGAGGGCCCGAGCTAATGATGCTATATACTGCAAATTCAGTATACGTATACATACCACAACTTCATTAATCATCGTTAATAGACAGCCATGTTACAGAGTTTCTATTTTTTACAGGAAAGAAGATGTAATCTTCAACTAAATCGTCTGAATCACATTGAGAGTTACTTGATGAACAAGGGAATTGAAATGAAAAATAACGATGAGAAGAGAAGCAACAAGTAGAACTCACAGTAGCAGCCACCTTTTCACTGAAGTATTTACATTTCTGCAGCTCCTTGTAAAGTTCTCCTTTAGCTGCATATTCTAGTATCAGATAGACTCGTTTCTACATGAAGAAATAACAAATTATTGCTCTTGATAGTCGACAAATACCCCCAGTTTATTAATGTTAGCATTTAAAAGCACATCTTCTTTGCACCTTACCTGATCATAGAAGTATCCATAGAGCCGCAAGATATTGGGATGACGGAGATGACTCTGTATTTCAACCTCACGACAAAGCTGATGCTCAACCTGAGACTGCTTCAGCTGGATCTTAAACAGAACTTTCAACGCCACAATATGATTGCTCTGTTGAGAATGCCCCACCATCAGCTATTATGAGATTTTGGTGATGCAAATTTTCACCGGACTTGCTGGGCTCATACCTAGTCTCTTACATTTCAAGATCCAAGTTTCAACGTGGCATTTCTTATATCAAAGTTCTGCCCTCACGTAACAGTATAACTTACACGTGGTATTTCTCCTTCGCTGACAAGGTGTGAAGCCACATGGTAATTTACTTTGATACCATGTAAATTCTACCGGACTTAGAAGGAAGCCAGTTTTATGTCTAATTTAAAAGTTTAAACAAATAAATTAGTGATACCCATTCTTTTATATTCCAAGACTTTTTTTTCCATTTCTTATACCTTAGTAGGGAATAAGAAAACCCTCCTCAAACTCTGTCACCTGGTTAAGAACGGAATCTAGACAAACTTTTATGGAGTCTCACACTAGCTACATGATATTTAAAAGTCATTACACTTATTTCCTCTGAATTACCTTAGCTGAATTTTGCTAGGGCAAATTGAAGCTTGGATTGCATTGAAAAGATTGAATTTGAGACTCAAAATTATATTTGTAGGGCCAAGCTCCCTTTGATATCACACTAACAAGGTTTAGTATCAGGTTTTGGAAAATAAGAACATGATAATCTGAACAGGGAGATTACATTGAACAAGAAGCATATCATTATAGGGGAATAGTTGCAAAATTGGGTAAGCTCATTTAGGCTCGCAAGGCTATTGACTTGAGAATCACCAAGCTCAGCTCAAACATTTATTGAGTGTTAAGTACCTTGCTAGTGTTTAAGGTTTGCTTGTACCCCTTATATAACTTTTGTTCCTCTATAAAAGCTCAAGGGCGTCCAATGACCAAATAAATGAGATCAACCTCAATCAGCGACTAGTCTAAGGAGAATTTTTGAACAAGCTAATGAAAGCATTTCAAAGTAACTAGTAACTGACATATTTACTATCTTAATATAATTGGACACAATAATCTGGAAAGGATGCAGCTGGAAGTCCAAAGAATGGCATTACCTTCTTCTCCCTTGCCAAATAAACATGTCCAAATTTTCCTTGTCCCAGAGGCTTACCAATGTCAAAATCAGCAAGCGTCCATCTCTTACTTCTGGGAGCTGAAGCCTCGGAAAGAAGCTGAAGAAGAAAATTATAAATTGAGCAGAAACCATTGGAAACCAGACTTCTTTAACTAAATATGATCGTAGCATAATTGAATCAATAGAAAATAGAATTACCATACAGATTGCTACTATTGTTTACAGAAGCCCCGCCTTTTGTTTTTCTTTTTTAAGCTTTAGATTTCAGAACAGCTTGAAAGTTTCAACTCATAACACACAATCAAGTTGTATTTTTGGGTCGGTATACTGCAGAAAACCTCAAAAAATGCCATATTATCCCTATATCTACTATAGATAAGTAGAGCTGTGGAGGTTGTTCCCTAATTCAAGTACTTCATTTTCCAAGGATTTGATTGTCCAAATACTGAATCTGAAAAACCTTTCCCAATTTTCTTCATCTTCGATCATGAAAATAGTCTCAAACCAAAAAATTGTCCATTTTTACTCGAAATTTTGGATTGAATTGCTCCAATTGACTATAAAGGTAGCAAATTATCTGCAGGACCCATGTATCCAACAAAGGAAATACGTTAACCAAAATGATGGACCTAAATCTGCATTCAAACGTGAACACTATAAGTCCAAAGTAACAAACAGGGAGATGAGTGAACAAGTAACTGTCTTCTGAAACAAAAGCAGAAATCGAGACGACGCACTTTACCTGCTGATCTTGCAGTTGGGTCTCCGCAGCAACCGCCATGTGAGAGAGAGAGAGAGAGAGAGAGAGAGAGTAGGGAGGGTGTAATGGTTCAAAGGGAAAGATGAATTCAGAAGGAAAAGAAGAGAGGTAGACAAGTAGAATTCAAGAATTGGGAGGGAAGAGGGAATTCAATCTCACTAAACAGAATACCCAAGTCCCTCCTGCTTACATTCCACTCCCCAAACTCATCTTCTTGTTATACTTAGACCCATCACATTTTACACGACTTCCAATCTAGGCCCTGATTTATTGTAATTTGCTGTGTACCGCTTGGGAGCAGAAAAAATTAGTCCTATCCTATGGGTCACGGAGGAAATATTACACGAGTGTGACTCAAACCACCTGTCTGAGTAAGAGCCAAAGAGAGATTGACACGTGGCAGTAGAATTTTAAAATTTTCACGATCACGGGAACCCTAAAAATAAACGGTGGATTCACGGAAGAGAGACGGAAGCAACTTCGTTTCCCTTTCCTTTCCTCCTCCTCCTCCTCCTCCTCCTCAGAAACCGAAGCTAATCTCCTCGATCTCTCAGTCGAGATCCTGTAGGAGTCAATTTGAACCGAACCTATAGGAGTGTTCTGTAGGTATTTTTCTTTGTCCTTGCAGTTGATTTTGTTCAAATTCCATGTAAAAATATGTGCATAAACATTTTTCTCCGTCTTCTTGTACCTCTTAGTCAAAGACAACATAAATCGATTACGATGTGCCTAGGCTTTGTTTCAAGTGCCCCCCCCCCCAACCCATTCTGTATATGCCCTTTGTGGGAGAATCAAATGAGGATTCTACTATCTTTGTAGAGGGAAAATGGATTCATCAGCTTAAGAGGAGGAATTTGAAGTTAGAAAGGCAGCTGAAGAAAGTTAAATATTTGTTCTTTTTACTAGCTGCATTGGTAGTTGTCTAGGGGTTGTGCTTGCTGTGATGTTGAAGCTGATGGTTTAGGATAACTTAGAGCTACATTAGTCACTGAAGTTGAGGTTGATGCTTTAGGATGAGTTAGATGGTTAATGGAATGTATGAAATATATTGTAACTCAACTTATTTGATTTGTATTAACTTTCTTTATATGAATGAAGTTTATCATTTTTATATTCTTACTGTCATCTTGTTTAACTGATTGCTATAATGAAATCACTAGGAATGAAAATGTACAAGTGCAATGACACAATCTGATAAAGTATTTGGAATGATAAAATTTCAGTGCCAAAAGCAATTGTCACGTTTACAAAATGCATCTGAACACCACTAAGGAATTCAGCTCATACTAAAAAAAAAAGAGCTGATATGATCTACTAATAAAATAGAGCTGATATGATCCACCAACAAAAATAAGCTCAATTCAGCTCATATTAACAAAAGTAGAGCTGATATGATTGCGTGCTAATGAAATGGAGCTCATGACATTGATACTAATAAAATAAAACTCATTATAGTCATTTAAATAGAACAGCCCAAGCATAGACATAATGCATGTGCAAATGCTATCAAGACAGCTATCCCTTTACTTTTTCTGCGATATCTTGGACTTTGTAACTTGAGTACTTAATTGTTGGGACTACTGGATTGAAAAGGCTATGTTGAAGCTACTTGAAGACTCCTGACTTGCTATAGCTAGCTTGGCAAACCGGTAACTGCAAGTGATGTCTCTATGGTAATAAAAACATGTGATGGTATAAAAGGTCTTGCTAATGGAGGAGAAGGTCTGGGTGCTGCAGGTCTTCTTGCAGGAGCTCTTGTTAGTGGAGAAGGTCTTGCTAGTGCAGGAGAAGCTCTTAGTGGTGTAGGTCTTCTTGCAGAAGCTCTTGCTGTAGAAGGTGCTGCTACAGGAGAAGAAACTGCTGCTAGAGGTCTTGATGATAGAGAAGGTGCCATTGCAGGAGAAACTTCTACTGATGGAGGTCCTGCTGTTGCAGGAGATAGTCTTATTGTTGATGTATTGTCGATGGAGAAGGAGTTACTATAGGAGTGATGACAGGCCTTTAAGGTGTGACAGGGGATCTATGAGATAGTGGTCTAGTCGTTGGTCTATTAATCTGGGAAGGAATGTTGAATGGTCTTTGCAGCTGGGCACTTTGCATAGGACTTATAACAATTGGTAAGCTTAGGCCTATTCCTTATCCATACCTCCAATTGCTTTATTCCTACAATGCATCTCATATAAGAAACCAATTTAAAAAACAATTACAAAGTGTCAACAACATTTGGAACACATGTGCTTGGGTATGAGATGGGAGATGGTCTTGGGCTCTAGGTAGCAGCACTTCGGCTTTAAATAGCAGGTCCACTTGTGCCCTACTTAAAACATTGGTAAAAATGAAAATATAGAATAATACATATGCAAAAAGTTGTCCCAATGCTGCCACTAACAATAGTAGCTAACCCTAAGTGGGGGCTGTTCCACTTGCTGGCTTTATACTAAAAGATTCTCCACTTGCTGGCTTTATACTAAAAGATTCTCCACTTGCTCCAACCTATAGAAAAGTGTAACTAGTTAGCAATGCATCAATCAAATATCATAAATATTTATAAAGACCATTATTTTGTCTCGTATTGAAAAAAGAAGAGATCACTTATTGCCCGGTACTCTGTTTTCCTACAACTAACAATGAAGCTGAATACGGGGCTTTGATTACATGCTTACTAATTCCTAGAGGAGTAGGCATCAAAGTCATTGATATCCATTGTGATTCCCAACTTGTGGTAAAGCATGTCTTGGGTGAGTGTTAAGCTCATGTCGACAAAATGAAGGCGTATGTTGCTAGGGTTATGATCCTCATGAAGGATGTTCTGGTGGAAATCAAAGAAGTTCCCTAGGCAAAAAACTGCTATGCCAATATGTTGAGTAAAATAGCCACAACTATCCAATCAAAAGGTGTTTTTCAAATGGAAGAGTGCAAGATCCTAGACACGTTCACCTTGTCAGAACAAAGACACGGATGTGACTTGCTAGATTGCAAGCTATGCAACATAGTACATAGTATAGGAAGGAACCCTCTACAAGCGGGGAATCTTAGCCCCTTTGCTAAGGTGCTTAAACGCCGAAGAAGCTTAGTATGTGTTGCGAGAAATCCATGAAGGCATAGTGGAGGCCCACCATGAGGCTGTTGACTCTACCGCTCATTGCCCTAAGAAAAAGAGGAAGGAGATTGTTCACCCAGTGACTTCGAGTTCACCCCTTCGCATATCCGGTAAGATTCAATCCCAAGTTCACTTTAAATTTGCTTCCTCTAACTAGAGGTGGCAAAAAGTGGCACGGCCTGAGCACAGCACAAAAAATCTGTGCTTGAGCTGATATTTTTTGGTCGCTTGATTTTCCAAACATTTTTTTAGTATTTTTCTAATAGAATAATAAGGTAATGCTGTGAAGCCCTTCCTTCACCTGCTTTTGGCTTGCCCCTTGTATAGGTTGGAGCAAGCGGCGACTCGAAATCGTGCTAGTCCTAAAGTACGAAAATATATGTTATAATAAAAAGAAAAATATGAGAAATTTTTTAAAAAATGATTAATTATACACATATAATCATATTTTAATAGTTATTTGAATATTTTATTCAAATTAATATAAATTTTAGATTGATTGGTTAATTATATAATAAAAATTTTATTTTGAAATATAAATTGTTTAAATTTATTCGTAAAATTTGTGCCAGGCTCAGGTCGCCTGAAGCACGAAAATGTTATGCTCAGGTTGGCATTTTTGGGCCCCCTAATTTTTTGTGTCATGCCAGCATGACCCAAAAATCCCGTGTCGACCCGAATTGATAGCTCTACCTCTAACTTGGCCTATATGTTTTCACCAAATGAGACTCTCCAAAGTAGCATCTAAAAATAAAGGGAAAATGACAAGATTTAGAAGAAAATTATTGTTGCAGAAACTCCTGAAAGTAAGCACATTAGATTATGCTTAATCAAGTTGTCATTCTAGATTATTTGGTCACAAAGGAGATTCCCCTATGAGATTTGGCCTCTAAGCTACCACAATAATGGCTCCACTCTTACTCAAAAGTGACTTGGGGTCATTGTCTTACCTAGGGTGAGGATTCCACATGACAGACTATCTTTAATAATAATAAAAATAAAAAAGAGCTTCTTCCACTGCAAGTTTGAAGCCATCTTCCCTCACACCATGGTCCCCACGATTTGAAGGAAACCAAGGGGTAAAATGGCATTAATCGTGGAGGTCGTCTAGATTAAGCTTACAAAAATACAAATATACCATAGCAAAAAACTCCAACTCTTCCTGCACCCAAGCAAAATGGGAAGTGAGGCCCATGAGGAGTTGGATGATAGTTGGTAGAGGCAACACCTAAGTAACGACAAAACTCTACAATCTCTTGCACCAGTGGCCATCTAAGGCCTACATGAAGCTAGTGAAGCAAGACAACTAACTCCCCTTTGCAAGTTGGAAAGGAGTGTCCCTAGAACCTAGGAACCTAGGGCAAAGTTTACTCTTGAGCTTTACCTTCTCAACAACACAACGATATTAGCTCTTTTTGTTTTCCTAAGGGGACTAGGAGGAAGAGAAGAAACTTTATCTCCAACATCTCTAGAACAAGAACCTATTTTTGCACCAAAAACTCCAAGAATCAATCAAGGACTAAAGGGTCGCAGAAGTGTCAAATTGTGGATGCAAAGGACAGGGTGTGGGCTACAATAAGGGGAATGAAATGAGATATCAATGCCAAAGGAAAATCCTAGAATTTAAAGTGGTTCTTGATTCATCGGGGAAAAGAGGAGAAAGGTCTTGGTGAGCCTCAGGAAAGGGCATTGATGAGTAAAAAAAGAAGAAGATGAATCTCCACAAGGCACCTCTAGGAAATGAGAAAGTGCATCATAAGCAATCACTAGCTTTCTTGTTCTTTCTAGCCCCAAGAGGGTTTGAGGCAAATATTAGGCTACAACTTAGAGGCCCATATACCGTCTAATGAGGCCTAGAAATAGACTTGGGTACAACGTGACATTTGAGTAACGAAGATAAGCTCAAAGTTTTCGTGAAAAGAGGAGTTTGAATATAAGTGGGAACAATTACTAGTTGTTACCCAAAGTCCAATTACTAGCTCAAATCTCTCTCTTTCCTCTTCTTCTTCCAATTCCCCTTGATCGATCTTAGATAATTCTATTTGTAGATCCATAATAGAAAGCATCTTAGGAAGAGAACATGTGGAAATCATCAATGCCCTCAAATTCTAAAGAAGACTAATTTTGAGGCTTAAGCAAGTCAATATGTGGAGAATGCACGAGACACCGTCAATTCACTAAGCTTTTCAAAAAGAATCCAATTTAAAGAAACAATGAGAGGGAAGAAAGAGCCCACGTAAGAAGTAGTATGACATAAATCAAAAGTATAATTAGATAGCATAAATTGGACAGTAATAGATTGCAAAGGTTCATAAGTGAAAGAACGGTGTAGAAAAATGCGACCCTGTCTTCACTCCTAGCACACCGTACATGATTGTAGTGGGAGTTCTAGTTGATGGATCACTGGGAGGAAGGCAAACAACAACTTGTAAGTGTCACTTGAACTATGAATGAATGTTTCAACAATGATGCCAAAGATTGCCAAAAATTATGGCTGATAGATTATCACCGTCCATTTCTTTAAGTTGATTCCATGACTTTAAATTTGATGAGATTAAACAATTGGCAGTTCACTGATAATTTCACTTCTTTTAGTTTGATGTTTTGGCTATATTAGAATAAAGAGTTGGTGCTATCCAATGCAAGTGTAGATGCCGATGAAGGGCCACTCTAATGGTAGCTGATCAGCTGGTAATAGATAGGGTGAAGAAGAGAGCTTTGAGCCATGAAGACAGAGAGAAGAACTTGATAATTGCATGCTCTGTCACCTGTCATCTAGCATTGTCAATAATTATGAATTTTCTTTGACTTTTGTAAGTACTATCAGTGAAGTCTTTTATTAGCTTTCCTATCTCCAGTTACTTTTCCATGTCTAGTTTGACTTTAAAAATAGCATCAATGTACTTAGCTAACCAAGAAGTGCATGATTCTATCTCAGAAATGCATGCCTCTCAAAGTAGTTTTTTAATGTCCAATGTAAAGTGATTTATAGTTCAATCTAGTTTTTTAATCTCCTTGTGCATCCCTACTCAGGCCACGCATGATTGGGTCGTTCATGCCTGCTCCATGTCCACTATTTTCTTTTTGGGAACACAACATGAAGGTAACAACAGTGATAACCCAATTGTTCATGGCACACAATATTCAAACTTTCATTTTCACCGATAGCCAACATTTTTAGTGAAATGAATTTTCAATGCTCAGCGCAGACCTCATTGGCACACCGTTGCTGTACGTTATCATTATTTAAGAAGCCCGTATCTTCTAAAATTCATGCTCAAAGAAGACTATTCTTGCAAATACTTCCATGTAAGCCCCAGAAATCATATGAGTCTGAGACTTCTGCATCATCCATTATATGCCATGTCTTGTGACAGCAGCAATGAGAGCCCCGATAAATAATGCGGCGTCTACGGATGAGCTTTTGTGATAGCCTAGTTGACTTTGACCTGTCCACATTTCCCTTCTCTCTAGCATTAATACAACACATGAGGTGCAAAATGCAGTACGTGTAACAACGCTATTAAAAGTGGCTTGTATTGGTGGCGATATAGGCCCCCAACTAATTAATAATGAGTGTGTACATGTGATTGAACTTGCTTCACCTCTATTACACGCATTGAGTTTGTTATATAAAAAAATTAATAAAAAATGATATTTTTATATAATATAAAAAACTTTAAGACTAAAAAATAATAATAATTTAAAGATGTATAAGTATAGTTCTCTTATGAGTTTTTATATAAGGAATTTGTTGGGTAATTATTTAATCCAGTTGCTCCAACGTAGATGACTCTACTCTCTCCACGTGTAACCCTCCATTGGCTTCTTGTAATGAGAAATTATTACACACTCAGAAATAGAGATATATATTATATTATATTCAGCTTATTTTCTATATATATGTAAATTTTAATATTTGATAAGAATTGATTGTAAGGAGATATTACAAATGGCAATAACTGGGAAATCTTTCTAATTAGACTAATTATCACTAAATACTTAATCCTGGTACATCTCATTAAAAAATTCTAATTTGACATGTGGCTTTGTCTGATCAATTCTCTAGTTTGTTGCTAGCTGCTTCTTTTCGATTTTCAACGACTGAGACAAGATCTTCTTATTTGAGCTCATTACTAGAAAAGCCTTTGACCTTCTATGTCATTAACTTTACTGACTGCTTTATGAGTAGCAGCCTAAGCTCATGCTAATGTATAGGCCTCGAATAAGCTATGTGAATTAAAACAAAAAAAAAGGTATGTGGACAGTACAAACGAATGGGTCTTTTGATCTTGGATTTCAAAGCATTCAAGAACCAATCCACCATTTGAAACTCATAGACAATGACATTACCAATAAATAATTCAAAGAATTGGATGTAATCATCAAATGTACCCATTTGTCATAATTCTTATGTGGTCAAAGCTTTGCAGTCTACATATCATATCCCCAACTTTTTTTTGAATTCAATCAGTATGATTCGAAGTTTGTTGAAAAGCTTTTCCATTCTCTTGGCTCCCTTCTTTACTGGGTTCCCTTTTTCCCGCCATAGGTGCAACTACCAAGGACCAAAGAGCTCTAATACCAATTAATACATACTAGAATGGAAATGATTGGAAAATAAAGCAAGGAAGCTCTATAACAAAACTACTAGAGAAGGAAAAAAGAGAAGAGGAAAAAACTAAGAAAGAGAGGGAGGGAACATGAAGATTCAGAAGAAGAGAGCTTCCTTTGTCCAAAACCATCTACTCAACCCAGCATCCACGAGGTGAGAGATGCGAGGAATGGGCTAGTTGGGCAGGATGTGGGAGATTCCAATGGATATAGTACTATGGAAAACAACAGAGTCCAATGAGAAGCTCACACCAATAGGGAGAAGACTATCTCACCTTCATTCTAGTGATGATAACAGGTGACACAGCTGGTCATTGAGGTAAGAGGATGGCTTTCATTATGCTATTGATGATGCCATTGAGTCTTCTCAACTTGGACAAGGCCCAAACACTATAGAGGGACACCTTAGCTACAACATTGATTAGACGAGAGTTCTTCTTTAGGATTGTGGTTTTGACCACGAGATTCCAAATGGTAGACTACAACATGGCCTTGGTACTTGATGTAATGAGGATCTTGAGGAGTTGCGTGGAAGAGTCATTCCACAAAGATGTGTTGAAGCAGTCCAAATGACTGGTGTTGAAACATGTCACAAGGGATGCCATTGGAGATGAGGCATTGGCCTTAGCTCGAGCTGGAGGACAAGGGGTGTAGGGTATCAGCCCAACCAACCCATTGTGCCAAATAGTTTAGAAGGGACCTTCTACTAAGATTCACTTGTGGAATTTGATGATCCATTTGTTGACAATATAACTACACCAACCAACTTTAATGTTGTGGTGAAGGCTCATATCAAGATACCATAATTGAATCACAATAATAGAAAAGAAACCTGAGAAGTAAGATGAGAAATACGAACACTATAATTATATTGTAAAACTTTATCATGAGAAAACATCCACAACTTGTAACAAACAATCAACTAAATCAAACAGGATATTACAACTTATAGAGATGTCCCAATTCCATTCCCAAACCACTATTGCAACCCCACTAGGAATAGAATCCTAAATTCGATCTCTTAAGCTCTTATACTCTCGCATTATTTAGAAATTTATTAAAAAGATCTTATTAGGTCATTCTCATTCTCCTATACAACATATTTTCATGACTTCATTATTTATAATCATAATACATAATCTTACATTTTATGATATTGCAAATCTCATAGATATATTATTACAAAAATAATTATTATTATAAAACAATCAAATATTCAAAAAAATCGTAATATGATATTTTTTGCAAAGTGTTATAGCATTAAGATGAATGGCATAACATTCCATGTTTCAATGCATTCTAGTTGGCAGTACCATGGTACTAGTCATGAGTGTTAGCACACTACACAATACTAAATGTATTTTCCATTTTAGCACTACAACACTAATGTCATAACATTCTCGACAAACTTATTCACTCTGTCTTGAGCTTTGCATCCAAAACTCGTAATGGACTTTCTTCACTTTCTTGTCTCCTCAGAAAATTTCATCTTGATGTAGACACACTCAACAAATCTCCTCCTTGGCTTGCATCAAGCCAATTGCCATCAATCTCAAATTTGCTTGCTTTGCTTAGCCCATTCATGGATTTCGCCTCATTGTGTGTATGCTATTTGAGTCCTAGCCACTCTTGGACTTATTAAAGGTGCCAAGCTTTGACAACACTCCCATATGTTTCTAGTTGACTGGCCACTCTTTAACATAGCTCCAGCATTCTCCAAGACCACCATTTCTTGAAGCCTACTTTGTTTAGGTGACTTTGATCGCTTCCTCTACCTATCCTAAGCATGCTCCTTCTTTTGTAAAGATTGTTGCCTCTCTATGGGCTTCCTTAACTTTCTAATCTCTACTTCCATAGGAGGAGTTACGGGAGTCTTGATCAACTTTACAATTCTCTAAGGTGCTTCCACCTTTTCTCGAGTCCCATTCTTCTAGATACAATAATTTTCTTCATCTAACTTGAGCGAAATATTGGGTAGGGTGATAGGCAGAATAGGGCTAGTGGAAGTAGGGTTCGTGGCCATGATTGTAACGATATTTAGATATTTAATGTTTGAAAATAAAATAATGTTCTTATACCATGTTAGGATTAATTTTCCAACCAGTAAGAGATTGAACACTTGTCTATCTCAAAACTTTAAATTATTAGGATAGGAAATTCTAATATCTCATGAACATGATATTTTCTATGAAATTTTTGATGGAGGACAATTTGTGAGAAATCTCAACACTTATCCTATGTGGAATGTGGCTACGCTTGCCATGTGTATTGAACACCTATTCTTAATAACTATCAATGAATTGAGCATTTGACTTCCTGATCAAACCAAGGTTGGTCAAACAACAAACCATGAGTCAAGCATGATCGTTCGGTCTTAAGATTTTTATTAACGAGTGGAAAATATTCCTTTCAATCTTGAACGACCACAATTAGGATAACACAACGTAAGGCCACATATAAATCCGCTCTAAAATGACGGAAATCCACCACACAAATATGTGTGCCCATGAAGGTGAAGTGACTAACTTGGTAAAAGGACAATAAAGCCCTTCTAGATATACTACCATTTATTTATTTTACCATTTTTATTCCCAACTTCCTGATTTTTGTTACTTTAGTTCTATCGTGAGATTTTCCATTATGTGCCACTAATGAGGCATTTAAAAAAAATTAAAAAATTTTAAAAAATCATCAATGAATAAATAATATGATAAAAAAACTAAAAATAATGAAAAAGCATAGGATCAAAAAATGAAAACAGAAAACAAAAAAGAAAGAAAGGAAGAAAGAATAGGTCTTCCATTTTGGAGCCAACCGGGGCTCTACTGAGTTTCTGTGTCCTTGGTTTCCCGTAATCCCTTCAGTTATATCTTTTATTCATTGAGAAATTACTTAGTTTTTACTTGGTTTTAAATTCTTTATCTTTGATTTTTAAAAGTTTTTTTGGAATATTTTTAACTTTTAAAATGCCATGTCAGCAACACTAACGGAAAATCTAATGGTAGAACTAAAATGACAAAAATTGAGAAAGTTGAGGATAAGAATAATAAAAATATATATATATTTAGAACGAAACTGACAAAATCACAAAATGTTGAGGACTAAAAATGTCTTTTTCCTACACATGTAAATATAGAAGAAAGGGATTGGACAAGAATATCATAAAGATACTAAACAAAGTGAAGAGAGATGGAGAAATCAAGATCTACAATTGTTGGGTTTATGATTAAGTGGATGCACTTTTTACAACTCAAGACCAATGAGTTGCATCTTTTGAAGGACTAGATAACAAAGGGAGATGGCATATAAAGGCACGTGAATTGGCTAATCTCTCAATTGCAGCACATTAGGCGGCCATTCCTCGAAAGTCAGACCGTGCATTATACCGAGTACAAGATGATCAATCTCATATCAGCCGCTATATAGGGAGCTCTTCAATTCAGTTGCTTCATGTGCCCCCCTCCCCCTTTTTTTTCTTTCACAATTGAGGAAGAATGATGCAGCGGAGTTTCGGGTTGTACAAATCTCTAGCACAAGCAAGTTTGTTCATCGAACTCGATAAACCTAGCTTAGGGCAATTGAAGTTTCCACCCATTAAGTTTTTTTAGTAAAATATGTAGATATTCTACTGTCACTCTTGCGGAGGGATAGAAATGTTGGCATATGACATTTGAATTAGCATTTCTTACCCTCCGCGGAGTTCATGCACAGCTGCGAATTTGGGCTACAGTGTGATTGATCATAAGATGAAGGATCAATTGCAAATAATGGAAACAAATGGGCCAAATTGGAATTGATCAAACATACAGGGGCTGAATTAAAATCCGCGCCTCAAAAGAATGCGACACGACGGGCCTTCTTTAATTAGTGCGGTAATCGTTTTCCGTTTCTTTTTTATCGTGTGTCCGTTCAAATCTGTTGTTTAGCTCCGCGAGTGCGTCTCACGCTCCTAATCCATCGTGGAACTGATTTTTACCTCTCATAATCCCCTGCGGTAGGTTCATTGTTTTCCTCACCGTACTCACTTCTCATTGGTTGAAGAAATAATCTAACCAATTGAAAGATGGACCATAACTGTTTATCTTGAGCCGGAACGTACTCCATAATTTCTCGCTTCCTCTTCTGCCTTGAAACACTCTATCTTCTCCCCAATTCTCTGCTTGCTCGTTTCTTCTTTCCTGTCCGCTGTTGAAAGCGTAACCTTTTCTTCTGCGGAGCCATTTCCAGGGTTTTCAGAGCGGATTTTGCGATCTTCGACGAGGAAGAACAAGACGCATACGTACACCATTATATTGATACAGGCGGAACTGGATTGCTTCTTAGCTCGTCATGGTTCGGGAAGGGGAGTTTTCCCTTATCGAACTCCTGAACCTGATCGATTCAAACCCTAACTCTCTGTTCTAATGTCTTTCACTGCCATTGAATTGGTTAATGGCTCTATTTCCACCTCCTTGTCTCCAACTTCTTGTCATCCTAGCCTTTATATTGAACCCTAAAACCGTCATCGCTGCATTCTCCGGGTCTGATTCTTCCTGTACCGATTTGGATGAGCTTCTTTTCCGCCAGGATTACTCACCTCCAGCACCTCCTCCTCCGCCGCCGCACCCGCCCTCCGTCTACTGCGAGGATGATCTTGGTGGCATCGGCTCTCTCGATACCACGTGCCAGATAGTCTCTGACGTTAACCTCACCAAGGATGTATACATTGCGGGGAGAGGCAACCTCACGATTATGCCCTCTGTGCGGTTCCATTGCCCTAGGGAAGGGTGTGAGATTACGGTGAACATCACCGGGAACTTCTGTCTGGGAGAGAACGCCACTATCATCACAGGTACCTTTGAGCTCAACGCCTTCAATGCGAGCTTTGCCAATGGGACGACGGTGAATACAACAGGTCTGGGGGGCGCACCACCGCCCCAGACTAGCGGTACCCCACAAGGAATGGAGGGGTCAGGTGGGGGCCATGGGGGACGAGGAGCAGGCTGTTATACGGAGCAGGACAAGGAAAAGGGAAAAACTCCCGATGATGTCTGGGGAGGAGATGCATACTCATGGCAGTCGTTGGACAAGCCTTGGAGCTATGGGAGCAAGGGAGGGAGCACTAGTAGGGAGGTGGATTACGGGGGAGGAGGTGGAGGGAGGGTTAAGCTAGTAATTGTTGGATACTTGCAGGTGAATGGAAGTCTGTTGGCGGATGGGGCTAATGGAGGGGAAAGAGGGGGTGGTGGCTCTGGTGGAAGCATCTACGTCCGGGCACAGAGAATGTAAGTCATCTCCTTGTTTCCTCTTTTTCTCCGCTTTCATCCTGTTGCATGATGGCCCTTCTCTTTTCTTTATGCTAATTAGCGTCATGGACGGTACTGGTATTGTGAAATTAGTGGCTGAATTTTGAAGGATGAAGATGAGGCGAGAGTATTTGGTATTAGGGCTGTCAAGTAATTGGGAAGATTTTCTTTTTGGGTGAGAATTCATTCTGGAAGTTGTGATGCTGCCTCCCTTTTTGACCCTCTAAGTGCATCCTGCTCAATCTGAAGCTAGAAATCTCTTTGTTGCTTTATTTTCCTTTTATACTTTATATTTTGTTAATATGGAAGTATCACAGATTGATATGCATATGTTTAATCTTTACATGGCGTGGGCACTTGTTTAAAGTGACTTTCTGGGTGCTTGCTGAGCTGTTTTTTCCATTTCTGAAAGGGATGAAAGGAGGAAATTCTGGAATATTGCACTATCAAGATTCTGGAGGAAATAAAGAATTAGGCTGTGGTCATGTTTGTTTTATCAAAAGTGAAATTCTGTTTTCTTTTATACTACCTAAAGGTGGTAGTGCAGTCTTAGTATCAGTTTAAGAAACATTGGTTGTAATCTAGTATGATTCTTTCTCAGGGTAGTCTATTATGACCTATACCTAGATTCCTACTTCATAGCAATGCCGTTTGGTAATGGAGGAATCCTGGTCGTATAATTTTTTCTTTTGTCTCTTTCTGCATGTTCCATCCTTTTTTATGTCATTTTGACTTCGGACTGGGTTTGATTCTTACAGTTATTACCCCTTTATTCCGTAATTTTGGCTGTTTTAGTTAGTTCACGAGCCTCTTGTTTATGCTCATCAGGTTCTAGGCATGGCCAGCACTATAAAATGAGTGGAGATAATTACCTATATGAGCACTTATATCCATTTTAAGCACTCATATGCATTTAAAACGGAAATAAGATTAGACTTAGCAGGAAATAATTGCTTTGGCTGGTATGGACATTGGAGGGTGCTATTCATATTCAAATGCTTTAATAAGAGGATTTAGTTCTATTAGAATGATTTATGTTGATTGGGATAGTGGGGCTTTGAAAAGGCATTGGTGCTTATGAAGCCTTTCAAGGTGAAAATTAATTGTGTATCTCTTCCCCTAGCTGGATTATGAAAAACCAGCCAAGATTGGATTTGGAAGGTGAAATAGAGCTAGAAAGGATCTTAGGTGGAAACATGTGTAAGTGGATTGTATGCATAGAATTAGTTGCTGCTTGTCCATTACTGCATGACATATTTGATCACTCTTCAGTTTCAGAACTCTGCCAGTATGTTGTTCTCATGAGGTTATTGCCAAAATGCAATTGGCTACTACACCTACTGTTGTGGGTTTTAGGATCAACTGGAATTAGCCACGTTAAAATGTTCTTACCTGGAAAATTATTTGTGTTTTAAGCATGTTAGCCTATATAAGCATTAGATTTGACATAATTCATAGATCTATGGCATTGTTCAGTCAAATATCTAAGAAGATATCTTCAGCATTGTATGACAGTTGAAGACATTGGTGCCTGTCTCCAACAGATGTTCATCCGTCTTTGATTATGTATTAAATGTCCTTTACATATATACTAATACTAAGCTCTCCAGAAAAAAAAAAAAGATAAACCTTTCATCTGAGCATCTTTCTTGTGAAGAGCAGGACTGGAAATGGCAGGATAAGTGCATGTGGTGGTGATGGCTATGCTGGAGGTGGAGGTGGAAGAGTTTCAGTTAATGTCTTTAGCCGGCACGATGATCCAAAAATATTTGCACATGGTACAGCCTACCTAATTTTACTATCAGTGACTCAGTCATGTGGGTATTATCAACATTGATATTAACTATCAGAGATTGAGCGGAAAGTCTGTTGCCATGGTGTTTTGGATTGAGATTGTATGACATGCTTTGATATTTTTGGATGCTGGCTCTCACTTCTAGAGTTCTAGAAACTGACTTTTATATCTTCTGTGAAATGCTATTTGTAGGAGGAAATAGTCTTACCTGTCCAAGTAATAATGGTGGTGCTGGGACCTTTTATGATGCTGTTCCTAGGCGCCTTATTGTCGATAACCACAATATGTCCACAGATTCAGATACCCTACTGATGGAATTCCCAAATCAGCCCCTTTGGACAAATATTTATGTCAGAAATCATGCTAAAGCTTCCGTTCCCTTGCTTTGGAGTCGCGTTCAGGTTTGTCAAGTATATCTGGTTCCATTTTTGTGTACTTTTGGTATTCACTTGTTTGTTGATTGAGATAGGTGGGTTTTGAAAAACATAAATTCAGTCACTGCAGATTTTTGAGTATTCAATAAAGAAATTTCATTAATTGCATACCAAGATGTGTAAAAGCATATACATAGGGGTTACCCAGTCATTACTGATATTTGACAGAATCATTTGCTTTTGTAATTTATTTGAAGACCGAGCTGGACAACAGTGAGTGATGCAGATATAGTTAACTAATTTGTGATACAGCGATTATGATAATAGCATTCAATCAAGGTAATGTGATATCCAATAATTTCTGCACTGTCAGTATAAGTGTACAATTATAGAAAAACTTTCTTGTTATCCTTATTATTGTTAAAAGGTTGAACTGGGACACTTATATTTCATAATTATAGAGACTTACTATGTTGGAGTCTTGTGCAATGTGGGGAATAGATGTGGAATTCTTGTGTAGAGAACAGAAAGAGTGTCCATATATATTCATATATTATAATTTGATTTATATGAAATGTTATATTATAATTTGCTTTATATGAAATGTACAAAAGGGGGCCTATTGATAGAGTCATCTAATGTGGCTTATGCTAACTGAACTGCCTGGTTATATCTTTTGAACCAGCAGAGCAGGAGTGAATAAAAGTGAGAAGTTGATTGACTATAGTATAGTGGTGTGATCATGAGCAACATTTTGGAAAATTGTTAATATATGAAGATAATTTTAACTAAATTACCCTTAATATTCACAGAAAAAAATATTTCCCTTAATTTTATGAAATAATATATTAGGTTTTATAATTAAAAACCACAAGAAAAGATAGCGGAAACACTATTGTTGGGTGACATCAATAATTTATGCGATACAGCTGAGAGAGATAATGGAATAAAAGCAAGTTGTCTTGAAAGTACCCTTAACATATGTTGTCCTTGTTAATACAGGAAAAGATTATTTAACTCATGCCTGTAGATCTATGCCTCCCAAAAAAATCTAACATGTAGATCACAATATTGAGTGGGATTGTGCTTATCTACCAGCAACACACAAGAAATTCTCCAATGATCCTATATTGCCATGTGAGGAAAGTACTAATCAAGTTGCAACAAATGAGTAAATTGGTGTTTGAGTTGTTGCCATAATTATTTGTAATTGGAACAATTTTATCAGTACCTCCTTACCACACACCGTCTACAATTTTCTTATAGCATACTGAGTGTTGGCTGGGTCACCGCTTAGATGGCTTGGTTAAAATTACTAAATACGTGACCGATTAAATATGTGTTGGTTCTGGTTCATATACTTGAAAGAACTATAACCAGTACTTAAAATAAGAAAAAAGGACTGGAACTAGGATATGAATCAAGGCCTCCCCTTTTAATATATTTATGTCTGTATGAAATCAGAGCTGACGTTGATCCAGCTTGATGACTATAGAATGCATGGATTGCTGGATTGAATTTTCTCAAGTTTTTCTATTGTTAGTGAATAATAATCCATAATCAGAATAGGCAACGTATTACAGTGAATGTATTTATAACTGATAAGAATGGAAACTACATTTATGTTTGTATTTGAATATCTTTTTGCTTATGAGGAAAAGTGCACTTTTGGTCCTCTACTGTTGATTGATTATCCAATTTTATCCATTTCTTTCTCTTGGTTCAATTTTATCATTTATGTTGTATGCAGTATTTTAATAAGCACTTCCATTAACTAGCCCATTAACTTTTGCAAATTGGGTTCCACAAGTGCTCAATACATTATATAAGTTATCACATAAGTGTGGAACCAATTTGATTAAATTGATTTAATATTGAAATAGTTGGGCTTCCCATCTTTCTATCTTCTCAATTCAAATTCTTAGAATTTGTGTATTTCTCCATCCCTCTGCCACTCTCTAAATTCGCTATGAAATATACCCATTGGCAGAAATGTTAATTGCGGCACCAAACTGCTCCACTCGATTCTACAACTCTGAGTTAATTTGCTGATTTGATTGCAAGGTATAGCCACCATGATCTGCTTCGACAATATAATGACTACCTCCTTCCTTTTTGTATCTCTGCCTCTCCTTGCTACTATATTTCTTCTTCCTTCAAGAAGCAAATCCTTTCCTCCCTTTTCTTGGAGCTAGTTTCTTTCTCATACTTATAAACTTACAGAACCATTTTAATCAAAGTGGTACAGCAAAACTGATTTAGTGCTCAGGTGCAACGTATATGATATGTCATGCACATGTGGGACCCAATTCACTAATGTTAACATTTTAGTTGGTGGAACGACCAATTAATCAAACATAGTAGACTGAAAGTCTACTTTGCACTAATTATGATCTTTCTATATAAATCGAGATGACTCTTATTGTTTGTGTATTATGTCATTCTATCTAGTATCTAATATGTATAATTCATCAAAAAAAGGATAAGATATCAGGTATTTATATTAACACATCCTATGTATTTACATATAACATAATTACTCAATCACAAACAACTTCTCCTGGAGCAATAAGGAAAAAAATCCCTTTTATTTATTTGTCTCAATATTTTCAAAATGAAAGACCAGTAACCCTTAAATGGTAAGGATCTCTGTTTGCATTTTATTATCCATATTTGATTACATATTAAAAATGAAAAATGTTTTGAATGGTACTCAAAAGCGATGGTAGGAAATTGTTGGGACCGTAAAATTCATGAGGCTGCTATATCCACTCACTGCTACTTCTGAAGGCCATGTCCAAGTATATCTCAGAATAGTTTGTAGAAATATATCTAGGTTCAAAACTTGAAAATGTCTGTCAATAATTTATGTAACTTGGCATGCAATACAGGGAGAAAGCAAGCTAATATATGTAAATATACAGATATATATATCTGGTGTTGGCATCTAGTGTATATATATGCACATTATATGATGTGTTTTTTCCCTTATTTTTTATGTTGCAGATGATTGAATGATTCTAAAGTTTACTCATTTGCATTGTCATCTTTAACAGTATTCAGGATACTCATTGCTGATGTATCTCAGCTTCATCTCATGAACTAACTTGAGCTTCATTAGCAAGCTGTTTTAGGGTTATATATATATATATATATATATATATTAGCAGTCAAGAAATTAACTTCATTAATACCACATCAAGAAGATGCATAAAATCATATACAAAAAGCTTAGCTAAAAAAACTTAAGCCCACTCGTAGCATTACTCATGTGTAGCTAACGTTGAGAACCCCTATACAATTGACTATACCAAAGGTGTATATCCCATATCCACCTCTCCGTAAACTTAAATGAACTTGTTTCTAAACCCTCAAATGCCCTCCTGTTCCTCTCCTTCCACACATGCCAGAAGATGGAGAGTGGTATCAACCTAATAAATTTCTTTTCCTCTTTGTTACCGCAAACCCCAAACCATGCCTTGAGCTCTTGATCAATTGTTTTTTATGTAGCCCATTGTACTATTTGTCGAAGGGCTGTCACCCACACTCTGAGTCCATTTGCAATGTAGAAGCAGATGATTAATTGATTCTTCCTCTTCCTTGCATAAGAAGTATCTGTTGATCAATATCTTTCCTCGCCGCCTCAAATTGTCAATGGTTAACACCCTACCCCATGCCGCCTCCCAAGCAAAAAAACATGCTTTTGTGGGGGCTTTACCCTGCCACACCTGTCTCCATGGGAAATCTCCGGCTCCCTTTATCAGCAAAAGTTTCTCATAATATGACTTAACTGTGAACAGTCCCGTTCTATTCCCCTTCCACCTGACTTTATCCCTTCCTCCATTTGGTGTACTCCTATAAATTAAGTCATAAAAATTTACGAATGCTTCGAGCTCCCAATCTTTTTTTATATGTTAAATGGAATTTTCAATTGCCAGAGCATCTAGAAATGTGTGCTGGTAGATCAAAATAAGTTATGCTAATGGGTACCAGTTGAATTATTCAAGTTAGATGTACTGAATTTTAATCTAGGCAAATTGTATTGAACCACTTTGGTATTAGTTTGTGGATAGTGTGATTTAGAACATACTGATGCTACAACTTGAGTCAGTTGACTAATGTCATGTAAAACACTTCTGTTTCAAAGTTTTTTGTTTTTGAGTATTGCTAGAGAGATACTTTAATTTGATTAAACCATTAAATGATTGGGAGAAAAAGGGTGTTATAAATGCTTTTATGGTTTTTATGGTGATCTTTGTTATGATCTTATGTTTACTTTATCTTTGAACTAAAAGGCTAAGCTGATATGATTTTCAGTCTAGGACTGTTTTGGCTAGTATTCTGTTGGATTCCAATGAAGACCATGTAAGCTGTTGATTTACTTGATGGAGATGTTGTATTTAGTTATATTTGAATTTTTTGTTTGTGTAGACATGTTTGCATTTTTCTGTCTGTTGTTTCAAATTATGTTCTTTATTGTATTTTCCCCTGCTCACTCCTCATTCTTTTAGATACTCATTTAACCATTTGCATAGGTTTCTCCTTTTAGCAAGCATGTGTTTGAGAAGGTCTTGGTTATATCCTGAGGGATGAAATTTTTTGTTATGTATTATTTCCTTTTTGGGTATCATGCATGTTATGAAATTCACCAATGGTGCTTTGTACAATGTTCTTTAAGGTCCAAGGGCAAATACTGCTTAATCAAGGGAGCTTGAGCTTTGGGCTGGAACGATATGCAACATCAGAGTTTGAGCTACTGGCTGAAGAATTGTTAATGAGCGACTCTCTGATCAGGGTGAGGGTGATTTCTGTATTTCCACATACATGGTCTTGTGGATAATCAATTACCATTCAATTATAAAGATTTGATCCTCTTTTTTCTTCTGATGTATCAGAATAGTAATAGTACATATTTTTTTTATGCTAGTGGAATAGTAATAGTGCATGCAAATATCTACTTTGCTGCAGAAAGTATCAAATGCGCATCCCTTAGTTTTACTAGTGGATGCTTATGCATTGTTAAAACTGAATGGTTCAAATAGTTAACAAAATCCTGAGAGGGTGAGATCTCTAGAGAATGCTTTGATCCTAAGGATATGATGATGAGAGGCACTTGGATAATTTGGTGTTAGACTGGTTCTCGTGAGAGTTGAAATACTCAAAATGAGAATATCCAAGTTTGAGGGTCTACTTGTGCAGAATTTTCCAGTATTTCTGGAAAATCTATTAACAACTGGATAACTCCAAAAAAGTGTGAAATGAACTAGTTTTTGGTCTTCTCCACTATTCAGATTTATACATGGATTGGAGAATTTTTTTTCCACTTTTCCACCAAGTTCCTTTTTCTATTTGACCTTTTCACATTTCATAAGTTAATCCTTTCTGTTTCCAAACTTTTAATTTTGATTATCATTTCGTACTATAAGTATGTTCTTCTGTTATCAAATAATGTCCTGTCCTGTTCTACTTTTAATTTATATTTTTCCTTTTTTATCGTGTAAGAGATTTTTTTTTAGCTTGATACTGTTGGACTTTCAGGAAAAAACTGGCAATGATGCATCCTGAGAGGATAAATATCCTGCTTCATTGTTGAGTGCTTTGCAAATTGTGTTAGGATTCAATATATATTGTGTTGTTTAGTTGGTATTCTAGCTTTTTCTGTTTCTTCATCTGTTCATTTCATTACATTTTTTTAGTAACCTCAGTTGGTTAATGCTAGGTGTTTGGAGCTTTGCGCATGTCTGTAAAAATATTTTTGTTGTGGAATTCCAAAATGATCATAGATGGTGGTGGAGATGCAGCTGTTGCTACGTCCTCGCTTGAGGCAAGTAACTTGGTTGTCCTCAAGGTATTTTAACAGTCCTTCCTTTTAGTTTCTCTGTTTCTTCCACATCATGCTTCACTTTGATTTTCCTTTCGAGCAAATGACATGCTCAACTTTTAATGATCATGAATTTTCCTTTGTGCAGGGAGCTTCTATAATACGTTCTAATGCTAATCTTGGGGTTCATGGGCAAGGTTTGCTGAATTTAACAGGACCTGGAGATCTGATTGAAGCACAAAGATTGGTGCTCTCATTGTTTTATAGTATTCATGTAAGTGAGCTTTCCAAGAGAAACATTGCAGCAAACTTTTATTTTGTTTTATTGCAGGCACATAAGAATTGAATTATATCTAATTTATATGATGAAAAAGCAACACTAGTCACTCAATGACGGCTTCAATTTCTCCTGTGAAGATTGGTCCAGAATCTGTCTTGCGTGGGCCCTCATACAATGTGACATCAGATGCTGTGTGAGTCTGGATTTTGGTCACTTATTTTTACATTCTTAATCTCAAGTTTCATCTGCACTGCTGAAGCTTCCAATAAATGATCACAGAATTCCTAGGCTCCATTGTGACTCAGAAGATTGTCCTGTGGAATTACTCCAACCACCTGAAGATTGCAATGTCAATTCATCCCTTGCTTTTACTCTCCAGGTGACTACACTTGAAAGGTTCTGCAGCATCAGGAAGAATTTGCTATATTTGGCTTATGTGATGATTTTTCTGCTTTGGATTTTCAGGTGTGTCGTGTTGAGGATATCATTGTCGAAGGTTTGATAGAAGGATCTGTTGTTCATTTCCACAGAGCAAGAACAGTTGTAGTCCATTCTTCTGGAATAATAAGCACATCTGGTTTGGGTAAGTGTAGACCTGTGAGTTGTGATCATGAGGAATATTTGTTGCTCTGGGTTCTAGTGGAGTGTGCTTTGACATGTTGCTGTGCACTCATTTGCATGTTTGTGCAGATTTAAGGCTGATTTT
Source organism: Sonneratia caseolaris (assembly GCA_900006705.1). Taxonomy (NCBI): domain Eukaryota; kingdom Viridiplantae; phylum Streptophyta; class Magnoliopsida; order Myrtales; family Lythraceae; genus Sonneratia; species Sonneratia caseolaris. The sequence goes on along the minus strand of CXYZ01003352.1, from coordinate 866,446 downwards.
AGAGTAAACATTTTCAAAATTTTCAAATTTGAAAAAGAAGAATGTTTAAAATGTCTGCTCCTGTGGTGTTTTCTTCTTATCCATGTCCATTTTCTTTAGAGAAAACAAGTTCTTATGGAGAACCTGATTGTAAATATGTAGATATATAATATGTCTAAGCAGGATATTCTTGGTCTGAGATGAATTGTCTAGAAATGGTCAATGCATGTGGTTTATTTCTGATGGTTACTTGATGTTCTTTGTTCATGTGACGTTAGATCCCGGTCTTCCTCCATTTTATGAGCAATAGTTCCTTTTGCTTATTCTTCCAAAAAAAAGGCAAAAACTTATCTTTACTTAGAGATCGGCTCTTGATGCTACATAATCTGGAGTTCATGAATAAAAGAATTATCAATAACTATAACATGTGATGATACAGGCTGCACTGGTGGAGTAGGTAGAGGAAGTGTTATTGATGGAATTGGAAGTGGTGGGGGACATGGCGGCGAAGGTGGGGCTGGATGCTATGGTAATATTTGTATTCAAGGTGGGATTTCTTATGGAAATAAAGAAATGCCATGTGAACTTGGTAGTGGAAGTGGAAATGATAGCTCTGGTGGTTCAACTGCTGGTGGAGGTGTAATAGGTGAGTTGGATTGCAGAAAATCAGCCAGAGTGTCATTTTATATTTTCTTTTCTGCTTGTTTCTTATCATTAGAGTATTCAATGATACTCATGAAAATACCTAGATGTTGCCTTACTTTAAAAAGCATGGATGCTTCAATATATCTTTGATTAAAGATATATGGGGAAATTTGACAAAATTATCATAGATTGATCTCAAGTGGGTTTGATTCTTTCTCCAAGTGCATAGCCTCTGTGAGGCTGCCCACACGTGCATCTACATAGATTTACCTGATCCATGGCTTGTGGGGTGTTTATAGGCCCAGTAGAATAAACTTCCCATTATCAAAAGAAAAAAATGACAGGAAGGGGAAGAGCAATTTACATTGCAATAGTTCTGATGTGTAGTGCAAAAAGTAATTAGATGATAATTTTTCCTTATTTTGATGTTTCGTTCACATATTTCAGTCACTTTGCTAGTAAATCTATAAATATGTTCTATTTGATCTTATCATTTATTTGCTACTAATTATTTCTTCTTTTGTTGAGCAATTGTAACTCCTCCCTTCACATTGATGTTACAGTAATGGGTTCAGTGGACCATCCTCTTTCAAACTTGTTCATTGAGGGTTCAGTCAGATCTGATGGACAGAGTTTCCCAAATTTCTTGCCAAAAGAAGAATTGGTTCTTGTCAATAGCTCAAATGGAGGTCCAGGTGGTGGTTCTGGGGGTTCCATATTAATGTTCTTGCGAGGCCTGGATATTAGCAAATCTGCAGTTCTTTCTAGTGTTGGGGGTAGGGGGAGTACTAATGGAGGTGGTGGAGGTGGTGGTGGAAGGATTCACTTTCACTGGGTTGACATTCCCACTGGAGATGTCTATCAGCCAATCGCCTGTGTAAATGGAAGCATCGATGCTGGGTATGCTCATTTCTGAATCTTACTCCTATTATCTTGTAGGCACATATCCTGTTCCCTCAACCTTTTCTTTTCCAAATAAAAAAATACCTGGAGAAGAGAAATTTCTCCCTCAACAAAAATGTCGGCATCATGAAAGAAACATCTTATTCGGAATTGTGATGATGGACTTTGCTGAAGAATAATCTTCTATTTACATTTCTTTATGATAATGAGGTCATTCTCTCCGAGCCCATAAAAACCCCACAAGCCCATGGATCTAGATTAGTCTATGTTCAAACATGTGTGGTGGTGACACCAAGGGCTACACGGTTGGAGTGAGAATCCAGGTCTCAACCTCGTAAACTACTTACAAGTTGTACACTTGCTCTATCCACTTGAGCTAACCTTGGGGTTATCGTTTGTTACATTTTTATTGAGCACTGTTCATTTATTTTTTCAGTTTAAGGATAGTTTTGACAAAGAATCACTAACTTTACATTTCCCTTGGATGAATTGTGTAAACAATGGTGACTTCAGGGTATTTCTCAAGAATTAAGGATGACTTATGGAACACTAAAAAAAAAGGTAGTTGACAATCAACATCGATCCATTTGTGAGGACTTCATGGTTATAGAAGTGTTAAACTGACCTTTTCTGAGAGGTTTGTTCTAATGAAATTCATTAACCGGTTAAAATTGTATCTTCTTTTCTTGATGAAAGATAATTATGCATTCGGAAAGGCCAGTAGTTCCAAAGATGAACATGAATTTCCAATTTTTTGTGTTGAGGCTGTCAGTTGTAATGACATGAAAGTCATCTTTTAAAATGACATTTTTATATTCTGTCTTATATTCTGGATTTTCTTGCCTAAAAACACATGAACGGATAGCCTAGCATCTCGTACATGCATTCGTAATGAGTGGCTGCTATTTTATTTCAGGCATGATGCATTTGGTCATTTATTCTTGCAGTACAATTAGTTGGATATGGGATTTATTTTAAGATGTGATTCCTTTTATTTTCATACAGAGGAGGATTGGGTAAATACCAAAGTAAGGATGGAGAAAATGGAACAGTGACAGGGAAAGCTTGTCCGAAGGGGCTCTATGGGATATTTTGTGAGGTCAGTTTGCTATGGCATTGTGACATATCTGTATCATGTTGGGCTTTTCAATCTATTCCAGTAATTTTTTGAAAAAAGGAAGATGCTGATATTTTAAGTCATATGGGGAATTTAGGGTTCTTCATGCATTCTTGCATATATTGGGGATTGAGAAAACGAGCTTAGATTTCATGTTTAGTTAGAATATCTGTGCAAAGTGTTCCTGGTAATAGAAAACCCTCATTTTTAAAAAAAAATTAACTGTGGTATTCCGAAGTTACTGGTATGTCAAATTTGATGAAGTTTTGTATTTGTTAGGAGACCAACTTATGTTGAGAATTGACATTATTTTCTGCTATATTGCAAGATTTCTCTCCCTCTAGAGCATGCCATCTAGTCATAATGGCGGTTTTTAGCATTGGAAATTTCTATCATGAATATCTTCTTCTAATTTATCATTGTGATGTTCAGGAGTGTCCAATTGGCACATATAAGAATGTAACAGGATCAGATAAAGGACTTTGTCATCCCTGTCCTGCAAATGAGCTTCCTCATCGTGCTATATATATTGCTGTGCGAGGTGATGTTATCATGGTGCTGAAAATTTTCATATTTTTAATGAAACTAGGTGTTTTATAATATAATCGCATAATTTCATCATGAAAGAAAAAAACTATTTTGGTCAATTAATATTTGAAAATCTTTACATTATTATGATAATTGATCATTAATCATTGTCTTTGCCAGGTGGTATTTCAGAAACTCCTTGCCCATACAAATGTGTTTCTGAGAGATATCACATGCCACATTGCTATACAGCTCTTGAGGAGTTAATTTACACATTTGGTGGGCCTTGGTTGTTCGGTCTTGTTCTTGTGGGTCTCTTGATTCTCTTAGCCTTGGTTCTTAGTGTTGCAAGAATGAAATTTGTTGGAATGGATGAATTACCAGGACCAACTCCCACACAGCACGGTTCTCAGATTGATCACTCTTTTCCTTTCCTAGAATCTTTGAATGAGGTCAGTTATATTCTTTTTGTGGCATGAAAAACTAATTAGACTACCTATAATCTTCCCTGTTTTCTGAATAAATCCAACATTTGAAATTTTGAGGTTCTCATTCATGTAGGTTTTGGAAACAAACAGAGCTGAGGAATCCCAAAGTCATGTGCATAGGATGTACTTTATGGGTCCTAATACATTTAGTGAACCTTGGCATCTTCCACACACTCCTCCTGAGGAAATTAAGGAGATTGTGTATGCAATTCTTTTTATTATCCCTTTTGGGCAATTATCTTTGCAGTTTTTGTGGACTTCACCATTTGTAGCTTACATTATAGTGAGCCTGTATAGTTGATTAAACCTTTGTGTTTTGGCTTGTTCTGCAGGTATGAAGGTGCTTTCAATACATTCGTGGATGAGATTAATGCTATTGCTGCTTATCAATGGTGGGAAGGAGCAATTTATAGCATTCTTTGCGTTCTTGCCTACCCACTCGCATGGTCATGGCAGCAGTGGCGTCGAAGATTGAAACTTCAACGTCTACGGGAATTTGTTCGATCAGAATATGATCATTCATGCTTACAGTCTTGCCGATCTCGGGCTCTTTATGAAGGGATTAAGGTATGCACAACAGATTCTGGTCTACTTTCTTGGGAATCAAGTAGGAGGTTTTTTTCTTAGTTTTTCCTTGGTGTCGCATTCTCCATTTACTACTATCTTACAGATTATGATTCAATCTGATCCTTAATATCTGTAGCACTTAAATCACCAGTAATATTTTTATTATTTAATAATTACCACTAATACATGAAGTTCATGCATTAGTTTATTAGTTAATAAGTACCACTAGTATTTTTTATATTTTAATGCCTGGGATGCTATTCTGCTTGGTTGTATATAATTTGAACAGTGTTTAAGATTATTCGCTTCTACTTGTATTCTTGGACATGTCTTGTGTTTCGTTCCATACTAAAGAAAGCTCTGAATGTTTTACTACCATAGTGGAACTTGACTTAGTTACTTCCGTTGCACTCCTGTATTTTCTGTTTTCGTCTATGTGGACTTTCAAAGCATTTTTTTTAGTGAAAATATTGGTTCTTGTAACACTAGTTTCTAGAGGGTTCCAGTATTTAGTTGTCAATATGCCTTAGTGATGTTTGGCTTGGATAATTACGAGCATATGTAGTTTTGAAGAACATAGTTCTCTGGGACCAATCAGACACAATAAATATTTTGGGTATTCAATAAAAAAAATGTATTGGTCATGCATCAAGACGCATAAAAAAAACATATATCAAGGGGTTTGAAGCTACACAAAAGCATGAGCTTAATCAGTAAATCAGTCATGATTACTTAACAATGAGCAATTGGTTGCTTGCCTTCTATATCTGTAGGTTGCAGCAACATCAGATCTAATGCTTGCATATATGGACTTTTTTCTGGGTGGAGATGAAAAGAGAAGTGATCTCCCTGCTCGCCTCCATCAAAGATTCCCAATGGCTATTGTATTTGGAGGTGACGGAAGTTATATGGCGCCATTTTCTCTTCATAGTGACAGCATACTCACCAGCCTCATGAGCCAGGTTTTTACTGATCCAGGAAAGATACTTTAAGGTGGTTTTAGAAAGCGAACTGTCTGTTGCTCAGTAATTCCACCAGGAAAACTGGATGTTATTATTGAACCCACTGAACCGGCCAAATTTCCATCAGGACCGTTGGTTCTCAGTAAAACTGCCAGATATTGAAAATTGGAACAATTCTTATAATTTAAATTAAATGTATTTATCAATGTTTAGGTGGAATTTTATCAATTTTTATAAAATTATAAGTTTTTTAAATGAAATTGTAGTTTAATCCCATAATATTTTTAAGAGGATTTTAACATTATAATATATGGCACAACTTTGGAAAAGTTCTTTTCACATGGCTGAGTAGCTATGGATTTTCTTTTTGTGCTGATAAGTGGTGTATATTCATTTATATGGAGAACTTAAACAAAATTTACATCATTTACAAAAGTTCTCTTGACAAGTTTATGTTCTAGTCTAGGCAAAGATGCTTTTTGTGTTAATTTTTTTTAGTCCAGCTGAATTCGTGATCTATCTTAGCTGGATGAGTCTCGTTTCAGTTCCAAAGAGTGCAGCCTGTCAAATATAATCCTTGGTGGCTTTTGCATCCACTCCTGCTTATCTGGTTCAGCTTTGCTATTGCAGGATATTCCACCTACTACTTGGTATCGACTGGTGGCAGGTTTAAGTGCACAATTGCGATTGGTTCGCTGTGGAAGACTTAAGGTTACTTTTAGGCCGGTTCTGAAATGGCTTGAAACACATGCTAACCCAGGTTTACGGATCCATGGAGTTCGAGTTGATCTTGCCTGGTTTCAGGCAACGACGTGTAGTTATTGCCAATATGGACTTTTGGTATATGCTGTTGAAGAGCAAAATGAGTGTGCACATCCTGAAAGTATTCAAGGGACCATGCCAGCTGAACGGCAAAATCGGTACCTTGCTCTGATGTTCATTTATGTGTTGCAGTCATGCTTTATCTTGTACTGTTGGAACAAATTGATATTCAGGGCCCTTATGCCTGGGGAAAGGGTTTCCAGGTTTTTCCATCTGAATCTCTGAGAAATTGCTGAATCAGATGATAAGTGCTTGCTGAAACTTCATGGTGTTTTCCAATGGGAACATCTGAACTAGCGAGGAAAAAAAATTGAAATGCATTTCCTATGCAAGAAAAATGTGATAGTGAGACTGCCTTTGGACCAAATAGAACTGAATGGTGCAGTTGTGAAATATATGATAGAGATGTCAATGCTTTGATAATTTGGATTTGGGATTTGTTCCAACTTTTTGCCTTAGCCTTTTATTTTCACTTCAGAAATTAAGACAACATCACAATGTGAAGCTGTTGTATGTTATGACTGTATTTTCTGTACAAGGTGAAGACTTAGAGAGACTTTCAGTGTGTAGAGAAAACCTAGGTTAGAACACTTCTCTAATGCAGTGCTAATTTTAATGGTTGTTCTGAACTTCTTTCATGACAGGATAAAGAGTGTCATGAAGGAGTCAGTAACATCGGCTCAGTTGGGAGAAGCACTCTTGAGCCGCTCACAAAGGAGCAATGAAACTCATGGGAGGCGGAAACGGACCCATGGGGGAGTCATAGATATTAGCAACTTGCAAATGCTCAGAGAGAGGAGAGATCTGTTTTATATTCTCTCTTTCATGGTTCATAATACTAAACCTGTTGGCCACCAGGTAATTTCTTATCTTTCCCTATCCTGTCCTTCAAACTTCAAAATCAAGATGTTAGAATTGGTCTATGATATGAAATTGATGATTTCTCTTAATGTTTGAAAACATGATACTTTTACTACTATGATGATTTATAGCCTAAATGAAACTAAAGAATATTCATTAAGTCTATTTTTTTTATTGGAAAAAAGACCTAGAATAAGATAAAGCCGGTTACTCAATCTTTTGTGTTCTATCTGCAGGATCTTGTTGGTCTAGTCATCTCAATGCTACTGTTAGGAGATGTTAGCTTAGTTCTGCTGACTCTGCTCCAGTTATACTCTATTTCTTTGGTGGACGTGTTCTTGGTTTTGTTCATTTTGCCCCTTGGTGTTCTCCTCCCTTTCCCTGCGGGTATCAATGCTCTGTTCAGTCATGGACCAAGGCGCTCTGCAGGCCTGGCCCGTGTCTATGCTCTGTGGAACGTTACTTCCTTAGTCAATGTCGTAAGTCTCTAGAACCATTCTCATTGATAAGCACTTTTGCACCCAATCTAATATCTCCTTCCTGGGAAGGTTTCCACTAGATCTTATATCCAACTTGCGGACACCCCCAACACCCACCAAACCCCACCCCCCAACCCTACAAAGGCAATTTTGAGATAATCCTAGAAGAGTATCATGGTGGTTGATCATATGCTCCCAAGCGCTTTCTTCTCTTTGGAGCTTCTTGTGAATTTCTTCTGAGCTGTTTCTGAGTAGTTGGCTGTTCATCTGAACCAGGTGGTTGCTTTCATCTGTGGTTATCTTCATTATAATGCCCAATCTTCAGGGAAGAAGCTACCTTACCTACAGCCATGGAATATTAGCATGTAAGGGTTGGAACCTGCCTTTATCTACTGTTGATAACTACAAAAGGGAAAAATCAACCTTTGATAACCATTCTAAACAGTATCCAATGTACGGCCTCTGCGGGGCAATTCGTTTCATAGTTTTCTGTCCATTTCTGGTGCACAGGGATGAGAGTGAATGGTGGATTTTCCCAGCAGGCCTCGTCGTCTGTAAAGTATTGCAGTCTCAACTCATCAACTGGCACGTTGCGAATCTGGAGATACAGGACCACTCCCTGTACAGTAGCGATTTCGACCTCTTTTGGCAGTCTTGATCTAATAGTTTCTTCCATCCTGTCTGTTGCTGATACATCTTCGCTAACCCCAATCTGTTCACCATTGGCCGCCTTTGCTGTTCTGGAAAATTTTCATATTTGTAACTGAAAGTGAGTGCTGTGTTTAATATGAGAAAAAAAAAAAAACTGAGATTGATCTGAAGAGGGGACAAAAAGATAAAAAAAAAAAAGGATGTATAGAAATGAAAGAAGAGAGGGAAGAGCTATTATTCATTCATGTATTTAGTGTCTACCCCACCACCCCCAAACCCTTCTCATTTTGCATTGTTTTGTTTTGTAATTCGTATAAAGCTGAAGGAGCGGTTAAGGTCCGTCTTTTGTCACTAATGTGTGTGTGTGTGTATAATATAATATAATATAATATAACAGAAGTTCCAACTCACTGTTTTTCGACTCGATTTTCACTCGGAATGGATACTGCCATGTCAGCTTACAGGCTGCGTTGCTCATTCCGATTTCCATTCGCATCGATTATGCACTCGATACTCTTTTTAGCTAGCCGGGGCTTCACCCGATCTCGATCCAGGATGCAGCTCGATCCGTCTGGTTTGTAATGAGGCCAGGCTGTAACATTGTTTCACCTTCTAGTCTTTGGATGACGGGAAGCATTTGGGTGTAATGCTAACATCTTTCTGGATTGGTTGTCTTGGAGGTTGATGAGCGAAATGCCCATCTAGGGTGTGAATTTGGAAGGAGGTTGTGTCTTTGGCAGGGGGGGGATGAGTGGGTACACGAATTGGTCTAGTTGATTGATGGCTACTGTCGAAGTGACGTGGATATTCAGAATTTTTGGAGTGATCTGTTTTCGATACGCTAGCGTTTTTCACTCTATCCGAAACCTCTCCTGTATAGGATTGGGTCCAAACTTTCGGACCCGGATCCTGCCATGTTACGCGTCAAAATTGGACTCTACCCAAAACCTATGTAATGTTTAACTATGGGTGAATAATCAAAATCCAAGTGTAATGTAGTTAATTTTATATGAGTTCTTCTTTGTAAATGTTAAAATCAGACCGGATCGGCCTGTTGGACCGGTTCAACCGAGAACTAGACAGCCATTTAATATGGTTTACTTAATTAATCTAAATATAATCTCAATTCGATCAGATCCATTTAAACCCATTGGATTTTAATTCAACCGTCAAACTCAATTAAAGCGATGGTTGAATTGGGTATATTAAAATTATTTTAAAAATGAAAAAAACCTCATCAACCCGTTGAGAGAGGCTTTACTAAATTGAATGGAGGAATATTAATACTAAATATTATT
>CXYZ01003352.1:804516-856758 GCA_900006705.1 Sonneratia caseolaris | reverse complement strand
ATTTTTTATTAATTAAATTTATATTTGTTAAGAATATTCAAAGACAATTTTCTTTCTCCATTTGTTTAAATAATATAGAAGACAATAAAATTAAAAGGCACTAATTTCCTCTCGAATTTAAAAATATTTATTCCTTTCGCACCGCAATAAAATCTGATGAAAGCGAAGGGAATATCTCTATCGCATCCTCTCCTCCTACAGAGTTCCCTCCCGGGCGTGAGATCTGAATCCCCCAGTTCGCCAATCCCTTTTCTTCTTTGCTCACCGGAAGGTAAACTTCTCACCGATCCTGTGCATTCGTTTCGGATTCAGTGCTAGCAGATCCCGTCCTCCTTATCGCATGGATTCCATCTCAGTTCCTTTTCCATGTCAATGCAGATCCGCCATGGATTTCATGAAGGTCTTCGATCAGACCGTGCGTGAAATGTGAGTTTCAGCTCGTCTCTCTTTTTACCTCCTTCCCATTTGCTGGAATTTGACTCGGCTTTCGCTCTGTGTTCCGTTGGTTTTGATGTTTCCTGTTTGTCTGATCTGAGATTTCGTCGTGTGTTTCTCCGTGAGCAGAAAGAGGGAGGTGAATTTGAAGGTCCTGAAGGTTCCCGAGATTGAGCAGAAGGTACGCCAAAGTTATCGCTTAAGGGATCTAATTATGAATGCGGTAGCGTGGTGGAACTTACATTTGGGGTGCCCGATAAACGTTTTCGTGCATGCAATCTATTTGTGCATATTTCACTGCATGCTCCTAAATTTCTGCCCTAGTTACATGTTTGCATTGAATTATAGTCGTGTTTTAAAATCAAGTTGGTTATTCTTCTTCGGACGAGTTCTTGTATATGTCAGAGCTATAACGTAGACTAATGAACAAGATTTTCTTCTGATAAATGTGGGGTAGAATTTATTACATCTTGAGCGATGGTTAAAGTAACCCAAGCAGCCAAGCTAGCTAGTTAAATCTCATAGTGGCTGCTGTGTCGGATTTTGCCTAGTAACCACTGAAGTCATGAGATCTTAAGTTTGATGTTATTTGATCGTGTGTCTGAATCACTTCTTAAATCATTTTAATCCAAAATTGGGACTAAAATTTTAGTACTTGATAGCAGATTCTACTGCAGGATTATTTTCCTACTTCAGACTAGGCTTTCTTTTCATTATCAAAATGTTAGTAAATATCATGAGTGGATACTTAGAAATCAAGTACTTGTGAGGCTTTTCTTTTTCCAAATATTAAAGGGAGACAGATAGCAGTATAAAAGCACCAGTAAGGTGCCCGACTGTCCTATCCATGCCAAATTAAAAGCAAGTTCAATTTGTTGACACTATCTTAGAAATATTTATGTGTGGATCTTCTGTCCATGTATAGGTACAGGAAAACTTTGGGTTGTTTGCCCCATGAAAATTCCTGTTGTTCCTTGTATGTGTCAATTTTCTCAAACATCCACGCTAGGATGCAGAAGGAGAGAAATTTTGTTGTGCCAAAAACGAAATACAGATAAATATGTCCTTGCAAGTTTGTAATAAAAGGTCTTATAAGAAGGTGGTATTTCCCGGAGATGTGAAAGCATTCTCTCATTTATAGTATCATCCTACAAAATAGGAACATTTTTTCTTCTGCCCTTTACTTCTGTTCCCTTTATTCATTAAGGTGGTGAAAGTGATTGTGAAGGTTATCCTGATCATTAAGTAAGATTATGATCCTCGTACTTAAAGAAACAACACATTTTGTGCTTTAGGTGGAAGTTGTTTAGTGTTCTTTTGTAATCATGGCTAAATATGCTCTTTTGAAGCTAATAGATCTGTCTTTTCCTTATTGATCAATCCTTAGATGTGACCTGTCCTGTATTAACAAGTAGATATCTGGTCTTGGACCAAAGAAGTTGACTAGATACATTGTAGCTCTGGCCTTTTCATCATTCAGATGATTGGGCTGGTGGTCTAGCTCTGGCCAAAACTGTTAATGTTTCAAGAGATTGATAATGCCTGAAAATTTTAGATTAACTGTTTCCCCCTGTGAAATGCGATTATGCATGCTATGTTGGAGAGCAACAGGATACTCATTTGTTCAGCACAGGACTGTCCATTTAGCGGCTATATACGTGATACTGAAGTATTAAAAAAATCTTCTTAGCTATTATTACCTTGTCTTATCTTATCCCGACATACATGTTTCCTTATGGCAGGGAATCCCCATGTGACTACCTAATTTGTCTCTTGGTCCAATTATACTTGGATAATTTGTTTGCATAATTTTTCTTGGTCTGGGTTAAATAACTGCAGAGAGAGTCTGTCAGGAGAAAAAAAATCCTTTTCTTTATTTGTGATCCCTCAGCATGAGAAGCACTATTGTTCTTGGATTTGAATTAAGCTAAAAAAGTTCACATAACAAGTTTCTATAACAGGATTTTAACAGATTGTTCTTGACTAAGTTTCTTTCTTTTTTTTTGCAGCAATGAGTTTCTATATAAAAATCCTAGAGATTGTTAACCCAAATGGTCACCAAAATTGAGAAGCTGTTTTGGTTGCAAGAATAGCTTAGGACTTAAATCATACCTAAGCCATCTCTGGTCTTATTTTATTTTATTTTTTCAGACAATTAGCTATGAGAAGAAAGAATAAGGGAGGTAATATAATGCTACGGCATAGTCTGTCTTTTGACATAAGTCTGCTGGAGGAAACTCCAGGATGATCATCTGTTAGGTCATTGCGGGTCTCAAATCTCAATAGGAATCCAGATGGTAGGGCTTAGAAACTGTAACCCTTTTCCTTTGGCCTGAAATAAGTATTTTTGACAATATGAAAGGAAAGCACGGACATTTTTATGTGAACTTTCTTGTGGTACATGTGCACACCTCTTGGTTTGTAACCATGTCATCAACAATTCCTTGATTACTTTTTAGCAGAAATTCGCTTATTTATTATTCTCTATTAATGTGAGCCTTTTTTTCCCTTAACATTTTTGATAAAGGTATTAGATGCAACAGATAATGAACCTTGGGGACCTCACGGATCTGCATTGGCAGAGATAGCTCAGGCCACTAAAAAATTGTAAGCTTCAAATCCTTCACACTTGTTGCTCTAGTTTTGTTTCATGATGAATGATAAAATTCATGATATGAGTTTTTTTCCCTAATAAATTGCTGTTTCTGCTGACTCAAAATTAATTTGTTTCTCGTTGCAGCACAGAATGTCAGATGGTCATGAATGTTTTGTGGACAAGATTACGCGAAACTGGAAAAGATTGGCGCTATGTTTACAAGGTAGCATATGGGTTTAGCTGATTTGGAAAAGTTTAATATGTTTATTTGGGTTCAGCGACTCATAGTTCTTCCTTATTTCCTTTCATTTTTTACATTGGAGCAAATTTTAAGTGATCTCTTCATCAGGCATTGGCTGTTATTGAGTATTTGGTGGCTCATGGCTCTGAGCGAGCTGTTGATGACATAATTGAACACACCTTCCAGATCTCAGTAAGAATGATATTTTCTACATTTCCTCTGGATTTCGTTTATTTATTGTCATTTTATTAGTGCCAATATTATGAGAGGGCCATCAGTCTCTATTTGCGTTTTCATTTCTGTGATTCACTTTGTACAGTCACTCTCAAGCTTTGAATACGTTGAACCAAATGGAAAGGACATGGGAATCAATGTGAGAAAGAAAGCTGAAAATATTGTCGCCCTTCTAAATGATAAAGACAAAATACAGGAAGTCAGAAATAAAGCTGCAGCTAACCGTGATAAGTAAGTTTTGCTGAGTGTGAATGAGAGCTGAAAGGATGTAGCTTGTCTTTTCCCTGCCCATTAGATTTTGTTTATGAGTTTATGGTAGCAGTTACTAGTGCACAACTTTACTGTAGGTATTTTGGACTCTCATCAGCTGGAATATCATATAAATCTAGTGCTGCCTCATATGGCAGTAGTAGCTTCGGGAGTGCAGATCGCTACAGAGGCACAAGAGATGGTGAAAGGTTCAGTGATAGTTATAATGAAGATGACTGGGATACTTATAAGAAGTCGATGAAAAAGGAGAATCTGGTAGACAATATAAAGAAGGGGGCTGCACAAGATAGCAGGTTGGATTTTACAACTGATATTTTCAGGAAACTTTATTGTTAGAGTTCTGCGTTTGAAATCTCAATGTATTTCAGATTGCTCTTCCAAAGTTGGTTAGCTGGAGGAGATTCATTTGATGTGGTGGAAGTTTGTGATCAGGCAGAAGAAATAATATGATATTTATGCAATTTACAGTGATAGGCCTATTATCTTGTTATGTATAGACTTGAGCTTTATAGATTGTGTATTTTATGTATCTTTTGCTTGAAAATAGGCAAGATAGTTTATTTTTATGTACATGAAATACTGTGATGGGCAACGTCTGAGAATGTGAAAGGGCTGTTTTGGTACTACAACTGCAGATGCCAATCTCTCTCTCCCTCTCCCTCTGTGTGTGTCTGTGTGTGTCTGTGTATTTCTGTGTGTCTCTGTCTCTGCCTGCTTTTCCTTTTCTTATTCCTCTCTGAGTGATACAGAAAGAAACTGATTCCTTTTCTCTATCAGCTCACTATGTAAAAGCTGTTCCTTATCATGTCTTCTTTCCATTAATTTTCAAATATTTGTTTTGTAGCAAGAGTGAATCATCTTCTGCATCAAAGTCATCAACAAAACTGAATGGTTCCGCTGGCCACAAAGCTGTTCCTTCTCAGAACACGAATGCCCTTTCCAGTAATTATGAAGATGACTTTGATGATTTTGATCCCCGGGGAACCTCAATGACTAGTAAGTCCTTTGAGCATACAATTCAAACATGAAGGTTGCTATGTTAGTTACTGTTTTTTTCTTTGTGACTACTAACTGTGCACAATGATCTATGGATCATTTCTTATATCTGTAGAATGATGTTATTATTGACACTTCCCTGGTTGTGAAAGTTAGAAACGTATGGGATAAGGTTATGTTTGTTGCCCATGGATGTAACTACTAGCATTTTTTACTTTTGTCATCCATTATAATTGTCAAGAACCTGTGACTGGACAATTTTTACAGTCATTCTTTTGATTACTTATGTTGATTATTTAGCAGCTCATAGCAGCTTGTACTTGTAGAAGACTAAGAATATCAAACTTGTGTGATGGCCAATACTAGTCATTTCTAGTCTGCAATCAAATAATGTCATTCACAATCTTTTGGGATTGAAATGAAATTACATGCCATGAAAAGTAATGGATAATCCATTATTGTATCTGCATTAATTGGATAGGTCCTCTATGTATGCATGTGTGAATTTCACATTTTTATCTATTTCTGCATGTGTTAGTGCTTTCTTCTTTTTGCAGAGGCTTCTGCTGTGACTTCGAATCAGGTGGATCTTTTTGGGGAGAGCTTGATTGGTGATCTCTTGGATGCACCAGTAACTGCGGATCCTGTTCCATCTAATGTATCATCAATGAATAAGATTCCTTCAGATGCCGACCTCTTTGCAGATGCAACTTTTGTGTCCGCACCACCTGCTGCAGAAACAGCTGCAAATTCTGACAAGCAGGTAAAGCTCTTTTACTTCTAGATGTTGGATTTGCATTGAGGACTGATAATTAATACATCTTGTAGCTTAGTTTTTTGCATTAAGTCACCTTAAGTTTCTGTCCCCTGCCTTTTTTTTCCCTCCTTGTCATGTATCTAGTTTTTACATGTTTAAAGGTGGACCCAGTTCTTGTACTCGGAGGCTTCAGCTCATCTCCACTGTGAAAATGCAAATTTGAAATACAAGCTTGGCTTAGCTGATGCTCAATGGGGTTGTTCTTAATTCAATTTCCTTGGATGATTGTAATGAGATCAAAGTTAAATTTGATTAAAGCTTGATAAGGGTAGCTTGACTTGACCTTGAGATAAAAAAACATAAAAAATGGTTAAATTTGTAATTTGAGATTAAATTTATTTGAAAATAAATAATACAGAAGATTAAGTAGGCTGCTTGACATCAAAAGATGAGCCAAGTGTTGCTGAGCCCGGCCACAGCTTGATTGGAAAGCTCTTGCTCAAGCTCAGCAGAAAAGCTATTGGTCATGCTCAACAGTTGGTCATAAACTGAATCAAATTCGAGGATCCACCTAGGTTCAAATACCTCACAAGTAGGGTGGCTCTCTTGCACCTTTGTTTATAAGCGCAATTATGTTTAACATTAATACTTATGTAGTAATTAAAGGAACAAATATTTTAATTCCTTTTTCTTAAACTTCTGTGGAGAAGAAATTGGTGTAGGACCATACTCTTCCCTCCTGTGTCATACTCAGTATGCTGTAATTTTTATATAATCAAATGAGCAGAAGTGATTTCTTTTGCAGACTGAGATTGATCTATTCTCTTCTGCACCTGCTCAATCTCCTCCAGTTCCTCCAACTGTAGACGTTTTCTTGAACCCAGACCCGGTTGTCCCATCGGAGACAAAGCCCACCAATGCTGTTCCCACCAACACCTCTGCTGCTGATCCTTTTGCGGCAGTACCCATTAACAATTTTGATGGTTCCGATCCTTTTGGGGCTTTCATCTTTACGAATCCAGTTTCAGCAGCACCTTCTCAGAATGAAACTGAGGGCTCTGGCCATGGTGACTTGAGTGCAAAACCTTCAGCTGGGACCAGTACACAACCAGCAAAGAAGGTTGACTTCCAAGTCAAGTCGGGAATTTGGGCAGATTCACTCAGTCGTGGAATCATTGATCTTAATATATCTGCTCGTAAGTATATCTACTCTATGTTTGTGCTGCATTGCATCATTTGCAGGAACGGGTGATGTTGCTTTGAGTTTCTAGTTGAACAGCTTAGTGAAAAGTAATGATAAGCAAATTTTTTGCTGCATTGGCTAGAAGTTTCTCCATTAAGGGGTTACTATTCCAAATCAGTCACATTCAGTGGTAGTAGTAGAGTTGATCTTGAAACAACCTTTTCAGACGTTGTATTTATATCAAAGGTGGCAGTTGCAAATACCATTTGTCGTATTGGTCTCATTTTAAGTCAATCATCGGACAAATTCTGATGCTCTGATTTATCTTGTGCTAAATGGAGATCTCATTTTAGCTGTTAAAGTTGGACCTGTCATATAGCTGGACGGGTTGGAGGTTCGTGTTTCATGCATTGGGATTGGATGGGTCTAGTTGGATTCTATGTACATAACATTGGCGAAAATATCAAATAATTATTTTGCTATATTATTGAATCAAAAAGAGACCTGTCCAAATGACAACAGGCTGCTGCATTTATAAAATCACAGCTCAGAATAAGAGTGGCGAGTAGGATCCCCTTATCTGCAACTAGGGTTCTATCATCACAAATGCTAATTGTTACCCTGAATTGTTGTTATAGCAATACAAATGCCTTCGTCATAATATATTCTTTGCTTAACTTCGCAGCCAAGAAAGTCTCGCTTGCAGATGTTGGTGTTGTAGGTGCGCTAAGTGAGGGTTCCGATGAGAGGGACAAGGGACCCCTGGCTTCATATTCCATGGGGAGAGCAATGGGCACTGGTTCTGGCCTCAGTAAGTCAGGATTTATGCCTGCACAATCAACAGGCATAGATGACTTCTTCTCCAGCTTTGCCAATCAGCCATACCAGTACAACAACAGCTCGAAAAAGTAAACTCACCCTCCTTGCTTCCTTCTCAAATCAACTTCTTCGGAGTAATTCATTATGCACCTTTATTAATGAAATTGAAAGTTTGAGTGCTCTCCCTTGTATAAGCATCAACCAGCAATTCTTGTGAGAGCTGAGTTGCTGGGCCCTGCATGTTGTGCGAATTCAAATCTTTGCCTTGGCATTTCGTATTGGGAAGTAAGATTCAGTATATATTTGGGAGTATTCGTTTTCTTGGGTGTGCTAATCCAAAATGAGGGGAAAAAACATGCGGGAGAATTAAGAGTTAGGGTGTTTGATTTGGACATGTCTGTTATATACTATGCAGACATATCGATCGTAAAATGCAATTATGTCCATGTCGTTACTTTTCTACTGTGCACAGCTTGATCTTTTCTGTCTATATGAAAAGAATTAGAATGCGGTTGAGGTGTAGATGTGCTGTTGAGACAATTTTGGTTATAGATCATTTTTGTCTCAAATTATTTGTTGCGGAGATCGGGCGTTCAATAGAAACTCCAGCAACTGATTGCATGTGTGCATTGCTGGATCAACTTGGTGCCATCGTGTAGTGTGTCAATCAGTACATTGGATCAAGCCAGCCAGAGGGAGAGACAGGTATACATGGCGACCAAACATTCTAAGTCTACTAATCACTTTTCCTCATGTCTGTCTTTATTATATTTTTAAAGGAAACTTAGAATGAGTTGGATTCAGGATAGGGGATGAGATTTAATACGTGTATACAGACAAATTTAAAGGGATGAAATCGAGATAATTTAATATATTATACATAAAATTAAGTAAAATTTAGACAATACTTTATTAATTTTTCCGAATTTAGGAGGGCATATCGCCTAGCATACTCTTAAGTCCATTCCTGATATGAATTATCCTGAAAAACCAGGATGTCCTTTCATGCATTTAATTCTGTAGGGATTTTAAGTTTGACACACGTTCTTGGGTATCATTATTTGTGTTGCTGAAGTGCACCTCAATTTGTTAGGTACAAAATTGCATAATTGCAAAATGGTTAACATCCCAACTCCAACTAATGCTCGATGTTGATAATTTTTCAATTTTAGTATGAACTTTTTTTTTATATATATCATAATTAATTGTGAAATAATGCATCATTTATCACATTTAGTATAATATTCATTCTTAATTTACTCACGTGATATATTAATTTTGCTGATATCATTAAATCAAAATAAAATGGGGGGATGATCTGTCGTTTTACATCATCCTCCTCCTCCCTCTTTCTCTTCTTCCACCGAGACCACTGCAACATCCACTGCCCGTTCCCCCGCCTCCGCCCTTACTCCCATTCTGTCCTTCCAACATCTACTTTCCCCTTTTCGCTCTCGGTTTAGTAGTGCAATAAAACCTTTTGTATGCCTCTCCAATCAGCTCATCATTCCCTACTAATTGGCTTTCCGTTTTGACTTCTGCTTACCGATCTAGTCTAGGATCTTATTGGTTAAGTTGACAATTGTAGCACCCTTTTTTTTTTTCCTTCTTAAATGGACATTTAGAGCTTCATTCTACAACTGATCAATTTAAGGATGTGTTCGAGATCTCTTTCAATCTAGAAATCGTCGATCCCTCTCACTTCTTCCTGGCATTCATCGTCAATTTTTTACCTATTTTCTTTCAGCCTTTCATTGTTGGTTTCCATTCATTATCTACATGACCTTAGAGCCATAGCTCCGTCAGATGGTGATTTGCGAACGCCCCAGCAATCCTGCCGGTTGAATGGTGATAGGGTAAAAATTCTCCGGCCAATTACTCGATGTGCATCTTCTCATAATCGCCGGCTCAAGGGAATCCCGATTTCCCTCACCGACGCTTAAGTCATTAAGCGAATTATATTGAAATTGTAAAATTGAAATCGAATGAAACTTTTGCATGAGCATTTTGTTGGAGTCTGGTCTCTCGGGTATGAAATGGTAGCTCTCCTCTCCTTCCCTCCCCCTCGGGTTGATGTTCTTCTTTGTTTATAGGTGAATGAACGGGCGGTTATGTTAACCACCCCACCCCCATCAAAATGGCCAAAATTATTTGAAGTGGTCGGTCTCAATTGGTCCATGTACCCACTCGACAGGCAAAGGAGAAATTTGACATATTCCTGGAATAGGTCCCCGAAACTTGATGACTCTTTGGATGAAGAAGATTCTGTCATTATGCCTTGGTTGCGGAGTTCATGACACCAGAAATTAGTGATACGTGCACGTTCCTCATTCTGCAAAGAATATTGGGAAACACTGCAACAGGCCGGCCCACCCCAAATCCGAGAATGCTGCCCCAAGCACGTGAAATGGGGCAACAAAACTTTCTCAAGGGTAAGCTAATATTGTGGCGCCAATAGGTACATATTTACTGGGACGTTGAGACAAAGTATTCTGAAGATGATGCATTATGTAAGAATTTTACATGAAAGAATCGAGCTTATGATTTTTTTTTATTTTTGTGTTGGCGTAAATGCAGAAGCTCATCATTTCCAGATTCAATTTCTTGGCAAGGAGGATGTCCCATACCTAAATGAAGTTTATATCCTTGATTCGAGCAGAGGAAGGTTGAAGGGAAATCATGCTCGAACCAGTCACAGATGATGGATTGGTCTCTGACTGCACGAGTCAACACCAACTGAGGCACGGCAAAAGAGGCAAGCCAGGAGTACTTCTCAGGATCATCTTTGGCGGATCTACAGTAAAAAGGCCACGCCGCACCAGAGGCCGCTAGAAACTAAATGGAAAGCTGACTACTTCAAGCCGAAAGTGGAGCCAGTGTGGTGAAGTAAAGAATTTGTAGCAGGCTCATCAATTCTCCACGGGTAGGCCTACTTCTCATAGGCTTCACATCTCAGACAGCTTTATTTACGACTCTTGGGTTGTTGATTCCGGAGCCACAGATCACAGGACACCCATCCCTCTGTCCACTTTACAGCATATTCTCCGTCTTAGGCTATGAAAATTGTTGTTGCTAATGTTATCTAACAGTAGTGGCAGGGGTTTACTCACATACAGTTGGCTCTCTAGTGCATATTGGCTGGTTACTCTCCAAGACAACATGGTTTCAAGTGTTATCATTTGCCTTTTACGCAAGTTTTACATATGTGATGATGTCACATTTGACGAAGGACAAATCCTTTTTCTCTCAGCCTTATCTTTAGTAAAGATGGAGCCTAGCTCAATTGAGAAGGTAAGGCAGAAGATCTACCCTCTCTTTAAACTTGCCTTCTTCCTCTTCACAACTAGTCTCTCAACCCAATTCCACCTTTTCCAGAAGAAACACATCACCTAATAGATGAGACACTTGATGCTGTGAGATAAGCGCAGATGTACTTTTTTGAGAAGGAAGAAAAAAAATTCTGAAACCTGATCAGGTGCAAGTTTGAATGCTTTTAAAACTGCAAACCAATCTGCAGTCTTAGCCCGATCATCTATATTGCTGCTCTTCATGGATAACAGAGCCCTTTGGAGCAATCGTTTCAAACTTCGCAATACTTTCCTGAGCCCATGCAGTCTTTCGGTTCAATTTTTAGTATGACAAGCAAAACATGCTTCCTAAAATTTGTAAAGGAAAAAATAAAACTAAAAGGATGAAGCATTTATCTAGTCTCATAGCTTATGTCTTTATGGTTCCAACAGTATCACAATCTGCAGTTCCAAGGGGTTCTTAAGCCCAAAGGGCTGCCTTCGTCTCCCTTAGGATACATGAGTGCAAATTCCACCGAAATCAAGGCTTGGCCTGTTTCCTGCATTTCATATAACAACCGCGAATCAACAATCCACATTTTGTATTACAGATAAATCATGTGAAATTTAATGCAATCTTATAGGTGCAAAATAGTTAGGGGAAGAAAGAACTTGCATTCAGAAGAATGTCAAACCAGGATTGAAACTGGAAAGCATTGGCAAAAAGCTTCCAATAATAAATAAAAAAAAAAAGAAAGAAAGAATTAACAATACGCTGGTAGTTCGAGATGCCCTACTACAATGCTCTGCTCTGGATCGTCAGCCATAGTAAATAATTCAACTCCAATTTCAATCAGGAAAACAAATAGGTGGTTCGGGAAAATCAATTAAAAAAATAACCTGAAAAGAAGAAAAATTCTTAGACACAACCAGTTCAATGCATCATCTGTCACCAGCTCAAGTAGTTGTTTAACGACTCAGCAAACAGCATAATTATCATTTAATAGCTAGAAGAAAATGATACTGACATTCGTTATGGAAGACTTAGTCCATGAATGATGAGGCAACAATTCACATAAGACGTATTAAAGGTATCAATAAATGTTTGCGCCCACACTAACAGTGCTCAATAACTTTTTCTGGGTTAGAAAGGGCATCATGAGCCTAGTAGCGCAAGAAGCGAATGGAAAATTATGGACATAAAGAAATTCCACTGGCTATTCAGATCAGTATCGAGGGTAGGGTGAACTCCACTACTCTCCTTTCTTAAAAAAATATAATCAGTATAGAATTTTTATCAGGTTCTCTTGAACACGAATTAACTTGAAATATGAGAGGCAGAAGATTTTGTAAGATACAATTCACATCCAAATTATTCATAGATTCATAGAGACAACATAAGGCACCTGGAAGAGAGGAGCGCAGAGGTGGTGTTCTTGTTAGTAGTAGATGTCCATCAGCTTCCCCCTCAGAATAGCTTCTGCCTTCCTCACTTGCTTCACAGGCCCTTTGATGAATACCTGCAATACAGAAAAAATAGGCAAGAGAAATACTGCAAATGAAAGGGCATTTGCTATTCTGTGTTTATGTGCTTTGCTCCAGATCAACCTCACACTAAGCCTGCTTCTTCAGATTGATTGATGCAAGATGCTACTCCAGATTTGTTGATTCCATTTAGAAATGTTATTCCCAGCAAAGATTCATGCAAGCAACAGCAGGTGCTCTTACCAATTTTTTTACGAACAAATCTAATTGACTAACTGCTTATGAATATTTGCTAAACATTGCATTTGCAGCAGTTAACATTGCAAAAAGGATGGCAAGAAACTTAAAATGCCAAACGACAAGGGAACCTCTATGTCCTGACATGGGTAATTATATATATTTTTTCTTAAGTGAAAGACATGAGCAATCTTGATAAAGCATAACTAAAACAGAGACCAAAAAGGGTAACAACAAAGAAAGATCTTATTTTTCATGCAATAGGTCCAGTAAATCATTAAGTGCATCTCTTACATAATATTTTGCAGTCTTACACAGTTTATGCCATTAAAAGACCAAGTATTCCAACACTGTCAACTTGATATAGAAGTTTATGATACTAAAATAAGCACGAAATTCAAATTGCTTCAAAAGAATAATGTACCATTCTAGAAAATCTTCATTATCTAGGAAAAATCAGTACCAAATAACTTTTAATGCTCAACCTCGAGATTTTAAATAAAGTTGCAGTAAACTATGACATTCAGCGTACAGATTGTTGTTAACAAAAATTGAAGATTTAGCGAGCTAACCTTGTCAGGTGGTCCCTTAGGACCTCCGGTCAGGATTTCAGCACTGCATGATCAACCACTTGATCAAAACCAGGCACACAATGTATTTTTCACACACTTCATATCAGAGAGAGAAGTGGAACACAGAGACAGACCTGCAAGATTCCTTAACTGCAGTAATGAAAGCCCCTTTTCTTCCAATAACACGTCCCATTTGTCCTGTTGGCACATCAAGAATAGAAAGGATTTCCTCTTCAGGAGCATCGCCTCCATCTGCTGTTATATTATCTATAGAAGCAATGCAGACTGAGATTAATCCATATAATCCATTGGCTTGTGCTGTTTCCTCTCAGCTAAATCTCACATGCTACTGAAAAACCTCCATGCCATTTCAGTAGGCAAGCTAGCAAAAACCAACAATCAAGTTTATACAGCATTTTTTTCATCTACTACAACTTCTTAGATGCATGTGATGCAGTGCAAAACCTCAACATTCCTGGAGGTACGACTTGCAGCTGAAAGGTAGTAGAAGATTCTTCTGCGCTATTCAACCCCTAATAAAAATGTAACACTGACAGTATAAAACAAGATCCAAGAACTATATTATCCACAGATATGAAATATAAGAAGCTAACATACAGACCATGTTTTCTGGTAACAGGGGACCTCTAACAATATGTGACTAGAAAGAGAGTTTGCATTCTCAGTATTTGACCTGGAATCGGAGGCAAAGGTGGCCAGTCATCATGACTGTCATTGTCAATGCAAAAACATCGAGAATTTAGAGCACTTCGAACGGTTAGATACCACAAGGATCTTGTATTAAATTTCTCAATCATCCTGTGATAGATATGTAGAAGAAAGCGAACATCATCTGCAGCTGTGCGGATCATCATGTCAGTCAAAGGTCTATGAGTCCAGAAATTGGGATCCTGTAGATGAGATACAGGCAATATTGGTAATCAAAGTGCGAACAGAAAGCAATAATCCATGATTATGAAAAAGAAAAAGAAAAAGTGAAAAAAGAAAGCAATAATCCATGATTATCAAATAAACAAAAAAAGAAAAAAGGAAAAAAGAAAGCAATAATCCATTTCCCTGTTAACAGAGAAACTGCTAACCCTAGATTGCACATATGCCAAGAAATGATAATGTCTGCAACTACTTATTTCAAGAATTCCCTTATTTTAATAAATAGATGAAACACTACAATTTTATATTCTAGCGCTTTTAATACCAATTAATTTGTCTAGCACTTGCAACGCTTGTAAATAAGAAGAGCTTGCTTTTTCATGGTTCTGATCTAACCTTCAGTCTAAACAGCTAGAAAAGTTATCGCAATTTTTTTTCACCTCAAAACAGTTATAAACTGTCCAAAATGCTAAAAGGTTATTCATTCAACAGCAGGTAGATGAAAAAGACTGTTCCTGAAAAGAAACTTTTGTGCATATTGAACCTTTGCAGTTTTAGATTTCTTCTTTGTTCATTGCAAATACAGATTCAAGGACTATGAATGGTGAGATAACCACACGCCCTCACTTACTGAGGAGAAAGAATGAAAGCAAAGAACCTAATGGTAGATCCATGCCTCAAAAGGTTCACAAGTTCAAATTGTTGTATTATTACTTACATCCAAGTTGTCAAACATAAACCCCACTATACAATGAATATAAATATATAAAATTCACCTGCCGAAGCAAAATACGCACTTCTTCCTTCTCGACATAGGACACTCCTGTTTCAATAAAGAGGATTCTATCAACAAAGTATAAAATGCATCCCACTATATTACTCTAATGTAATACGTTACTTTAAATTTGTCCTCTAGAAAATTATACCACCAGAAAGCATCACATTAACTACTACCAAGCACATAATGAAAGAACTAACATTGCTGTGTGATCAATCTTCAGATGTACCAATCATTGCCAGGCATGCTTTTGAAGTTAATAATCAACCAGTATCATGTATGGAAGAAAACCCAGCCATGGCCTATAATGCTAATACAAAGGTATAGATAAATTTGACATTACATATAATTACCACAATAGCGTGCATCTGCAAGCAAGCCAACAAATGATATGCGGTCATCTGGCAACCTCTTATTTCCTTCTTGTTCCTCGATGAGATTATATGCAATCTGCACATGAAAACAGTCAACAATTGCAATTTTTGACTCTTAAACAGTTAATATATACTACACAGCATTTCCCATGACAAAACGTTTTGAAGTGAACAGGCTTTTCATAGCAGTTCCCATGATACAATTTTTTGAAGTGAACAGGCTTTTGATTGATACATTAATAAGTGAACAGGCTAGACATGCTTCAGTATTATCATGCCCTATCCATAGTAATCATGACTATTGAGTGAAGTAAGCTCGTATGCTTCTTAACATACGTAGACTGGTAGGATCAAAAGTGCAAAAGTATGGATATGTTGGCAAACAACAACTCAAGTTCAAACTGAAGAGTTTCTCATTAAGGTAAACACAACAAAACAAACTTTAAGCATTACTCCTTCAGAAGATAAATTGAAAGTACTAGAGCAACATGCAGAAGAAATACTGAATCCTAACCTGAGTATCCACAATGTTGTCCACCTTGATGCCATATTGGAAATATAATGCCTACAAAGAAATTGAACAAAATTCCATGTTAATTCAAAGTGACAGGTGATGAGATATGGAAAGAAATAAAAAAGATAGAGACCTCACTATCTCGTTTACAATCATGAATAACTTTTGTGACATATGAAGACTCCAATGCTGGTTGGCAAGCTTTCATGAGTGTCTCTCCACCAACAAGGGCATCAACTATGTATATGGCATCTGGAAAAGCAAGCTGCATATTACAATGAAGTATCCATTATAGCAAGAACCCTTTGTTCAATTTCAGAGGTTTAATCGAAATTGACAGAATCTGAAAGGAGTTGAGTAGTAAAGAATAGTTGATAGAAATTGGTCTAAATCATGGCATCCGTTGCTGCACCACAAGAACATGAAGCATAACATTAAATAACACCGCTACAATAGAAAATGCCCACCACGACAGTCGTCTGTCAACATGATAAACAGTTACAGGAGTCCACAATAAAGAACTTTACAAGAAGTTGTAACTTCAAGATGTATATAATATTTCACAAGAAACCATTTCGCTCTTTTGTTCATTTTTTGAACTTAACACAACAAACATTTCTCCAACGCAAAGAAAATAGCCATGGCACTGTGACAATTTTCATGGAATAAGCATCACCTATTTCAGCAATCCTTTTTTGCATTTTTTTTGGCTGACCTATTTCAAAATTCCCTAGGGACAGCAAAGAATACCCTTACATTTCTAGCACCATATTATAGAGGTGAAAATATTTTTTTCATTAGAAAGGCAATAAAAAAGGAATTATCGAAGCACGAAACAAACAGCACAAATACACTCCAGAAGGTCCGGTATATGCATCAGTTTTCATGTTCAACTATTAAGCCAAGATAAAATTTCTGATGTGACATCTAAGAATTAGGTATTGTAAATTATACAGACCATAATGCCATGCAAATAATAATTAATATTTGAACAAGCTCTTGCACTTGTTACACAGTATACAATATCGATTCTTGGCACTAGTTACAGAAGATGATTTTATGGCCCATATTAAATTGGCACGATGATATTTAAAAAAAAAACTAAAAACAGAGAAAGGAAGGGGTGAATGAGTGAGATTTGACTAGAATATATACAGAAAAATTATAGAATCAGTTGCTGCATCAACACACTGTGGCTACAGAATTTTCTCATGATTTGAAACTTACAAATATCTGAGACAGCTAGATGGCAAGCCTCAACAATTCTACGAAACTTCATTTGAAAGGATTCTAAAATGGTTCACCTGCATGATACAAAGAGTTCCATGGCGACATAGATTAACACCCTCACAGTCAAACCCAACCACCAACTGTCTTTCTGGTAAAGGATTCAAAAATTCATCTGGAAGTTCATTTGCAGCAGTGACAATATGGATTGGAACTGAAGCAACGGGAACATCATCTGGAGGTTTGTCAACTGCAATAAATGAAGAAAAATATTTAAAATTACAGACCAATGATATGGTGACAAAAGATGCCTAAGAAGATTGAATTTGAAGCCACGTATGATTCTAAGGTACTCATTCAGCAGCAGCCACTCTATGTATTCCAGAGCATGGACAGAAGGAATAGCAAACAAAACACATGACTAGCCCAACCTCATCCCAAGAAAGATTATTGAATTATAGGAAGACCAAACAACTAGAGAAGACAAAAGAAAAAAAGCATGCACAGGCATTAGATGAGCAAAAGGACAAGTGACATTTTTAACAGTTATGATGGATACTATTCAATGTAGTTTACTAAGTCGATACTTTCTTCTACTGAGATCATTAAGTATAGAATACACAATGACACTATAAGATCTGCACGTTCCAATTCAAATTGTAACTTTCAGATAGAGCATGGTAACTGAATCATCTTTATCAATCATAACATATCAGAAGCAGCTGCTAATAACAAACACCATGGTTGATCTTGCCTTGCTGTCCAGCAATATGAGTAAACTTGACCTGAACATTTAGACTTTTCCTAGAACAAGTGTTAATACTAATGTCTTCTCATGCATCATAGCCTTGCCACAGTTACAGCAGTAGAAGTCGTTCTACGCCCAGTCTCAATTCTAAGCAAAACTACATAAAATTTCTTGTCAAAAGTAATTCCTGTGAAATTTTCACTCCTGATCTCTCATGAGCTCAACAATACTGGTAGAATCTCCTAAATTCTCTAATCGAGGATGAAATCAACTTATCACAGAAAAAAAAAGAACATGTTTCTGATGCGCTTCAGCAGAGAATTGTCTTTCATTTCTGTCAGATTTCAAACCCAAATTAACTGATTCGCGGTCAGAGCTCACGAAAGTTAAATGATACAACAAGAATCCCTCACGTTCCTCTAATCGAGGATAAAATCAACTAATCACAGAAAAAGGCCGTTGCTGATGCGCTTTAACAGAGAGCCGTCTTCATTTCTATCAGAATCCAAGCGATCAAATCAAAAGACTCGCCGTCAGAACTGAATCTCATGTTTTGGCACTCTTGGCAGCAAAAGAGCCGAAACAGTAACAAATCAAGATATGCGATGAGCAAATGAAAAATAAGAAACCGAATCTAATGCATCGACGTCGCACACTATCATCAACTTATATCAAAAACTCTATCAGAGTAACAACTCGATTTCAAAGAAAAATGGATGAAGGTGCTTTGGCCGATCAGAATTACAAGGAAGGAGGAATTACCAGGGTCCGGAGACATAGGAACGTCAGTTTGCTTCGGATGAGGCGAAGAGGAGGCCATCCTCGAAGCTACAGTCGCACTCCGTTGTCTCTGCTGATCGGAAGCGTCGAATTGGAATAAACAGTGACTGGATTGAAAATATGCATAGATCTCGCTGAGTTAGAAAGATATTTCCATGGAGAGAGAGAAAAGAAATAAAAAGACATTTGCTTATTATTTTAAGGAATTTTTAATAAACCATTAGGTAATAAATAATAAACATAAGTTCTTAGAACAAAAGTTAATCACGACTCGTAGTTATAAGAGCAACATAGTTCACGTCTTGCTCAACCTGGGTTTCCGGGGAAAATGTCCAACTTGTAGTTTGTTAATGTTAAACCTAAGTTCGAAAAAAAAAAATCCTACCCATTGCCAATTGTGTATCATCGTCCAAGTACGAAAGGATAATATCAAACTCGTAAATAAGTATTGAGAGTGGCTGCTCAATGACAAATAGCAACAGAACTCACATTAGCAGAAGAAGGTGATTATTAATAATATGATCCAAATCGATTAAATAAAAGAAAATGTTGTGAGTTTGTACGAATGTTGAGTATTATCACCAGTCAATTTATGATTTTAAATGATCATTGAGTTCGGTCCTTTATTAACCCACTAATGAAATTCAATATAGTAACAAATAGATCTACGTAAAATACAATATTGTTCGGGATCTAAGTAAATTATGTTAGAATTGACATAATAAAGTCACAGCAACTAGAGATATTAAATAAGCCGAGCTGATATGTAATTAGACTAGAATCGAACTGTCCAAACCCAAAACGGGCATAAACTTCTCCTAACCCTGCCCGTAATTGTTTTTAGTGGGTTTGGGGTAGTTATAGGCCGGTTTTAAAATATGGACCCATTGAACCATAACTGATCGGGACCTTACCCTGCTGAACTAGCCCGAAATCATTTAGAAACCAATTCGGACCACCAAAAATCCTGCAAATCAACAGTTGAATTTTGTCAAGTTAATTTAAAATTAAAAATATTCATTTAAAATAATTTTTTTTTAAAATTAAAAAGATAAATGGTTCACAAGTCAAACCGGCTAGGCCCGTTTATAAACTGTTCCGGACCGGTTCATATTCGAGTGAACCGTAACTCGTAATTGGACTAGCCCGTTAAGCAAATGGGTCAAATTGTAACTAGGTCAAACGATTCCAGACCCATTTTGAACAAGTCCGAACTGCACCTTTAGCAACCCCAACCGCAACTGTGAAAACTTCCCAGTGAACTCCATCATTTATTAACAATTAAATATATGAAATGTGGAAATTACTCTCATCAATATTATTATTATTATTATTATTATTATGATAAGGAGGAAAAGAATATTAGAATATATTTCAATAGAGCGTCTAAAATTTGTTGATCGGATACCACTCACAGGTTTTCCGATTTCCAGCACTTGGACGAAGAAAATAAGAGAAAGGATAGGACACTGAGATTTAACGTGGAAAGCCCACAAGAGTGCAGAGACGCAAGAACCACCGGCTAAGGGATCCAATGAGTAATCAATTACTGCTTACCTATGCCCGTGCCCTCTCAGGAGTACTCAAACCAAGGCCCTCTTATGTCAAGAGAAGATGACATAAAATACTAACATGCTTGCATGGGAGAAAGCAAGTTGCACACGTAAGACTCAGTTTTCTACATCAACACGATAGGGCTCGGATTCAAAGTGTCGAACTCAATCACCCCTGTTAGTTTAAAGGGTTTTACTTATTAATCGGTAAAGATATTGTGGATTTTTTTTTCTTGATTTTTATGGCAAACAAATGAAAATTAGAGAAACTAATTACCCACAAGGACCCAGGTTGTTCATGTAGACAATTTGAGACTGTAAACCTTGTTTCAAGAAAAAGTTATCCGCTAAACTTCCTTGGGAAGGCAATTTCGCCATCTTAAAGAGAAATCCACAAAGGCACCCTTTAAAATTTTCTTTGAAAGATACCCTTGAGAGCCCATGGGTTTGTTCATGGGTTTTATAAGAGTTGTTTGTTGACCCCTATTGACTCCATACAACTCATGTCTCTAAGGTCATAATAACAAGGCATCTTGTAGAATCCATTCGAGAATTGAAGCAATGTCAATTAAAGGATTTGGGAACGAAAGTGACAGTAGAAGATAGCTATTAAGACCCTCATTGTAAATTCGTCATCAATATTAGTGGAGGAACAACAGATTGAATGGCGAGTGTTTGCCGCCACCAATGTGACACAGTGCAATTGAATGAAGTCAACCTACTCAATCATTGAGTTCCACAGCATCACCTGCCTGTAAAGACTCAAAAGTACATGTTCTAACATTTGAGACGACATTTAAGGAACGAAGCCCCATTTACAGTACAAAATATGGACTTGTCCTGCTTTCTAAATAAATTAGAAACAACTTTTAATGAACAGAAGAAATGCAGGCCGTGAAATAATGTTGAAAAGGTTAATATAGGAAATAATCTTGTTTCAAATGGAATTCTTTTTGACCAACAGATAAGTAATGCTTTTAATCAAGGATGGATGGATAGTTATTCATGTAGATGTTGTTGTTAGAGCAGACAAGATCTGCTGTATTGCAGGTTTTGCCAAGCGGCCAACACTAGTCTCGTTGTTAGCCTGGTTTAAGAAAGACATTGCAAGTTCACCTCCATATGCTAAAGCCAGGGTTATGCTTCTTGCCGTATCTTTTGCTGTTGGTAATGGCTGGAAGGATGTTTTCGTTGTTTTTGGACTGCTTTAATTCGGTTAATGCTGTGACTCGACACATGGATATCAACAGGGAGATTCATGGTATTATGAAAAACATTAGGAATACGATTGCCTTTGTTGAGTTGATTCGTTTTGGATGGAGAAAAAGGATGAGAACATGATATAGCTCACGATATAAGCTAATTGGGTCTATCTTCTCATGAACAAGATTTGTGCACTTTTTTACTTCCTAATTCATTTTATCATAATTGCATTGAGATCATAGCGTATCGTAGAAAGTGGAGCCCTAACTCCACCGTAATTTTTGCATTTTTGAAAAAAATAAAGTATATATTATGGTCTTTGAGAAACTTTATTTTTTTCCCTTAATTTTGACTTGACCAATTCATCCATCGATTCCATGGATCCAAAAGTTTGACCGTAGCCGGTTAATATGAATGAGGAGTCAAATAGAGTCACTGTGTAATCTAAAAAATTGTTGAAATTGAACTAGCAAGTAGGAATCCTATGTCGACGTTACCAACTCCATCCAATTTTAAAAACTACTCTTACCATAAATCATGCATATCAATCATATGGACATGGGAAATAAAAAGGGAAAATAGTCCATTTAATCACGAACTCTATATCAATTCTGCATTTTACCATGAACATTTAAATTTATATAATACATGTAGGAATATTTGATTTTATCTGTTGTCTACCATACTCGACAATTTCTTTCAACCACGTCATTTTTTTCATGGCTCTATGAAATGTAAAAAATGCTCCTCATTTAAACCGTGAAATGACCAAATTACCCTCTCGAACCAGTGCTTAAAGCCACAGCATGAGTAATCGCCAGTATCGATGAGTGTATGAAAGTTCAAATTTGGGCAAATGAGAAGTTTGACTAAAATCAAGCTTTGCCATAACCTGCTAAAACTCGATCTTAAGAAGTTCTATAGAACATTGATCAGCTCGTTCAAAGGTTGAAGTGGAAGATCACAGAGGGTGTTACTGCTATTGAAGTTATTTAGCACGTTGCTGCTTACTTAGAGTGGTCCCACAAGCAAACTCAAGTTGAAGTGGCCCTAATGAGATTGAAAAGTAAAGGTAAAAATCACTTGTTATGATTATTTTACATTGACAAGTATTGGTAAAATCCTTATTATATGGAGAATAGCATCCTTCTCGAATTTAGCGGAGTTCAAAATTTGGAAACAAAGTGTATTTGGATCTTATAGAAAAGAATTAGATATAAGGAAAGCTCCTAATTCTAAATTTGAACCCTAGGTTATTAGGGTCTTTAAATACATGTAAGAAGAGAGATGTCAATGATCTTAACTCTTGGTGAGAAGTCACCCTCCAAAAGAATCCTTATAATGTGAGATCGATCCAACAAGACTGTGAGGATGGGAAGTCTCTCATAAGGAGCATCGTGAGGGATGATGATGGAAAGCCTCTTTCGGTAAGTATTAACAAGAGATCCACAAGAGCACAATCACGATGAAATAACCTGTCATAATTAGGAACCATAGGGGAAGATAAAGATCTATGAGAAGGCTCGTGATGGGAGAGCCTCTCATGATGAGAATCATAAGAAAACCATAAGATAGTAAAAACAAAGAAACTCAGCCAAAAAGGAGTAGAATAGAGTAGCAACAGAACAACAAGACAGAGGAATAACAAAGCATTCCCACCAAATGCATAGTTTGAGATCAAACCTCGATCGAAAGGCCAAACAAACTCCAATCGAGATGAAATTGTGATAGCAACCTCATGACCTCCAGGTTAAGTTCTGAACAGTAGATAATGGAATTGAAACTCTATAAGTTTTATTTTTTGTGGTGTTTATGAACCGCCTATATAGGTGATGAGTTTGCTAAATTAGGAGAAGCATCTCTTGAGTTATGATTGATAAGAGGGTGTTCCCTTCATGAACAATTAAATAGTAAAAGGTTGATTATAGACTTGGTCTCATAGTTTTTACCCAAGTTAGGGTTTTCCACGTAAAAAAAAAAAAAGGTCTTGGTGTCCTTTTTTTCAATATTTATTAGCTTTGTTTGATATTATCTCAATTGCATACAAGGGAAAGTGATATTAGAGCTTACCTAGGTTCCACAGCCTTGAGTCTACTACCACTAACTACAATCGATTTCACACCTCTAAGAGCAAGGAGTATGACTAACCAACATAGCAACTCTTCCATTGCACTAAGAAGAAGCCCCAAAATAAAAAGTAAAGTCCATTTGTGGAAGTTTCTTGTGCAATTTTTTGATAGTGCAAACTACTAAATCTTATCCACTGAATACAATATTTTAAGCAATGTATTGTCAAGCATTTTGTGCAATTTGTCTAACCCTTTTGTACAATGATTACAATGTCATCCTAACTGCTTTTTATGCAAAAAAAAAAAAAATCAATGTGGTTGCTCGATGTGTAATCATAGTTACTATGGCAAAATCGATAAAACAATGCCAAGAAACTTCATTTCTTCGTAAAATTACTCAATTGTCAATTATTTTTCAATGTTAGTGCATGAGGTGTCGGTTTTAACCATTGAAGGCCGGTGGAAGCTAGGTGTTGTCTTATTAAAAATTTCTATAGTATTAACTGGTTCACGTCCGCTACATGACTCCGGATCTGGGATGTTTGCTCATCGCTCGCCTACGAAAAAAAAATCGAGAACAATAGTGGGATGGTGAGTTTATCTTATGAGTAGTACAATGGAAAGGTAGAGATCCCAATCATCATATCAAATCTCATGGCAACTTTCATGGTTGTGAAATGAAGGAGAGCTGGACGTACCACTTGAATCAGTTAATTAATATGATTCGATACGCTTTTTTTAATATAAAATTTCAATTCAAATCTTGTGAATTCAAAAATTCTCATCGGGAGAGTTTTAATCATTTTAATAGGATGATATGACTCACTTATACATTTAAATGATATCAAATTTTTGGATATTAGATTATGTATAGTAAAAGAGAGGGAGAGAGTTCCACTATTCTCAATATGCTCGACACTATGCAGAAGTTGAATCAACAGCAACATGAATTTTAAGTGATTTTACATCCTCATATGGAGTGAGAAACTAACATATGCCTAACATTGTATTTAATATTAATTGAGATAGGTTGATATCTCTTTTTTTAAACAAGATCTCTAGTTTAAATTTTGTAAATGAAAAAATTTTATAATGGAGAGAACTTAGTGGACCGATCTGGTTCAAACCGGATCAATTATACTCCGATAATTTCAACACATCCGCCGGTTTATAAAAGGAAAACAAACACAGGATTGCAGCAAAGTGAATCTTGATTACCACTGTCTGTCATTCGAGCCGTTTGACTCGCCAATTCCTCTCCATCAGCTCCTGGATCTCCTCCGCTTTTCTTAACAGGGTCTTTGGGAAGAAGCCACCGTTGAGTGGAAATCGGAGATGAACCAAAAGGGCAGAAAATGGGAAGTGGGGGAAGGGAAGACGACCACTACAAATGCTTTCCGTGGGATACAAATATTATAAGCGCAGAAAATTAAGGCCTCGAGCATTGCTTTATGCATCAATGCAAGCCAATTATAAAATTCGTCACCCCCCACTTTCCACTAAGCATGTTTTAGCAAACCTATTTGGCGTTGTCATAATTTTCTCGGTTGCCATAATTATTACCGAAGACAGCAGCCTTGCTTGCGCTTCCTTACTATAAAATGGTAATTCACCCGTATTGTTTAAGTAAACATTTAAGGCATTTGCTCTCATTTTTATACTTTTCAAAATATCCCTTATAATTATAAATTTCAAATAATTACTGGATGCTAACCCCTTATTAGAATTAATTAGATATAATTTCATGTAAAAATGGGTCAAATAAAATTAAGAAATTTACTTACGATTGATTTTTTAAATTAGAATAGATAATTTAAATGTACGAAAATAAAAAAAAACCTTTAAAGTTCCATGTCGTCTTTCTCGTGACATAATTTAACAATGAGCCGGGTCGACCAGTAAACTGAATTCTGCACTTGGTTGGTGCTCTGGGTGACCGATAACAACAGAACAGACCAACCGAGGAAAGTTCCGGAAGCATTTTTTTAAAAATCGCGTGAAGAGAACACGCAAAATATGAACCGTACACGTGTCCCGCACTTGAATCCAGTTGGCACGAGGCGAATCGGCCGGAAACTGTCTATGTGGTCCATCCCCGACGAGGTGGCAATCCCGTGACTGCAAAAAAGTAAAAGCAAAAAAAACCAAAAAATATATATATATAAATAAAATTGCTTGGGTTCAGCTTGAGCCTACCGCGACGCCGGACCCCAGGCTCTCCCACCTGTCCAACGCGGCTCAGCACTTGGAGCACACACCGGCGACGATGGAGGACGAACTGACTGCTGGTGTCCCCCAGAACATGCACAAGGCGCGTGCATTCTACCCTTTCGGTGGCTTTTTATCGGAAGGTGCCGTTGGATCTTTCTATTGGCAAGGCCATCGAATTCGAATCCTTCCTTGATAGTAGAGTAATTTTTCTTTTTCCCAAAACGGCTGGACCCCACACTCAATACAACTGTCATCCCCTTGCCGGGTAGAGTCGGGCAGATGCCCGTCTCACCTGTGACTGCCCGAACTCTCTCTCTCTCTCTCTCTCTCTCTCTCTCCCCTCCCCCTCCCCCTCCCCCACACTCCCTGCCTGTCACCCTAGCATAAATTCTAGCTTCACCGCTGCTTTCCTCCTCCTGCTTAAAGAACTCCCGTATAGTCGCCACTGCCGTTCGGAGCTCTCTGCTCTTCTCATCCGATCTCAGATCTCGGAATGGCGCTCGCGAAGTCGGCGAGTGTCCACATCACCGCTCTCATGCTCGCCGTCATGGCCCTCTCCGCGGCAGCGCAGATGGAGGCTCCGGCACCCGCTCCTGCCTCACCGGCCACCACAGCCGTTCCCTCCGCCGTCCTCGGCCTCCTCGCCGCCTCTGCAGCTCTCCTCTTCGGATCTGCGCTGCGGATCTGAGAAGTCGTTGGACCTCTGCCCGCTCCATTGCCAGATTTGCTTCATTCCATGATGAGCGCGCAGGTTGGAGAATGGGGATCGTGGTTTCTCCTTTGATTTTCTATTTATCTCGTCCCTATGTATGGATTATTCAGTAGGTTCAGTTGCGGTTCCTTGGTGTGGTTGGCGGTGGCCTTAGTGTATGCCAGTGCTCTCATTTTGTACTGCGATGTATGTATCTACGCTATATATATTTTTATATACATACATTACATATAAATCTGCGCATATCTTATTTATGATGAGTTTTAGTGCCTATTGATCTCAGTTGTCTTGCCAATTGTATTGTAACATCAAGTTTTATTTTTAGGATGAACTTACATATTCAACTTTCATATTTGATGCGGCAAAGGCATGACGGTAAAATAATTTATATTTAGGTTAAATTGATTGAAAAAAAAAATCAAAGACTAGTCAAATAAAAATATTAAAGATGAAATTGGAGATTTATGCATAAAAACTCAAGGATGGGAAGGAGCTGCAGTACCAAATATTTAATCAAAATCTGTAATATCACTTTTTTATTTCCGTGCAAACTATTATTCAATTGTGTAATAATTTTTATTAATTTAAATTTAAGTTAGTTGTAATTATTAAAAAATAAAAGTCTTTTAATATAAATTTATATTATTTATAAAACTCGATTTTAATAATAAAATGATGAATTATCTTAATGAGNCTTCTATTTCTTATTGCGATTTTGTGCGATGATATTTTGGTCTCAATCAGACATGGATTAAGAGGAGCAGGTGCGATTGCTATCCGTAAAAGGAAAAAAAATCGAAAAATTGATAGTTGAAGGACCGAATTGAGACGGATCCAAAAAAAGCAAAAAAATTTCTGATTTCAACATGAAATGAGAAATCGGTGGGCTTGAGACCAACCCAAATTTTATAGTTATATCTAATTATTTGTTTTAGCAATTTTAATCATATATTTAATATCCACAATCATTATTCCATTCCCCAGTTACAGTATATACTTGATTAACCTTTCATTATGAAAAATTGAAGAATTTACTGTAAATTATTTTATAGGAACTAATTCCATTCCTTGATTTATTTTTATGTAATTTCTATAATTAAAATTTTATATTAAAAATCAGGTCCGAAAAAGTAAAAAAAAAAAGAGAGAGAATGGCAGTAGATAATTGTTTTTCAATTTTTTAAAATGGTCTTGATACCATTTTTTAATTGAAAATGCTCAAAAAATCAAACAATTTGTTAGGAAAACCATTTGATGCGAATCTTTTTTGCCCTTTTTTGATGGCTATTAAAGTAACAATTTTATAAAATATTATATAAATTTTACTATATTTTATTTTTTATTAACTTATCCCATTTTGTCCCTCAAATAAGCTTTCTGGATCCATCCTTGAAAAATTGTTGAGCCGATGAATATTATAGATAAATTGCCCTTGCTTAATTATATATTAAAATTAATAGATATGCAACAATTGAACCTATGCACCTGGCAAAGGTATTTAATCAGTTGTTGATCAAGCAAAGCTAGTCTCCTCCTCCGCCTTCCCTTTGTCCCCATGGCCGCCTTCTCCTCCTCCTCATCTCTCCTTTCCTCTCCTCTCATCTCATGAACGTCCTCCTCTCCCATTCCCTATGGTGCGCTGCACCTCCTCCATAGGTAAAGCCATTTCAAATTTTCATTTGATTTAATGTCATAGAGGAGTTTGGATAATGAAAAAAAAAACATTGGAAAATCTCACTTGAGGAGGAGGAGGAGGAGGAGGAGGAGAGGAGGAGCATGAGGGTGGCCATGGGAAAAGGGGTAGGAGGAGGCGGCAGCGATGGGGCAGAGGTAGAGATGAGGAGAAGGAGGAGGAAGAAGAAGATGAAGGGGGCCATGGGACAAGGTGGAGGAGGAGGAGGAGGATTATGAATAATGGTAATGTTCATTTATGGTTCAAGGTTAAATCTTAGCAATTTAATTAAATGACTTATAATTAATTATTCATACCAAACGAAGAGATCCCTTTAACTTATAATATCTATTGATCTATTGATCTATCTACCGTAAAATTTTTAAATCAATAAAATTCAATGGAATATAAAACAAGTATGCACGTGATCTTGAGAGGATTCTCACCATTTTATTTATATTTGAAAGAGAAATGCTGTCTTTTTCAAAAGTGACGAAGTAATGACGCGTAAGAATGAGGCTCACACATTATGCTCAAACGTTCCCCGTCGGAGTCACATGCAATTCCCCCGGACTTGGTAACTTCGTTGGGGATATTTAGCACCATGCGTCTGTGTCTAACAATTAGTCGTACGCCACTGACCGGTGTGTTTTTTTTTAATTAGAAATATTTTTATCAAATAATAATAATAACACTCTTTGAAATAATTATTTTTCAGGGTAGTTGCTCGAATTGTATAGGATTTAGATAATTGTTCTATATTATTAACAAAGAACGGCCGACCCGTGTCACGCACGGTCACATTCATAGCACGAGTCACATTCAAATGTGTGATACTCGTGGGGAAAAAAAATAGAAAACGTAATAAAAGAATATGTAAAATTAATATTTGGAAATAATGGAAATGGCTATGAAAAATAAGGGAACATGAAGGGTAAATAGATAGGATATATTTGTGAACTTTTATGAATTTTGTTGTTTTGTTGAGTGATGGAGAAGAATATATTTAATTCCCTAATGATATTTTTGGAACTTTAAAAGTGATATAAAAAGGTGGTATAACATCTCAAAGTAAATTATAGATAAAATAAATTATTTTACATAAATGGTACAGCAAGATTCTCTGCTTTAGAGGTTATGGGTTCCAATCCAATACCCTACCTATCTCATAATCCTAAGCATGTATGGCTTGATTCTTACATTACAGGGAAAAAAATATTCATATAAAAAATTAATGAATTATGGAAAAAGTAAATTATAATATAAAATTATTGTATTTGATATTTATTTTTTATTTATTGAAAAAAATATATTATAATATTTGATGTGATAGGAGAAAGAATATAATTTTACAACGATACCCTTCCTTTTATAAATTGTTAGCTTATAGGCCGGTGAAGGAAAAGAAGGCGTAGAGTTGGGGTGGTCCAGTGGTGGGACCCACGGCTGGAATTGAAGAATTCCTTGTATTGCAACCAAACAAGGGAAATGGAAAGTGGGAACTTTACCACGAACCAAACAGCACCGAAGTGAATCTTCTAGATTTCATTTTGGGAATCTTCTAGATTTCTTCTTCTTGAGATGTTTTCTTCAATATTAACACTGTAAAGCATACCAGTGCGAAGTTTCCTTCTTCATCATCCGTGAATGCTGCACGAGTAGGAGGATCGCGGGAGTACAATTTAGAGCATGACCCCACCGAGAAGTGTTATTTTGTTCTACCAATTGTTGCCTGGATCACTTTTGTTCTAGCACTAGGGTTGCTGGATTACCATTTCTTGGTTATAAACTGTCTTTCATGTACAGGATTATGCACTGACCAGTACTCCCGTTGTCTAAAACATGAGAATGGGAAAAAGAACGCCTATAAAGCAAGAAAAGATGAAGAAGTAGACAACAAAAGTAGTACCACCTAAAGTCGTATTGGAACCGAAAAGGAAAAAATAAATTTAATTAAAGATTAGAGGGAACCACAACAGGGCGAAGGAGAGTCGAGACTCGTTCCAATCAAGATTTCCTTAAGATGCGATGATGGTAGAGCTTACGGGCTGTACACATTCCTATTTCTTGGTGGGCATAAATTTCCCGGTGAACTCCACGATCTTACTCCATTTTTCTCCCCCTTTTTTGCTAGAGTCTCTCCCCCCACCACGTTTGTAATGAAATGACGATGAAGAGCAGAACATGAACGCTGGCCGTGTAATTTCTCTGCTCCGCACGTTAGGACATGTCCGTCGGTTGTTTCTGTTGCAGGGAGAGGCACACGACGGTGCAATCGTCGACCTTCGAAGAATGGTACTTCCTCTTCCAAGCCGCCGCCGCCGCATCCACGACCGCCTTAGCTGCGGAGCTACCACCTTCCAGTGCGGACCGCGCTTCCGCCACGACCTCGCCGTTGCCCATTACATCCCACACCTGTGATGTAAGCAAAGAAGGCGATCGGATTTTGAAAAATCTATTCCTCGTTGGGCCCCAGAAGGCCCACATTAATTTGGGCCTAAATGGCCTAGGCCCGATACGGTTAATATGACCCATTAAATTCACTAGAGGGAACTGAACTGGGGTGGTTAAAAAAACAAAAGAAGAAGAAAACGAGCCGAACCGTTCACCCGAGCCGAATCGAACAAAAATAACTAAACCATTTGAATTTTTTACTTAATGCTGAGGTTTTTTATTTATCAAAAAGAGGTTCGATTAATCACTTGATGTGTTTGTTAACTAAATTAAACTTTATAACTTACTAGCTTTTTAAATGGATTGGTTTGGTTAACCGGTTAACCTTAACCGAATTGCAGAAGCTGGTTCTATATAGTTCCGTTATTTGGATATAAATTGGATACCGTTCAAAGTTAGCAT
Source organism: Sonneratia caseolaris (assembly GCA_900006705.1). Classification (NCBI taxonomy): domain Eukaryota; kingdom Viridiplantae; phylum Streptophyta; class Magnoliopsida; order Myrtales; family Lythraceae; genus Sonneratia; species Sonneratia caseolaris. The sequence continues at coordinate 826,058 of CXYZ01003352.1, read as the reverse complement.
CCCGAAACGAATTGGATAATATATGTTACGGTTTGGTTTCAAATAGTTTTCAAAACCGAACCGGATTATAAATACTCCTAGAGGGGACTAACCGTCTCTTATTATTACGTACCCCATCAGTTGCAAGAACGACGAACCGGTCCTCCGGTGAGATCCGGTGGCAGGAGATGTCGGGGACGGCAATGATTCCGTGGCTCTTGAGGAGGAAGTCGCCGAAGGCTCGTGACATGGCGAGGCCCGGCGTGTCCTCACGGGGGAGCCACACGCGCTGTATGTGCGGCTCTCCCTTCAGCGCGACGACTCGGCCGTTGCTCTTCCTTATCCGTTCCGCCTCGCCTGAAGACGGGAGCGAAATCGAAGTTAAACGAAAAGTGAATCGTGCCCTCCACATTGAAGTTGGAGATGGCCGAGGTATAAAAGTGGCAGAAAATCGAAATTTGGGCTTGGCTTACTCGGAACACTGGGCTTCAGATCGGTGGTCAACTGGACTGCACTGAGCTCTCCATCTTCACTCACTCTACCAAGCACAGCCCTCGAGTCTCCCAGGTTCGCTATGATAAGCTCTTCTCCCTGTTACCATCAATCGTCTCCCATCATTAGCCCAAAAGACAGGTAGAGATTCACACTTTCTTCTGACAAACGGCCCTCAAATTCATAGATATTTCAATCAATCCCTTCAACTTTAAACAAAATCCAATCTCATCCCTCCGTGGGACCCTCTGAGTCTCCGATTCAGATGGCAGCCAAGAGGTCCCCACCTGAGACACAGACTTTCCTACAGACAAATGGGAGCCAAACCAGAACAAGAATGAAGAGGGAGGACTTATTCGAGAAATAAATGAATACAGATTACTTATCCGACTCTTCTCCACTACAACACCCCAACAAAATATAAAATTATCAATTAACCACCAGGAATGTCTTCTTTTTTTTTTTTTTTCCGGCGGCTAAAAAGTGAGAGGAATCGATATCTAACCTGCCGTATTACCACCACAGCGGTGGTCCCGCTGGTGGAGTGGTCTATGTTGTCGTGGAGCTTCACCTCCTTGTCCATCACCTTGAAGGCGCCCGCACAAGCATCACCCCACGCCTGGGAAGTTTCAGTCTTCTCGGATCTGATCTCCTCGGGCTCGTGGTGTTGCAAGGATGGCGATTTTATGTCAGCTAGAGCGTTCTTCTGGTTCACGATGAGAGACGGTAGCCTGTTCCTCACGATGTTGCTGATAATGTGTCCGTTCTTCCCATGCCCATCGAAAACCCCAGCGAGTGATCCGTTGCTCGTTTCATATCCCTAGCAGAGAGGCAAGGGGAAGAGAAAGTCATCACAGGGTGAATGAATCACTGGGGAATGGTCACAGTATTTATTATACGTGAAATGTTCTTCTTTCATTCATTTTGAAACAGAAACCGAAAATCTGAAGTGGAAAACGAAGCGTGCTTTCATATAATTTTGGTGACAGTTTCTCATGTTTTGTAAGCTAGAGCCGTCCTATAGGAGTACCAAAGATAAGTATCAGGAGGGACTGAGCTCAATCTAGTGATCCTTTGTAGGCTACCATGCCATACCGATTACCGGAATCATCATAGGATAGGAATCAAATCAATTATAAATAAAACACAGAGCAAGTTGAGATTTGGAGGAAAAAGATTGTCGTCGGCGGGAAACTGACTACCTAGATATCCATAAAATGGATTCTCAGAATATATGTCACAGATTTCTCCAAGAGATTGGCATGTGCGCCCGGGATTCCGGCCAACAATGCGTCGTACCTGGTAAAGGATGGCGGAGTCCTGGTTAAGCCCCTTGCTTCCGGTCTTAGAGTAGACGGACCCAATCGAGCCCTGAGCTCCATTAGGAAGGACAACCCGGGTCTCGGCTACACAGTAGATGGCAGACGGTCTCGCCAGTGCTCTCACTGTGGATCCCCGAGGAGACAGAGGACACACACAGTCCCATGTCTACCCTCTGTCCCGACAAGACCCGTCGTGTTTTCCCTTTCCCTTTCGGATGCAAAGAGAGGACTCCATCAATTTATAGCTCGATCTGTGCCGACGGGAGGTCTTAAAAATGAAGCTTGGAACCTTCAAATGATGCTGGGTATGTGGCTCCAAGTAGAGATGAGAGCGTGCGTTAGGTTCAATAATTCAGTGTTTTTTTTTTCTGAAATTTTTATTCTTAGTTTATTGAATTGTTTATGGGATTCGGAATAAAGAATAGTTTTATGGGCACCCCAAGATTCATTTGAAGGGCCACATGAGTTGGAACATGGTAGGATTTGAGATGCGTTGGTACCTTCGGAAGGCGATACCTAACTATTGTTTTACTGTGGGTCGGAAGGGAATTTCATTAATAAAACATTCATGCTACTCAATCAATTGGAGATCCCTTTTGTTCTCGTGATGCAATAGAGGACTTCTTTTCTTACATCTCATAGTTTTGAGCAATAAGTTTTTTAAAGGGCGTTTAATTGAGATAATTTGATATTTTTTCTTAAATTGTTCGGTCCGAATTTCGCGCATGAGAATAATTTATGAAAGTATTTTACCTTTAAATAAGTTAATCTGATTTGAATATGAATCAGTCATTATTGATATACTTTCCAAGAACGTATGATAATTTAATCCGGTTTCACTAACCTGAGCACAATGATTAGGCCGCCAAGAGTTTGCATGAGGAATTTCACGAGCCCACATGGCACCCTTAAAAGTGCAGAGTCTGACCTTGTCGTGTGCGTACCCCCAAAAAGTTGGTCCGGTCGGTTGGTCCCTTCCCCTTCGGAGACAACCCATGCGATCACCAGAGAGAAGGAAGGCTAAAGTAATCTCAGGAGGGTCACTCTCTGAATTTTGCCAACACGCTCTGTTTCCCCTTTTTCCTTCATCTTCCTCTTTGCTTTTGCAAGATGTGATTTCGATAGATGATGGCATGGAGTTGGAGCAGTTAGAGCAGATTCGGCTGCAGTTTGACCTGTCGGCAAGTTGGCCTAATTTAATCTGTCGGCTGCAGATGACCTGTCTGTGGAGGCGAAAGCTTCAGGCCAAACTTTGTCTCCAGAATTTCCCATGCTGTATGACTCTTACTATCTGGGGATCTATTATTCACTAATATATATATATATATATATATGGTTGTTTCATGATTTTATTATATAACAGGGGCAGGAAACTGTCCATTCCATTAGGAGTCATTGCGTGGAAGTAGTTAGATGGCGGACTGTTGCATGCTTCGTGCTCCGTGAATCTTGATGCTTTCATGGTAGTTTAATATGAGAAAATAAACTTATTAGATACTTACTCAAACGATTTATTATTATTAGGTATGAAATATTATCAAACATCATTTTTCAAGTAATTATCGTATCGGGTGGAAAACTGCTATACTAATTTTACTGGTCCAGCAAGATCTCCAATAATCACCACTTTCACAAAATGAAAGTGTGGTATTCTTGTTTTACCTGGGACAACACCTTTCCCTGGCAAATCCCTAACATAAATTGCCCTCTTTTTGTGTTTTATTGGGTGTTTTTATCGGGGTGAAGGTAAGACAAACTGCAAATCTCCTAGCATAGTGAGGATAAAGTTGTTAATTCCCACTAACCATCACACAAAATACCATAATATCTGATTTCCATAACCTTTTTAGATCCTTATAATGCTTACCAAATATGAAATTTTCATATACTTTTCATATATATATATATATATATAAACAATAACATGAACTGATATCATCGAGCTCCTATAACCCCAGTTTGCTGCTATTGGGAGATTATAGTGATTTCATGGGAAAATATTCTTGTTTTACACGAGACTCACGCTGTCCTCCCCGCCATCCCATCAATCAGCGTCTTCCGGAGGGATTTCTACCTTGCCCCCATTCTTTTATCCTTTAGTTGGCTGGAGTCAGAAATTATAGACAAATTTTGATTGGGGGAGCTTTGCAGTCTAGACTAGTTTTTGTGGCTGTTTTGTTTGGGCTGGTTGTCAGATGATTTCGGGTTAGTTTCTGGGCCGGTTCAATGATGAAAGATGCTGGGCCGAAAATTTTTTAACTTTCCCTGAAATCTAATCTAAGACACATTCTTGGGAAAAAGAACTTGAAGTAAACCACGTCTACCAACCCACCCGACTTCCAGCCATGCCAAGACGGCCCATTAATAATTTCTTTATATGTTGGCCCGGCCCAATAAGACCAATCCACCCGACTACCAACCCTCCTCATCTTAACAACTCTACAGAGGAAAAATGCCGAATCATTTATAACCGATTTTTTTGAAATTCAATTAACCAGTTAACCATTTCCCTTACAATAATATAAATTAATTAATGAAAGAAGCATAAACCTTAGGAATTAAAAGTTAAATAATGGATAGCCCAAGTATATGGAACCACATAATTCAAACAAAAATCCAGGAAAAAAAATTCGTACGATACTACAAGTCAAACTATGAACAAAACCTTCATACAAAATACACATTTAAGTAAGTAAATTGTTAAGGCACAATAGCCAAATTTGACTTATACAAGTTCAACATCTACAATTGTACATTTACTCTAAAGTGTGCACAACGAATTTGGCAGAGCTGGAAGAAAATTAGATGATGGAATGGTATATTGTCATAAAGAAAATCATATTCATTACTAAACCAATTCAAAAGATTCCATTTCTTCCGATTCAAATAACCGGTTCACTATGGCTGTATGGATCTTTTGAGCACTCCTACAAAGAACAATCACCCAATAAAATAGTATAATTGAGTTAATTGACCAGCACTTGAGATCATAGTAACTTTCACCCAATAAATCTAGTATGTGACACCATTATTTACATGCGTTGAGAAGCCTAAATATTTATCAAGAAAAACACCGGAAGCTTAGTCAAGATAATACTCTTACTTGAAACCAAAAAACAACCGACCAAAAGCCCAGCCAACTTCAGGTGTATCAACAATATGCAGTTAACTCATTACATCAAACATTTGAGACCAATAATAAAACAGCTCATGTAAGCCGTGAATCATTCTCCTACTAAAAATGACCCTTTTTACAGATGCATGATGAAAATCAATCTGAGTTCGAGCATATCCAGGTGTATATTGTCAAAACAAGCAATCATTCTATATGAAACCAACGGGCAGCATCACTTTACGGACAGTAAAACTAAGCTAAATCGAAGTTTTTGGTACAAATGTGGCTACCTTAAATTTGAAGGAAGCCAATGGAGATTTAACGGCAGCCCTCAATCGTGTAGGAAGCCTCAAATATAGGCACCATGCAAAAGGTGGTTTGTTTCACAATCATAAACAAACACCCGTGTCTGACTTAAGTGCCAACTCTAAGTAATGCACTTCTGCACGATTAGCTCCGAAGTTCCATTAGGATCTGCTGCATTGATATTGCTATAATACACGAGATTTGATAATAAACCGAAACTAAATCCATTAATCAAGACAAGAGTTGTGAGAGATGGAAATGTAGCCGGGTATTGTGTCATGAAACTATGAAATTTGAGTTTCAGGGATCTTCAACCAGCTTTAGTATTGACACCAACTAATGTGGGCTCCAAGCGGCAGTCGGGTCACCATCAACTGGTGCCTACTGTTGACTCGGTTGTAGAGCCGTTTGTTTCACCACAACCCCTGATCTCTCTCTAGATCCAAGTTTTTTATTCTCCCGATATAACATATATTCCTAAACTTCGAACTTAAGACGGTTAAAATCAATCGAGAATTGACGAAGAAGCGATCAGATTCAAATACAATTAAACTATACCAATCAATCACAAAGTAAAAAAAAAAAAATCGGATGTCACCATCGTCGAAACTCCGACTCCGGATCTGCCGCACGGTCGACGGAAGCTCACCTCGATGCTCGACAAATCGTCGAATGAGAAGCGGATTCCCTTACGATAATGCTAATTGCCGGCGGCGAGAGTATGAAAGTCGAAGGAAGAGGAGGAGGAGAGGATACGAGGGTAGACGAGATGATGGAGCAATGAAGGGTTTATATACCTGAAACCCTGAAACCCTAGCAACTGTTTTTTTCTTTTTTGACAGCGCAAGAGGAAATTACCAAAAGAGCCTGTTTGGAATGATGGATTCGGAGGAGAAAATTAACGAGGGATTAAGGTTTTCAATTATTAATTTTTTATCCTGCCATGGGAGAAATAAAAAGGGATAAATAATAAATTTATTTAATATAATATTTAAATATAACTTTATAATGATTCATTTACATTAAAATACAAACAAATATTATAAATATATTTCATATCCTTTTATAATTTCTCCTCTCCTCTCCTCCAAATGGCTCTATATCAAACTTTTTTTTTCTTTTTCCTTATCGATTTTGTTCTAAATCTTTTTTTAGAGCATATTTAATCTTCAACATTTTCATATGAGTACACTTTTAATCTTTTTTATTATTTTAATATTAAAAGACTTAATTATATGGCAATGAAAAAAAAACCAATAAAATTAAAAGAAAGAGAAAATGGAGGGCTGGGCCAGGTAAGCCACGGAAGCTCCCTCGAAAACAACGACCCCGCAAAATCAAGCTCTTCATCTTTTACGAGTTCTTTTTTGTTTTTTCCCCTCGGTATCAAATATTGGAAAAATTACTAATTTGGACATCAACCCTTGCCCTTTTCACTACTTTCGTTCTAGACCTTTAGCTTTCCCCATTCATATCCTTAACATTTTGCAAGTTTGCCACTTAAATCCTCACATTGTATTTTTCGTCCAAAATAATATCATCTTTGGGAAATTCTAGGAAAGAAAAACATTTAATAAAAAAAGAAACACAGAGGAGCCAAATGAATGCCATGAAATTGAGGGGGGCGAGGGCTCATGGGCGGCGATTTTGAGACCCATGCCGATCTGGAATGGAAATCGCAATTGAGGGCGTGGGGCCATTCTCAACCAGTACAAGCAAGTAACAGAGATGCTTTATTTTTTTTAGTCCAACCCCTGAATGAAACGCATTAAGGTTACAATTGCCAGTTCTTGACAACTCCATAAGCCCATCAACAGAGATGCTGATTACATACATGGTCTGTTCCTCCAAACAGGAACTATCACATGCATAAAACACCAAATAGAACTTCTTGAGCGAGCATGTAAAGACCGTTTTAATGTAACTCCTCTAACATGCAAAAAGTTCGCTCATTTAGAGGGTATCAAATTTCATTTATTATTCAATAAGGATATTTAGCCAGAGCAAGAAGGAAAGCTACAGAAGCCTTATTTGGTCCACCAAAGGAGGAAATCCTTTCGCCTGTTGATCTTCTTCTGCAACTGTAGGATTCCGTAGAGCAAGGCCTCAGCAGTAGGAGGACAACCTGGAACATAGATATCAACAGGGACTATCCTGTCACAGCCACGAACAACTGAGTAAGAATAGTGATAGTAGCCACCACCATTTGCACAGCTTCCCATAGAGATAACCCATCTTGGCTCAGGCATTTGGTCGTAGACCCTGCAAAAGTTTCAACGTTTAGGAAATGAATATACTCTCCCCGAACACACAAAGAACATGTGCAGTAACCAGCTTACATCTGATACAACCACAACTTCTCTAGCAGAATGTATGGCAACTCTATTGACCTAAACATAAATAAATTTCTACCTCTAAATTCATGCACGTTGTAGATTCTCCCACCATTCACCTCAATAGGAAGGGAATGGAATAATGAAGGGTGAGAACAAGCAAGTTACACAGGTGCCAATACATGACATTGCAGATAAAAGGAAGAATTTTTACAATTCTTTGGTCAGCAGATAAAAAAAAGTCATTTGATTCAAATTATGCTCTGACAACCCTATCATACTCTTTTGCTTTCATGTAACAATGACACTGTTAGAGTGGATTTACCTTTTCATTTCATTTTTCAATGGGACACAACATGCCCGGTGATTAACCAATAAAACATAGCAGATGATAAGCCGATGGATAAAAGGATGGTATGAGGACATGCTTACAGATAAAGCAAGTAAAGGAAGTGAAGAAACATTATTCATTATAAGTGAAGCAAGCTAAGGAGTTCTCACATGTTAGCTCCAAGATAAGTAGATATATAAGAAAATTTTATACTAAATATGAGATGGTAAGACACCCAATTTCTTAATAGACAACTTCTAGTGAAAAATGTCATCCAAAATCCCAACCTTTATATAAAAAGATCTTCAAGAAACTGCATACAAGTGCACTTTAATCAAGAGTTGCATCAAAACATCTTCATTTTATTAATTTTTGAGAAATTTCTTCATAAAACGTTATCTATGTTTAACTGTGGACAACTTTCATGTCTTCCATTAAGCAGAAAATCGCATAGACCTCTAAACCAGCACTGAGAGTGTATTACAGATCCAAAGGTTTGCTTGCTTATTACCATTTTCAATGGAAATTTAACAAAGCAACCAAATCAAACAGTTTCCCAGCAATAACCCCTTAATGGATTAGTTTATGCATAAGCGCAAGCAGGGGAATGAAAAAGCCTTACTGAGTGACAAAGGGTCCAATTCGATATTAAGAGCATCTCTTCTGGAACATTGACTCAGAAAACAAAATAAAGACACTATAGCTGTCATTCTCAGTCGAATTGGCCATTGTGTAACGCTAAACTTTATCGGTTTCTGTCAATGGAATAAAAAAGCTAGAAGTTTCCACGGTAACCATTGAGTATCCAACTGACGACCATAAGCTCACAAAATAAATCAGCAAATACCAGAACCCCATATCCAAACAGGAATCTCGGAATCGAAGAAACGTCCATAGGGCAAGAGACCTACTTGCGAAGAGCGGGAGCCATCTTGTTAGTGAGGGTCCCGGCGACGATCATGCAGTCGGACTGGCGAGGACTCGGCCTGAAGATGACCCCGAAGCGGTCAAGATCATACCTGGAGGCGCCGGTGTGCATCATCTCGACGGCGCAGCATGCGAGGCCGAAGGTCATGGGCCAGATGGAACCGCTGCGGGCCCAGTTCATGAGATCGTCGACCTTAGAGATGACATACTCAGCGGCTTTGGAAAGGCCGGTGGGGGAGGAGGCGGACGGGGGCGGGAGCTGGGAGTAGGGAGTCGGGGTGGAGGCAACGGTGGAGAGGACGCGGAGGTGAGGGGCGAGGAGGGAGAGGGAGGAGCGCGTGGCGGTGGCGCGTGAGACGAGAGCCATTGCCATGCACGGGGGGTGCAGACCGACCGATCGAGAGAAGGGAGAGAGATGGAGGGAAAAGGGCAAACAAGACGGAGGGAAGGAAAGAGCTCCGGGGTAAACAGGAGGTGGATGGGGTCGGGTCGGGTTTACTGTCGGTTTGGCCGACTTTGGGTTAGAGCGGGGCGAGACGGTGGATTTAGGGTTGCAGAACTGAAGAATTAGAACAAATTGAACTGCATCAAATCTAAAAAAAATTTAAAATCAATAAGTTGTCATATATGGTAACTTTTGTAAAGTGAAATGGTATGATTACTTATTAAATTCAAATAATTTAGTCAAATTGGTTCAAATTATTAAATAATATTTATTTTTTTAAAATATTATAAATATATTTAAAAAATAAAAATAATTAAATATATATTTTTACAACATATTTTCTATTATTTTATACTAAATTTCATTTTAAATAAATTTACTATCCTTTAATTTTTATATATGAAAATTAGCTTTAATTAAAAGTTCTATAATTTTAATGTTTTCTTTTTTCTTTTACATTTTTATATTTTCTTGTATTTTGATATGGATTTTGTTTAGTTTATATTCAATTTATTATTTTTTTATTTTTTAAAAATAGTTTGAACAAATTAATTAAACCATGAAACCAATTCAAAACAATTCGATTCGATAACTATGCAATGGTTATGGTTCAAGGATACCGTGCATGAATTGAACCAAACCACATTAACCATTCGGTAAGGTTCAGTTCGGTTCACAGGAGCAAACCTAAGTGGATTTCTTATGGCCCATTTTGCATCCACATAATCTGGTGCATTAGATTGCAAGCCGAAAAGAGATGGATGCAGTGAATTAAATTCGATTACATGGGACAAACGTAGATATTATTGGCACGATAAGACTGGGCCTGAGCATGACACGCATACTTCTTGGTCCATCAAGCTCGGCCCACTAAGATACTTTTGTTTATGAAAAATTGAAGATGTAAGCTCAAATGCAATTGGAGCTCGGCCTTACTAACATTCTTCCTTTCCTAACTTGCAAAGCCCACCGATATAGCCCATACCCATTGTCAAAACCCATTCATTCTCTTCCATAGATATAGATTTTTTTTATTTATATAGAAAAAAAATAAATAAAGATAATTGGGCTATCATACCATGGCCCAACATGACTGAAAAAATTGGCCCGATACTTTTTGACCCATGAAAGGTGTTATCGGGCCAAGCCTGGACCGGGTTGAAAATTGCCAGCCCTAGACCATCACCGCTCAGCCGCTTCCCAGCGAGGTCACTGATAATCGATAATAATGCGTGGGTTGATAGTGCTCAGATAAGACCTCCATCACCCTAAATCCATAAATAATGAAATAAAGAGGGAGAGAGAGCTGGTTTTTTCTTCTAGTTTTTCTTTATATATTGTTTTTTCATTTATAGAATTTTGTTCCCCACTCTCTCCTTTATAATTTTTTTTCCTTCTTTTCAGTTAATCTGTTATCTGATTTTATTTTTTTTAAATTTCCCTGTATACTTTAATTATAATAAAAAAAGATTTTACGTATAATAGTCAGCAAATTTCAGTAAATTGGGGAATAAAACCCGACCTAAAAATGGATTTAGGACTAAAAAAAATACCATTAGATTGACATAAAATTTATATTGTTTTTCCCATTGCTAATTTAGCTCTTTCAACTTTTTTGTTTACCAACTCACTACTGCCCATATTATATACAGGAGAATATCTTCTTTCTTTTTTAAAAAATTCTCCTTTTCAGTGAATCATTTTTCCAGTTATGTAGAAAAGGCTAATTTTGAACTCCCAAATTTAGAATGTAACGTGAATATGATTAAAATTTTTTTGGTGATATCTATATAACAGAAATCATTCAATTATTCTCTAAAAATCAGATTCAACCTATCGAATGCCGATTAATAGAGAATCTCATAGATAGAACACACGCACTACTCAGCCGGAACCAAGAGAGCAAATTTGGGTGAAATGTGCAGAAACATAAACACGGATTTCGCTTTAATAAGCATTTGTGCATGAACAGGATCAGCTAACACCTCCATGTTTCCAGTTAGATTTGACTGCTCAAGCGCATATATACGAAGTGATTTTAACTTACAGTAGTCAGCGATATGCTGGTTCATATGAAAATTAAAAACTGGAGTTTGAGTTTGATACCAGCGCAATCAATGGGACTCACCTTGGTTATGACCACGTGGTATTTATAATTTCTTTCATCGAGAGGTTAGCTATCGAGTCTGCGATGACTCTAGCGCTTGATTTCATGTATCCACCTGCAACACATCATCATGCAATAAGATCAAGGACAAGAATCACCACACCGTGACTAGGCGTTTCGCTCTCATGCATCAAATGAATTTTCCCCATGGTTCAGTCATATGAATGTAAAATAATGGCTTACTGCCTACGATTGAGTGACAGGGATGAGTTGGAATATCATATGATGGAAAATATAATGCTGTAACTGCGACCTGTTCCCCCTCAAGCATACTACATAACCCATTAGTAGTCATTGATATCAATGGTTCCTATGGTCATGCAATCCTAATTTTGCAGGAACCACGTACTGGACAACTTATTACATGAAATGCTGACCAATGAAGTTTCATACTAGATATCAGATACCTCACAAGATGACAAAACAAATTCATTATACGGTACCATTTTGTGTGTGATGTTAGTATTCATAGTTACACAGCCAGCAAGTTAGGACCCACGATAATTCTGATGATAAGATGGCCAAGACAAGATTGTTGACAGTTTTGCGCTCACAAGACTTATAAATGAGGGTGAGAACTTTCATTGAACATTAGAATTCATGTCAATATGGAGATTGCTAAAGGTTGGTCCCAAACTCTAGTTGGCCTGACATCACTATATATATATATATATATATATTGCATATATATATATATAGTTATAACAAAAATCTCAGTCGACGTTGTGGGCAATGGCTTTCGCATCTATATATATAGTCATATTTGTTTTTTAGAGTTTACAAAGAAATAATCATTTTGTACCTACTCTATTACTCACCTCACACCAATTTTCAGCATTAGTGGATTTGTTCTCCTTTGTTGGGGTTTTCCATGTAAGATTTGCGTTTTCTTGTTCTTCTTTTAGTTTTAATTGCTATAATCTCACCATTTTCATAATAAAAACATCATAAGGAAGATGAGCACAGAGATAGAACCTGATGTAAGCATTACAATCGGTATATTCCTCTCACGAGCAAATAGGAAAACCTTTTCGTCTCTGGTGGCTATCCCAGTTGGGCTGATCTGCACAGTTACACACTAGAATATGACACTTAAAATAATGATTATTGAACTATGACAATAATATCATCGTCATCATCAACACGAGAGAGCTTTTAAAGTCATTAGATTGCAAGCAGACTTGATAAAATGATAGAAAGTGAAAAAATAATACCTTTAGCAACCCCAATGGGTCTCCATCTAGAATATCAGTACCAGCATTGTAAACTATCAATTCAGGATTAAATGCTCGAGCAGCAACCTATATCAAAGAGTTCAAATTTAAATTCATTGGGGAGACTTTAGGTACACCACGAAAAATACTTTGAACAATTTGTAATCTTTTTCTTTTGGGGAACACATTACCAACTTATAATCTTTTGGCCAAAAAACAACTGATAATCAAAAGATACGAAATAGGGGGAAAGTAGAAAATAGTAGTTCAGTGGGTAGACTTATCACTGCTTGTGCTTAATTTCTTTGAATTTTCACAAAGTAAAACATCAGAATAACAGGAAAGACAGAAAGACAAATTGACATTTACCTCAAGAGCTTCATCTAGTTTCTTCAAATAATAATCTGTGGTGGTCCCAGACTGTTCATTGATTCACATTTGAAGGAAAACCCACAGGATCAAAAAATGGAACCTACCAGGAATCTAACTGATTTCATTTTTTAACATAAAAAGCTCCTTCAAATAATTTCAACATAAACCTTTTATTACCATCACTTCAACATTCTGATCAATGTATCTCCTCGCCTCATAATCCTGACAATGCAGAGTGAGTAAGAGAAGCTAGCATGATTAACTAACAATCACTCTTAAGATGGTATATGGTTCTTTATGAAGCACAGAGAAAAAGATAAGCAGTTGAAACTGACAATGAATTCATTTAACAGTATGAAGATCAAATTTTCTGTTGGCAAGCAGCAAACTTACATGTGGATATATTTGGGGGTTGAACATGTCCAGGATATAAACCCGTCCTGCCAGCAGAGAAGCAATTACAAAGTATTCCACATGATAAGTGCAAATTCAATGTGAGCCCATGATAAAATCATACTGTCATGAGAGAAATCTGTCTCATGCCCATTCCCTTGATGCGCATCAAGATCAATTATCATCACCCTATAGAAAGTATGTAATCACTAAGAAGATTTGGTCCAAAAACAAACACTTAAATTAAGATGGAATCTTCGCTCAGTAAATTATTTGTACCTGGATATGTCTAACCGAATGAAGGCAAAGTGAATGCAAAGAGATATGTCTGCATAAGCACAAAATCCACCTCCTCTTTCTGCAGAACAATGATGGAATCCTCCTCCTATATTAATGGCCCATCCACGCTCCTTAGCAAGCTTAGCTGCCAAAATAGTACCTCCCACCTGCATTGGACCATATTATTACCAGAACTTCACTGTCAAGTGAAGTAACTGGGAGGAATGGCTTCATAGATTAATGAGGTTTCCTCATTTTCCAAAGGTATAAGCTGTTTGTAAATTTATTACATCAAGAAAAGTACCTGAAATCTATGTGCAAAATATAAAACACTGGCAATGATCTGGGTTAGCACTGCTCACCAAAAAACATGCTAGTTTGATATGATTTCTATGTTATTCAGAACGTTTTTTAACCCTGTCATTGCAGTTCATATGCATTTTGTCCATTCCAAGAACTGAGCAGATAAAAAATCCGACACAACTTAACTGATTAAACCAGCCCCCACCTTCCCCATGTTGAAAATATATACTCATACACACGGCATAAATATCTATATCCATATGAATTTTAAAATAAAATTACAATAAGAATTTTCCAAAATACCTCAATTCGCAAAAACAACTTCTAGGATCATAGGCAGAATTGAATCATATACCTACATGAACACATACTAGTGGTAAATTCTCATCATTTAGATGAGCAAGAACCAAACATAGGTCACAACATAGGAGCCCTTTCTCTTGATATCCAATATGAGTACACACAACCAGAACTCTCTCCTTACTATCAATTTTCTCAATTATGCATGGCACCTCACAGATTAAGCTTGTAAGTGCCATGCCGTATTTTCCTCATTTTCCTTATTTTGACACTTCTCCTGAGAGGTAGTCAATAAAACCTTCTCAACCCTTTGCCAAACGATTGGTTGCACCCAAATCCACAATCCACAAAGGAGTAATATTAGCCGCTGTACCAACAATGACCTCAAATCCCTGAGAGAAAGTTAGGTGCATGAGTACCTTCTTCACCTTATTGCAATTGCAAGCAAAGTGTCTCATTCTTTGACAGTTATGACATTTATTTTTGCTCAAGTCCGCCTTTTTCCAAGTTTTCCTCTCTTGCGCTTATTGGACTTATTTTTCTTAGCGCAAATTCATCTTGATCCTTAGATGCACCTCTGGCTTGCTTGTGCTTCGGCCAAAAAGCATTGTGAAATAGAGACTATAACATTAGCATCTTAGTTGGACCAGTAGCCAGCAAGCATTTATATTCCAAATTTAAATGGCAAGCAATGTTGTCAATTACTTCAACACTCTCATATGGGTTATATTCACTTTCATGCATTTATAGGAATTAGAAAGTTATCAAATCATTGCATGGACCTGTTGCTCATAAAAAAGGACTACCCACTAACCTTGAAGTTTCAAATCATAGTAGCATGCATCGGAGATGCTACTTTATAATTTAAAATGGCCTTTTCACACAGGGGTCAAATCCCATGTTCAACTTCTGAGCTTGGCAAGGGACATTTTGCCAACTTGGATTTTAGAGCTTCACACATCACATGAACAGTTTGGCAAATCTCAAATTCATTAATTAGATCATTGTGTATGGTGCTTAACAAAGTAAAGTGCACATTGCAATCCATTTTGAGCCAATTATGATAGGACTCAAGGTCATGTTAATGCTAATGCTACCAATGGTCTTGATCTAAAGTCTCTAATGCTTGCCGCTCATTTAGGAGACTAAATCTTTCGGTGTCAAATATCATAATTATACTTATCCAATTAACAACAATAGATTTTCATGGCATTTTAAACCTATCATACATGCACATTGCTATTTTCCAAAATAATTAACACAACCACTTACATGATTTTTTTCCACACCAAACAACCAACAGAAATAACCAAAGTGCGAGATCAAAGATTAGCAATGCTCCCATTGGCAATTTTATTTTGTTGTGCAAAAATTTCTTTTAGAGCTAAAAATAATAATGCACATCAACTCACTAAGTACAAATTATACTTATCACAATACTAAAATATGACACGACAATCAGACATCTAAACCAGTCACACGTGCTCTCACATACATCTTGGCAAGCTCTTCCTAGTGCATGCTTCCATCCTCATCTCCCACTTATTGAGTGAAGTCCGACGCAGTCATTTGTAATGTGATTCCAGCCACTCAAATTGAATCACATAATGAATGCACAAATTGAATCATGTAATTGGACATAGGGATTGTTATCACATCATGTGCATATAGATGAGATATGCCTATGAAACTCAACTATGTAATGTTCTTTATATGTTCGGTCTTGAAACTTATGATATGATTTTTATATCATTGGATTATTTGTTTTGATATGATTTCAAGGCATATATATATGTATATGTATGAATCATTCTAATACCACATTATTAAATTATGAACACAACTTTTTTGACCAAACTTAGTTTGGCATGTGAAAAAAAAATGTGAGCTTCACAAATTGAGTGACACACCATTGGGAGCCGAAGATAGAAGCACACACCAAGAAAAGTCTGCCAAGAAGGCGCATGCATAACTGCATGTAGATAGTTCAAAAGTCCAACTTTCATGTCATTTGTCAATGTTGTGATAAATATGATGTGTACTTAGTGAGTTGACATGTATTATATTTGGTGGTTGGGAGATTTTGCTAAATCAATTATTTTTTGTTCCAAAATAAATTTTTACACAATAATTAAATACACCATTAAGTGATGATTAGGAGCATTAAGAATTTTTTGATCTTGCACATTTGGTTTAGATTGTTTTTGCAAAATTTATGTGATTGGTTTGAAAGTATCTCTGCGTATGTATAATAGATTTAAAATTGCATCAGCATACATTATTGCTAACCTGATAAAGGGTGAGATACTGGATGATGACATTATGGTATTTGGCACTGAAAAATTAAATATCCTAGATGAGTAGGAAGTTTTGAAGACTTTAGATTGGACCATAATAGTGTCATAGAAATGTGGCACATCTTAGCACCAATTGACTCAAAAAGGATCATTGTGCATGCTTGTTATGTTAAGCAACATGCACAGTGATCTAATTGGTGAATTTGAGATGTAACGGACTGCTCATGTAATGTGGAAAGCCCTTAAAACCAAGTTCAATGAGATGTCCCTTGCCAAGCTCATGGAATTGAAATGAGGTTCAATTCCCGTGTGAAACTACAACGTAGCATCTCAAATGCATGACTACTATAATTCACGACCTTAAAGTTAGTGGGGTAGTTTATGATCAGCAGCAAGTCCAAGCAATGATTAGATCACTAACTATCGAGACCACATGAAAGTGAATATAACCCATAACAAGAGCGTCACAATGTTTCATAAAGATGATCACTTAAGTGTATTATGCCCAACTGAGAAGTCAATGATAAGGTCTCTGGTTCATGCAAGGCTTTTTAGCCTAAGTACAAGTGAGCTACAAGTGCTCCTAGGGATTAAAATGAACATGTACCTAGAAAATCTAAGTCCACTAAATGCAAGAGAGGAAGCTATGCAGAAGGAGGACTTCAGCAAAATTAAATGCAATAACTGTTAGAAGATGGGACACCTTGCTCGTACTTACATTGAAGTAAAGAAGGCACTTATGCACCTAAACTCTTACTCTTAAGTGTTTTCTAATTGCTAGTGGTTCCACACTAATCCTACTCCATTGTGGATTGTATATTGAGGTACAACGAACCACGTAGCAATGAGTCAAGAAGGGTATCTTGATGACCACTAAGCCCAATTAGGAGAAGCATCAAACTAAGGAATAGTACAAGTGTACAAGTGTATGGAAAGGACACTTAAAAGGTTAATCTACAAGGCGGTCACATAATATCTTCATGATGTCCTTCATCCTCCCAAAATCCGGCACAATCTACTTTCAGTTGTGGTAATATTGAATCTTGGTTTTACAATTGTCTTAGAGGATTCATCAATGAGCATTTATATTAGTGAAGCTTTCTATGGTCATTGACAAACAATTTGAGAAGTTAGATGATAATTATTACAAAAATAATGATTATTAACTGCTTTTCTTTTCTTTGATTGAAAAGAACATCCTACTCTGTTCATTTTGTGTAATGATGATAGCCAAATGGGAGACCTTAGTTATGGTGCCTTGGAGCTAACAGAGAACTCAAGCTAGACCTTAAGTAAGTGACTGAAATAAGATCTGTATGGTGTTTACAGAGTTTAACACACTAAAAAATAGTAGCTCCACAATAGAATGTACCTCTTCCTACACGAACTTGAGAAACCTATTTAGGAAATGGATGAACAAATCCTTACTCCATCATTGTGTGAGTCATAAATCACCTAATAGTGCCCTTAGTCATTTATTTTACTATATTACAAAGAGAAGAGTTGATGATTACTACTTTAGTGTGTTACCAACGGTCAAATTAATTCGGCCAGCTAGGAAACTCCTGAAGCAGTTAATCTTGAATGGAATAAGCAAAGGGAAGATTTTTTATCACATCCTGATATTTGTATTCAAAGATATCCTAATTGTGTCACTACTTAAGTAACTTTGGACATAATTGGTAATACAAATGTGTGAAAGGAATGCTATTTTGGGGAATAGAGATGCTTAATCTAATATGATATGAATTTGGTGTATGACACTCAAGACACTTATCCTTCATAGGGTTGACACATCTACATTGGCTCCTAAAAGATTCTAGTATGGAGCTCTTCGCCTCTATGCGCTCAGTGGTCACATGGCAAATTTGCCGATGTGAACCTTTCTCAAATGGTAGAGGGCAACACAATGTCAGACCAATTTTGTGCATGCATACATAATTAAAAAAATAAAGAGTAAAGAGTTTGGATAACGTGTGCTCTCATTAGAGATCAAGAGGGGCTCTTGTACTATGAATTGTGATTGATTCTCACTAGAATAAGTAGTGAGATCCATTGCTGGTATGTGTTCATGTAGGAATGTGATTTAATCTTGCCTCAAATCTTGGAAATTGGTTGGCGAAAAAACAACCATTCTAATGGTTCTAATAAGCAATGATAAACCATGTTCATCAAACTCGAGTATATCAAAAAGATCTTAATATATAAGTTCAAAGATGTGGTCAAACCTGCTTACGAAATGGGTGAAGAAGCTTTTGCTGCACAAGGCAATTTGGAATCATTGCCACTGGAGGTACCTGTAAAACAAATGTGTCTTAAAGCATACAATAGCAATGATGAATCCTTAAGTTGATTTTTCTAGGCATCAGAAGATTCTTTATGTGTCAACTAGGCAAAATCCAGTAAACTATGGACCTCAACAGAGACAAGGAACTTTTGAAATTCATAATAGACCTTCAACAAGAGAATCATAACTTCCCTTACTCTTCTTCCATGCCCATCTACGAGGAGGCAGATAGTAAAGAAATGGAACAGCATTTTCTATCCCCCAAAAACAGAAGACACAAGCAAGGATCAACTAGTAGATGTAGGAAAAATTATCACCTCAACTATCATGGCAACTTTTCCACTCCACTTTAGACTATTCAAGTATGACTCTGAATGGATCTGTTAACAAAATGAAAGAGCTTTATGCAATAAGCACATTCTATATCTAACAAACATGAAAAACACATCGTTGATCTTTTAGATGTCCAGTGCATGACATATCCTAAAAGCACACACAAAAGATAATGTAAGGAATTTTCAATAATCAAAACCACAAAATGAACTAAGAGACATTACGTATAAGTTGCAATAAAATGAATGTAAGATATTCACCAAAGAAGGGCATGGTATTAGCTCTAACAGCTCATAATATAAATACCTTTTATATATGGTGAACAGTTCTCATCTAAACTTCTTGAACAATCTAGTAGAACAGCTGCTGTTGCAGCAGTCACTATTAATGTTGTCACGGCTAACTTCGAAATGTGAAATAAATTAACTTTTAATCTTATCTGTAGCAGCCACTCTAAGACATATAATATTAATGGTCACTGCAAATAGTTTCTTTTGCATCAATTTTGATGGAACTTGATGTGGTGTGAATCTTAAACTGATCTCAGAAATCTGAAGCTGATGGAGCACATTTCAACCCCAACAAATGTAGATGCCATCAAAATTTGATGAAACTAGCAATCTGTGATATGTAGCTAGACCAATTTACACATTCTGTTTTCAAGCCCTGAAATTTCATGTTCTGTCGCACAGCCCAATTTGGGTATCCTAGAATCCCTCTTCCGAATTCTTTATGCCCATGGATACGAGATTCAAAGGGGAAAAAAACAGGTGTCTTACCAACAGGCTGAAAAACTACCAAGGAGAGATAAAAATAAGGGCTTCATTATCAAAAAAGAATAAGGAAAGCGTTTAAAGAGAGAAGATTATTAGATTAAGGAATAGGTAAAATTTCAGAGAACCAAAACCTACCACACGAAGATCATCCCTCGAAGCTTCTAGAGGCTCCACAATTCGTTTTTTGTCCAAAACACCTTCAGAGATAAGGAATTGGCATATTCTACCCCATTTAGAAGAATCGAAAGGGTGCCTGTGGTGATTAGACATACAGCTTATATAAACAAGCAACTCACTGTGATTGGCAATTTCTACTGACAAAAAGACACCCAAAATTGTCATGTACGTACATCGACTGATACAAGGACAAGTTCTGCTGAGTTGTTCTACAGATTAAACAACTTGAACCAATCTCAAGAATGAAGATGAAGTAACATTTTACCAAACAGCCATTATAAATTTCATCGGTGAATTCATTCATAAGTTTAAGTCATATCCGATGCTGAATTTGACGCTAACCTACAAAATTATCGGTCAAGTTTTGAGATTTAACTTTTTCCAGGGATACTTACATTTTCTCGATTCCCAAGAAGGCGATATCATAGGAAGAGGAATAAATCAGCGGGACCTGGTACAATCACGGGGATAGGCTGAGCTTCAAGGCGTGATTAAAAATTCTACAGCAAGGACCAAGAAACTGATGCAGAGTGTACACCTTGTTCGGAGGCACGTCGAAGTAGAGCTTGCTGGAAAGAATCCGAGTCCTCCGAAGGGCATCTGGCTCGGTCGGAGATGAAGAACTCGGCGTGTTCGGGTTAGCAGGCGGAGGCGAAGCAGACATTGAGCCTTGAGGTGGACAGACGGAGGAGGATCGGGCGGCGGAGACCGGAGAACAACTTTGGAGAAGACGTCGAGGAGTGTGCGGCGGTTGACTAGTAGAGTGGGATCGCCGAAGGGACCGAGTCGGGGTAGGGACCGAGCGTGGAGAGGAAGCAGGACGAAAGGAATCGGATGATGAGTAGGTAACCGTTGAGCCTGCGAGTGCCACGTGGTGAAGCAAGGTTGCCTTCCCCCTCCGGAAAGAATCGGGGCAAAAATACTAAATTATCATTAATTAAAAGATAATTATTTGAAAAACATTTTCCGCCATAATAATAGTAGGAAAATCTGACTATAGAAAAAATATATCAATATTATCTCTCTAAATCTAAAAAATATAAACTAACATAATTTCTAAATTTTTAATACTCTAAAAGGTTTCTAAAATCTCAAAAACTCTAAAAAAAACTGACCCTAAAATATTTTGAATACTAAAAATTATAAAATCCTAAATTATGAAAGTGATAAACCTAAAAAATTTGAGAAATCTAAAGAAACTTTTAAAAATCCTAAAAAATCATAAAATCTAAAAAAGTTTTTTAATTTTTAATAATTAAAATTTCCATTTTTATCCATAATCATACCAATATTACTTTTATATTAGAAAAAAATAATTTAATATAGATTATTTTTAATATCAAAGGAAGGGCAAATTAGGTTATTCAAAAATTTTAAATTAGTTCATTAATGAT
>CXYZ01003352.1:776908-803858 GCA_900006705.1 Sonneratia caseolaris | reverse complement strand
AAATTGTTTAAATTTATTCCTACTAAGTTGTGATGTTTGAGCCCGCCAAGATAGTGGATCATACCTTAGCTCAGTCCGAATTGACATGTTTAGTCTAGATATTCTCATAATTTTTTAAAAATACATAAGAGGTTAGAATCTGTTAATGAGAAAATAATAAAGGAATATCTCCTATAATTGTCAACAAGTAGATTTGATCTTCTTCAAATAAGATGAATCTGCATATTTCTTAAAAGATGGCTTTTTTATTATATAAAGAGAATTGTCATAATCAATTTAGAAGATTTTGACATTTATTCTCAGAGAGAATCGTTGTCGGAATAACTCTTCGATAATTTTGGCCCAAACTCCTACGCTTAGACTCCATTGATGAAAATTTCTCCCTGCGTATTCATCTTTTACTTTGTGTCAAGGATAGGGCTACAATATTGTTTCAAACTTAAAAAAATTTAGTAAAATATGGTATGGAGCTAGCGATGCAATTCGTGTTTTCCCAGATTTCGACTGAAGTACATGCCTCTCGTCATTGTCTCACTATAAGTACCTCAACTGCATTGTGTACATCCTCTATCTTACATCAGAATCATGGAGTCGACCTACAAGAAAGCTGAGCCGGGCTTCCATCTCCGAATCGATCATTTGATGCCCAAGTGAGAGGACTGACGAGAGGAGGAAATGGGAGCTTGACAGGAAAAGCAAAGCTAGATAGTATGTGTAAAGGATAAAAGGAATCTGATCATGGGCATTAAGAGCCGGGGGATCACGCGCTGATGTTGTTATATGGCCTCTCGAGGATATATTCTGTGGGGGACTCTTGGAAGAAGCTATTTTGATTAGTCTCGCATTAGACTCGTCAATAGGAATTGCAACTTGGACTCGCTACAACTTATTCATCTCTCTCTCAAATCAGGTCTTAGAATGAGCAGGTGAAAATGAGTTCAATCCCCATTTCAGGTCCTTCTGGATTAGCCTTTTTCAGAGTGTATAGATAGGCAGATTCGAACTTCAGCAGCCAATAAGTGTAGTGTCTTCTACTTCATCCCGTTGGAAACAGAAGAAGTTTCGATTTCTGTATTATGCAATGAATGGACAACAAATAAGTATTCACACTCAGGCTGCTGCCTCGACACTATAGTTCCACACTTTCGCAAATAACTCGACTCTGGTTTCCATAATCCATCCCCATATCGGATGAACCGATCTAATGTTGATGTTCGAGGCATCCCTGCTCGTAATGCAAACACGACCTCATTTTCTTGAGCAGATCTGCTCGAAATCTAGTTTCCATCCCATCCGATCGACTGGCTGGAGTCTAAATTTTATCAGAAGAGCAGTACTTGTACAGATTCAAATAAGATCGATCTATAGCTTGCAAGACATGTACCATGTAAATATATTCACTCATCATCGGGCTCTACAGAGAAGTCGGGTTCCTCAGGTTTCTGCAGCTTCGGCATCTCCGCATCCTTCACTTTGTGGGCGCCCTTCCGGGTATTTGCCGCAAACCTGGACGCCAGTATTGTCACCCCAAGATGTTGTTTCACCTGATGAGAAGAAGAAGAAGAGTGGGCGGAGCTCCAGTTGTACTCTTCCTCATACTTTTCATCCTGTTCGGTCTGGTTGATGGCTCCCTCTTGCTTGGCAGAGTCGAAGTCGTGTGAGAAGGACTCCTCCCTCGTGCTGAGGCTCTTGGTCATCATCCTCTTCTTGTACCGCCGCCATGCCGCTTGAATGAAGCATGCCGCCCAAGTCCTCCAGTGGTGCGAATAGAATCGGAAAGTGTGCTGCAGCTTCTTGCTATGGAGTCGCCGGAATTGGTTAGCCACAAACTTGAGGTCCTCGGCCCTGAGAGCGAAGGCCTCGACCTCATCAACAGATCGCACTGTCCTTGTCGATGAGGGAAGGTTGAGGGTGGACTTTGGGAGCAGGGCCCACGAGAGCAGCTCCTCCCCGCAGAAGTCCCCTGGCCTCAACATGGTCGAGTTGAAGAATCCCGTGCGGCCGCCATTGGTTGTGGAGCTTTCAAGCCTCCCCCGGATGATGAAGAGCATCTCGGTCACTGGATCACCCTCACGCACAATATACGTGCCTTTTGTGCTCAGTGAGGACACAAGTCGCTCGCATATTGCATCGAGTAGCTGATCGTCCATTTGCGAGAAGAAAGGAACCTGCAGATTGATGGATCAAAACGATTAAAGAGAATGGTTCACAAAGAAGACGTAGGAGGTGAACAAGGTGAACACGATTTACCCTCCGGACAAGATCCAAGCACAGGTGGCGCTGGATATCTCTACGGAGATCGGATGGTAAAGCACGCAAGATTGATTCTTCATCGACTCCCCTCGTCGCTAGCCACTTGTACTGCACAAACCGTTGAACCCGCTCCCTCAAGTCTTGAGGAAGCTGACGGTGTCTCATCCATTCCTCCGTGTCCCGTCTCTTAAGTCTCCACTCCTCGAGCCTCACTGTGATCGACTGCATATATGTCTAGGAAGGCAGAAAGCAAAGTAAACACAAAACTGATGTCTCGGATTACTGTAAACAGTAGTGTGGGTGTGTGTGTGTTCGCGCTTTGGTTCCTTATCTTACCTGCATATTTCCGATGAGGTGTGCAAATAAAACAAGTCCGAGAATAGCAATCAGTATGGCAAATGAGGTCTCCCCGATGAATATGCTCGTGCTCAGTGACTGCCCGTAAGAACTGCAGGATATTCGAAGCAAACAAAGCCATTAACAAAACCTTGCCATCTATGAGTAACAAACAGAGGACTGTACTTTATAACGAGCTATAATAACTGCAATGGCTGCAGAGTGTGCATAAATGTACCTCAAGTTCTGTAGACCCCACCAGAGGCAATACAAGTACTTCTCAACAAAGCCTGAGGATACAACGTTCTCCGTCACCGCATTAGCGAATATACCGTACTCAAATGTACCGGTGTTTTTGTTAGGGTCGCATGTACTAAATACGGTAGTATTCTCTGCCCAGGCATTACGACTGCTGTCCTTCAAGGTATTGCAGTCCAAATACTGAAGGAAGCACTTCATGGGCGCGAGTTCATTATTACATGCCGATTTCAAGCAACTTGCGTGCCGCTCAATCGAAAGAAGGTACCATGAGGCACCCAAGACCTACAAAAAAACAGAGGTTAAGTCAATTTGATTCGGTCCTTAGTATCCCAGAAACTGATGAGTATTTTGTCTGTTCACGGATATGGAGAGTTTCGCTTCGATTTTCACTTACATGACTTGCTAACATGTAGAGCAGGAGATTGTAAGCAGCTCCCGCCCATGCTGTCTTTGTGACGACTCCAGTAGCTTTGGTTATATGCGAACTTAAAGGGAATATGAGGTAGAGTCGGGGGATGTATTGGAGCAGAACGATCAGCACGAGCGCATTGTTGGTGTGAGCTGCATGGGGACTTCTTGTTGCTGGTATAACGAACCATATCATGATCTACATGGAAAATAAACAACTCTGGGCTCAATTGGTTTTAAGGGGCTCGCTTAGTACACCTGAAAAGACACTCTTAGGTTGAGCGAAAGTCTACCCGACTGTAAAACAACAGAGCTCGACAATTCCATTGATTGAAACTTTGTCTGAGAAATTTGTGCTGAGCTGATAGCTCGTGGACTATGTTCTGTGTAACAACAAAATTATACAGGAAAAGAAGGGGAGGTATCGGATCAACCAGACTACTATACCTGCGGTAGAGGCAGGGCAGCGAGCAGATCAAGGAAGAAACCCGATCTCAGGTATCTCATGGCAATTATCTTCGGGTCTGTGACAAGCTCGCCTCTCCCAAATGCCCGGGATGCTGGGGAGACGTAGGCAGTTCGGAACTTGACAACCATCTGCAGCAAGTAGAAAACATCGGCAACTGTCCGGAAACACGTGACGACAATGCCCAGATTGAGATCTGTAGTCATGCATGACGAACTACTGCCAGCACCACTTCCATTCACTGCCATGGAAGGAAGGTAGAAGAAGAGCGGGTCCACGAACAGGGCCACAAGGCAGGAGAACAGGAAGATCCTGTTCCATTGGAGGACACGGCCACTTCCAGGGTCGAGGATCCAGTCGATCCATGGCTCGTGGGCAGTCCCAGTCTCGGGGAAAACAACCTTAAATCCCCCCAACTTGGGGAATTTGCTACTCAGCACCTTGAATATTGGCAACGGTCTTTCCGGGTTGAGCTTTTCATCATCATAAAGCCTGCAAAGATTTTTTCCGAATCCAGATTTCTGCATGACTAGAACAAAACTGCAGAAACAACACAGAAAGATCTTAACATATAGGAAAATATGCGACATTTACCTCACATACTTCTCCTTTATTGGCTCCATTAGTGAAATCTTATGTGGCTCGATTAAAACATACCAGCAAGCAAACTTTAGCTCATTAGAATGAATCGAAAGACATGGAAAAGGAGCATTGAAAGCAGTCACAATGCCAAAGAAACCGACACGTTTTGCTGTCAAATTCCCTCACACTTTCCTCACGGGATGATACTGTAACATCTCAAGGACGGATGGGATCATCTACCATTCGATATCACAACCACCTTCAACTGGCACCTGTGGACAGAAATCTTCTGACGACACGAAATCGAACAGAGAATTGGTTGAGATGGTGATTCGTTCCCTTTCTCCTCCGAGACGGGGTTGACTTGGAATAAGAGTTAGACCAGAGAAAGCGAGGGGGAAAAGAGGGAAAAGACAGCCGGAAGATAGCGAGATGTTATTGTGCAGGCCATGAAATGTCGCTCCTCAGTCGAGGGAAAGCATTGAGCACAGAGAGAGAGAGGCCAAGTGAGAGGTGGTGACGTGAATCCCATGATTCGAATAAATATATATATTTTTTATCATAGAAAGTCGAAAGTTTAGCTTTGCACCATTAAGTTTTAACTGTCCAATTATGCCCCTCGAACTTTTGGTTTCTGCTTGTCAAAAGATTTAACCAAAAGAACCTCTCCGGCAAGCTATGTTGCCGAAGTCTGACGTTCTCCTGAATTCCCGAATAAGTTCGCTAACGCTCAATTCAACTTCTTTTCGTGGAGTTACCACTGCGATTGATTGAAAGATGTAAGTTCAGGGTGCCCGTTGAACACAAGGTTAAAGTTTAGGGTGCAAAACCAAGTTTCCCCCCAAAGAAGGGAAAAGTGCAGGGAAAATTATTATTATTATTTAATTAAAAAAGGGAAATTTTAAAATAAAATGATGAGATTTTGGTCGTTGGGAATTTAGTTAAATAGGTCCGTGAGTTCGCTTTTTTTTTCCATTTTTTGCAGTGATGGTAAAGGGAATGCACGTTATCGGGTAGACGGGGATGAATATTTTTTTATTATATAGGAGTGTAATAAATTTAAAATAAGTCAGTGGTGAAATAAGAGAATGAATAAATAGATATTATGATAATTAAATTTATAAAATTTTTAATTATAAGAATAAGAATAATATTATTATATTAAATCCTTTTTATTAATTAATAATTAATTTATTAATAAACCTACACCAATCTTCTCGAGAGAAACCGTCCATAACAATATATACATATGCATAAATGGAGTTTTTACGATCATCCGGTTGTTAGATCGTGCAATCATTTAGTTAAACAGCTTACCAACGATCAATCCTACACATTAAGCAAAGAACAATCCGGTCGACATCAATCCTTTACCGAAATGTCCAACAACCGAATCGTAAAATTCTCCACATAGTTTTCGGCACTGCCACGTGCTCCGTTCGTTGAAAAGATGACCGGATTCATTTGACAAGACTTCCACCCGTTACTCGTCTCGTCTGCAGTGGAGTGGCATCTCCATAGGGTTGAGACCATACGGCAGCAGAGTTGAAGCCTCTCGCGTATTCTAATTCTCCGTGTTGAGGAAGGCTTACAGAGTTCATAATTTGTAGGAGGGCTCCTTCCAGCCATGATGATTAAGAAATCTTTTTACATTTTGGCAGGGTCAACCAAGTCACCCTGATACCGATTACCGGGTCAACTTGTTCTCTCCATCCACGCTAGAAAAATAAGAAAATCAAATAATAATGATAACCGTTCTGAGAATTCAAAATATAATATAAATAAACTGATGAAAAATTTTATCACGTATTAGAGGATTCATTCCAGCCCTCCTCTCATGGAATTGGCGGGCTATAGTAAATTTAATCACAGACAATGATGGAATAATTGAGAGAAAACTAATTTAAAATTTACCGTTAAAATATTAACTAATTGAAAATTATATTTACCATTCTTCCATTTTTTTTTGATAAATAATTTAAATCTTCAATTCATTGCTGGGGGAAGAACTCCCTAAAAGAAATGTACGAGCCTAGTCCTTCAAAATAGCCTTCCAGTTCGCGGAGATTGTGGGCAACTGTAAGCCCCTCATTACTCTCCAACACGAATATGGCCGCTATGCGGGCTCTCGATCGCATAGCAACCAGGGGGCCAGAATCGAGAAAGGGCTGCCGAAGGATCATCCGGTATGGAAGGGCGAGCGGGCAGGCAAGGTGGGCAAAGGGTCCTACCGAATGCCCTGTCCCTAAACAGATTGGCAAGCAATGGACACGGCTGCTCCCACAAGTGGCACTCAAGGGCGACCAACGGGGAGGTACTAGGACCTTGCAGGGACCGTTCCAAGGCAAGCTGGTATACCACCGACGCCCAAGGGCTCCCGCAACCTCGCTCAAGGAATGGTGACCCAGTCGCTCTAGGAATGCCATAAGACCCGCTAGTTCCCTAAGGATGGTCGCTCGTAGAGCGACACCGCAAGAACCTGGAAAGGATCCAAGGTGGGAGTGCGGAACTAGGGCCAAGCTGAGTGTCGGTGGGACTCAACCGGACCAGACCGGAATAGCCCTTAGGGGTATTAGCTGGCCAGCACTCCACCCACTTGCCCTGTCAAATCCTGGTGTTGCTGCAGTCCCCTCCTACCCGATAGGTAGGAGGAGGCATAGCTAGCCGGTACTGGGCTAGCTACCTCCGGAAAAGCT
Source organism: Sonneratia caseolaris (assembly GCA_900006705.1). Lineage (NCBI taxonomy): Eukaryota > Viridiplantae > Streptophyta > Magnoliopsida > Myrtales > Lythraceae > Sonneratia > Sonneratia caseolaris. The sequence goes on along the minus strand of CXYZ01003352.1, from coordinate 796,856 downwards.
TAAAAGGGGAGGCAGTCAGGCAAGGAGAAGAACGAGAGGGAGAGAAGGAGACTCTTGGCAAGCAAGCATAAGCAAGCAATCCATATTAGGAAAAGGCCAACAGTGCTGTCTCCAGTCCCTCCCGTTCAAGCGTGAGCTTCTCGGGCGAAGATCACCTGTTTAGGTGAGGAGTGCAAGTGCGGGGAGCACAAAGGCACATACTTGGAGTGTTCCTGTAGACTCGGATAAGGGTTTTGCTTATTCTTGTACACCAGATGTGTGAATACAAGTGAGATTTCCCTTAACTTGCACTATCTGATCTTGATCCTTTTGTTGCTGAATCTCGCCGAGCTGCATTGCTGCGTGTGCTTGGGTTGGCTGAGAGTGTGTGAGACACTACTTAGCACCATCGCAAGATCGAAAAAGTTTGGGCCAAGCCCGAACCCTGTGACAGCAACCATAGTATTGTCTCCAGTAATCCATTGGCACATCCACTCATTAAGAGAGCCAACAGCTTTAAAATGTCATTATAAGTACGTACACATCCCCTCCAAGGATGTAGGTGCTCTCCTACTTACAATATAAACTAACTGGCATCGAGAAGGAAAAGGACGAAGTATCAGCCATTCGTGTGAGCGACCGCCTGAGCTGCAATTGAGTGGAGCATAGGCTTCTACCTGGAGTGATGAGTGGGTGTAGCAGCGTTTGGACCAATGAAGCCTCCTCTGTCCACTGCAAAAGGCCACTCCCGCCACATAGGCTTTAGTTGATGTCCGAGCAACAGCATCTGTGTAAACTGTTTATAAGTTGCCATCCTCCTCCTAGCTCCCTACTTAAGAAAAGAAAACTCTAGCATAGTGTCTTCTTTAGGAGCATACTCTGCTCTGCATCAACAACATCATTTAGTTCAGTCAAGGAATTCTCAAGAGTTCGTTCGTTGTCAGATATATGTAAAGCGAAGCACTTAGAAGTTGATTTAGATACAAAGAAAATGAAATCTGAAATATTCTTCTTCTAATGAGTGTGGTAAGCTGAGTTTTTTTTTTTCTTTCCAATGAGCGTTTATATGTCACAAATCTGCTATTTAAAGGCAGCTGTGCCTTTGTAGAGTCAAGCAGATACTTGACCCCCAATTTCAGCCGTTGATCATAGTTTTCATTGCTCTCGAAGCCTTTCCCCTGCGTCGTAGAATCAACTTCCAACTCGGTCATCGGGTCTCGGAATTGACGTCAAGCCCGCCGGTGCAAGGCGGAAGAAGCTGCGGTAGCTTCGGCAGCCGCCGGGGCTGCAGCGGGAAGAGTGACGTCGATGGGCTTTATGGACCTCGAACTGTAATGGGCCCATGAAATTACGCATTTGGGCCTCATAATTCGGTCCGATTCAGTTTTTACTTTTTAATTTGTTATCCTTTTTTTTCCCCTCCCGAAAAGGAAAATAAAATCTTAAAATAAATATATGATGTAAAATAAATACCATCCAATTTACTTAATTAAAAATCTCGAATGAAAGTCTTGTGTAATTTAGTACACATGTGTAGACCGTGTAGCACGAGGAAAGACAAACCCGGATCCGACCTGACCTAGGCATGGGCCGGGTTAAGCTTGTCCAGAGCGGATCCAACCATGTTGGATTTAGTGCGTCGGGCTGAAATTACACATCTACTGTGCATTTGATAGGAAGCCCAAGTAGCCTCTCGGTTCCTTCTCTGTGGTCATTTTGGTCTTTCAACCCTTCACTGCACGGGCATTTTAGTCATTTCGATTATTTTTAACGACGGTTCGGCCTTCCATCATCGATTTGGATGAAAAGATGATTGGGGGTAAACGGTTTACTAAAAGTAAAAGTTCGTGATTATCTTCCTAATGGAGGATGGAATTGAAGAAATTGAATTTGATATAAGGGTATTCTTCTTAATTTAACTATAAAAAATTATAATTATAATTTTTATTATAAGATTCATATAACCTTTATTTCTTATTCTTCTATTAAACTTTAAATATATAAAGATACTATATAACCCAAAAAAAAGTAATTTAAAAAAAACAGTGAAATTTAATTTCTGAAATATCTAGAAATTGTGGCGTTGATTTGCCCTCGGTTGGTCAATATTAATGAATTGCCTTCGTGCAAGCAAAAAGCTAGGACAGTGACAGATGTGTTGTATGGCGATTAATTATTAATTATAATTAATTATATACCCAACAATTAAAAAACTATAATTTAATAATCATTAAACTTATTATTTACCTTTAATTTCTTATTTTTTAATATATTTTTAAACTTACAAATTACGTATATAATTTTAAAAAAATCAACATGAGATAGTTGAAGGACAGCGTTGGATTAATCATTGCCTCGCCGAATATTATTCCACGACTCTGAACTTTGATTCCTCGTCAACTCCGCTGGAGCCAGTCGTAACAGTGACCCAGCTTTTAAATGTTTTAAGATCATTCAAAAGTCAAAAAAGCAAAACGTGTGAATACAGTTTAAAAGACACGTGCAAAAATCTTATCTTGAATATCTTAAATATAGATGGATCAGGATTAATTAAATTTTTAAATATTACATTATTAAAAAAAATCATCCTAGGTATGTCTGGGGTTCAATGAATGTTCCATTTGGGAAGCCGATTTACTTTATTTTAGTCGAATTAATAAAGAGAAGGAACGCAGGAAAGAGAGGTCTAGATGATGATCGATTTGGTCCTCAGATGACAAGCGAGTTAAGTAAAAGTAATAAAATTTGTCAATTTTCATGGACAGCTAGCTGGTACAAAGGGGGGGCCGCCGCACGCAAGTAGCAGTTCTGAGCCGCTGATTAATTTGATTGCCAATCATGAACAGAATTTGCCCGCGCAGGTTTGCATTAATTTATTTAAAAAAAACTTTTACACGTGTATTTTATATTTCTTCTTCATGACCGAAACGCCGTCCAACAATACGCCGTTCTTTAATTTTTGGGGGAGGAGAGACCGTGTAGGATTTTTTTTTTGGGTATAAACCGTTCGGAATCTCATATTACCCTTATTAGTCCATTTTCGAGTTGTATCGGTCGATAAAACTCTCTTAACGTAAATTATCTCCATTTATAATACTCGATATGAAACCTTATTTTAAGGAGGAAGAGATGGTAAATCGCCTCCACTTACTTACATTAGTCAGGATACTAGTATTTAAATCCGACTAAACTGATTCTATGTGTTTATTTCTGTCTCTGTAATTATATCTTGGGGGATAATATTAATCGGTTAAGTACAATGGAGGAAGAATAAATCAAGTTCATTAACTAGTTTTAAAAATCATACTAGTTCGACCGGTTCAACAGGTTCAATGGTTAATTAGCCACTCACACAATCTGATTCCTATAAAAAAAAACCCAATTACACATTCAATGAGGTCAACTCTAATTGAACTGATCGGATCCCGATCTGATCGATGAAACCACCTCAACAGATGAAAAAATCAACCGACTTAAAATTAAAAAATAAAAATATCTTATAATATACTTATTATATTTATATTTAATGTTAAACTTTTATTTAATATAATTATTATATTATTGATTTTTGTTATAAATTATATTTAGAATTATAATATTACATGAATTTATTAAATATGTTATTTGACATATTAAATTGTTTATCTAATTTATGAACCTATAAATCTATATTTATATCATTTTTTATCTAGTTCAATTTTAAAAATTATGGTTCAAACAGTAAAATGACTTACCTTCTCTCTCTCTCTGCGTGCCAAAAGATCCTTTACTATGAGCCCTTTGCTCAACAAAGAAAAAGAAGAAGAAGAAGCTGCATTTAAAGCATTGACACGGGGAGGAAAGGGAATAATCAATCAACTCCACCGAGGGGTCCACAGTAGTCTTCGTTAAATTCATATATTCATTGTTCGAGTTAGAGACAAAATGGATAAAAGGCAAATTACCTTGTTCCTCTCTTTCAAGAACTGGTTAAATGCATAGCCATAAAAAGAGAGCAATGATGAAAAGCACTGGCAGTCAATGGAACTTTCACAATAGAGATCAAGCATTCGATCAGCGACTTTAAATCACCATTTCATGGATGAGGACTACAATTGAATATGCACCATTCAGATTGTCTCCATGGGATTCTGATGTATGGACATTCTTCTCCAAATAAATGCTTGAGGCTATGGGGAGCGGTGTCACATTTATTGAATCCTCAGTAGAGGCGCAAGGAAGGCTCCCGGTGGCCATTATCCAAAGATGAAGTCTTTAAGCGTATATGAATCTTAAGACCCCATAAATTCTTCTAAAATAGTCCATTTTCCCCCTTTGAATCTTGCATTTTTTTTAATCTATTGTGACCACTAATTCAATTTGATTTTGCTTTATGTAAGTGGATGAATATTTATGTGTGTGTGATTTAGCCCAACAGGGCAGAAAAAAATCGTTTTATTGGAAGCCCTTGAGGAAGTTTAAGTTTCGCTAAATGACTAAATTCCATCCATCGCGAGGGACTCTTAGGATTGCGTGATCGAATGCCTAATGTCTGTCTTGTCTTTGGCCTGGAAAATTATAATCCACTGTACATTGTTGTTTCTCTACTTAGACCGGGTCAAAAAAAAAAAGGCAGGTAGCGTCTCAGTGCTTGAAATGCCAAGAATGCGCTTTTTTTGGGGGAGATAAGTAAGAGCGCAATTGATTGATTACACCTGGTTTGATCCAATATTCAATTTATTGACTTAGAGTATTTTTTTATTATAAATTATTTGATATCCATAAGTTATCGGAGACTGATTAATTCATATTCGAGTTTGATTAATTTACTAAATGATAAATTTCTCTAAATATAACTTTTTTTACCTTCACAATATTTGAATTCAAAATCAGACCATGACTAATCTAACTCGAGTCAGGACGACTTAATTAGGAATAAAGCTATTTTTACATAATTTTTTATATTCATAATATTCGAATATGATAGTTTAGTCAAGAGAATGTTATTCACGAATACTAGAGGACGACCGACCTGTGCTACACACGGCCATGGTGTATTAGCCGTTAAGAAAGTAGGGAACGTATCTGAAGTATGTGAAAAGTCAGGTTTGAAGATAATAGTGATGGTGGAGAAAAACGTGCAAGGAAAGAATAAATGTAAATATATTATGATTCAGTTTAATGGTTAAGAAGAGGATATTATGTGGATGTGGTTGTTCGTTCAAATCCCTTTTTGAGTAACTTTTTACTATTTTTATACTATCAATTTCTTACAATAAATTATATTCAATAACTCTAATCACACTCAAATAAGTATTTTTAATTAATTTTATTGAGGTAATATATATATAATAGAGATTAGGTCTAATTATTAACTATTTATTGTATTGGTCATGGAAACACAGTACCTTCGTCTTGTTTTACCGTCGGCTCAAGATTCCTTCTGTCCAGTGGTAAAAAGTATGTGCCGTGTGTTTGTCATGTACGTAAATCAGAAGAAACACCGTGTGAGATCGGTCTACCTCCATAGTTTTGTCGCGTGTATGAAAAAGGAAAACAATGAACCAATTAATTGTAATTAATTAGTACTGGTTATTAATGAGCTAATATTGCCTTGAATGGCTCAAGAACAAAGTAAGTCTTTTAGCCTCTATTTGCTCGTAGGATTGACTGAGCAATTGAGGGAGATTGGAGAGAAGACAAAATAGGGTTCGGTTTCGTGTGTGGCTTCCATTAGAGAACGACAGATAAAGTATTTGTGCTGTGAATCGAGATTAGTTCCCGTTCAATTACGTAGTGAGAATCTACTGCCGGTTAGTGTGTTCGTGCAGGTGTATATGATTCAATCCCGCACCACAATCTTGGCTTAACAATTTAGTTTCTCGAGTTATTTTTAAAATCTCTCTTAAATTTCATGATGTGTGAATGAAATTGATATGCATTATGTATGTGTATAGAATTCCAACAAGGTATACTAGTTAGAAAATGATGGAAATAACACTCATAACAAAAGAAAAAATTCATGAGAAAAATGAAAGAAATGTTAATTATACATTAATTGAGAAAGTATATTATATAAAAACTTATTTTAAAATATAATATTATTTAAATTTACTTTTTAAAAATAATCATTTTATTTAATTTTAACCGGGACCAGATTTTTTTGCCGGTCAGGATGAACGCGTAGTTTGAATTGACAAATGGAGGACTCTTCATTGATCTCATCAAACTTGACGATGCGTGCCCTCTCGCGCAAAATTAACTCCAATGTTGATAACTTAATGAAACTTCATCTAGAAAAATGGAATTTTACACGTGGCAACGATTAAAAAAAGTCTTTTGAAGCTATCGACAGTTACGTGTCAGTTGGCAGTTGGCAATAAAAGAGGAAAACTGTAATAGCCATCATTGCCACGTGGCAGAGACCCTCCTACTTGGCTGTGACATCACCCGCCAGTGCGGGATGAGCATCCAGCAAGGCAATTACCTGGATCCACAAGGGAGCCTCCGTCATAAACTTCCCAGTCTGTTAAGGTCTCTCCTTCCAGCATCTAGGACAGGAGGGGTTGCATTTTAGGTCCCCCTCCAAATTAACCATTGTGCCCTTTACGTTAATTTAATCCTTAATTGGTCCCACAAGTTTCAAAAACCTTCCCAAGTCACCCCCAAGATTACACGTTACCCTTTTTTTCCTCATCAATCACATCGTTTTTCCTTAAAAGTCATTTTGTATCTATAATTTTAATTTCAAATCAGATCTTTCCTTTACATGTTTCGTGTGAGATTTAGGGTGCTACAGGCTCTGTTTTTGGTCCTAAGAAGATACTTAACCAAGCTCATGTGTGGTCATGAAACACAACTTGTCCTCAGTTCCTCTTAGCTCTAAGCAGTTCGCAGTGACATAGCTACTAACATCTAACAAAATCCATTCATTTAGGTAAGTTCATATACAAATATATCTATGATAGCTACACACAAGAGAGAATTAAACATACGAAATTATAATTTACTCGTGAGTATACGTGTTATATCCATTCGAGTTAATTATATTTACATATTATTAACTCATCAAAAGTCTCTTTTTTTTTTAACTTGACTTTAGTCAACTTTTATATGATGCAAGAAGTGGATTATAAAGTACCAAGGAAGATAAGCATGGTAGATCATAGGTCAAAACCATGAAATTTGTTGGTATGCACACTTAAAGAATTAAGTAAAATAGTAGCCTATCCGCAGGCTTACCCCACCACTTAATCTAGAAGGTAATTAATGGATAATATCAAAATTATATCAATCATGTATTAGAAAAACCTAAATATATATACAAATCGTATTTGATATTATTTTGAATATTTTATTTCATATTTGATGTGTGTGATATCTCTAATATATGTTTAAAGTATATTCTTTCTAAATCCAACTGTGATTGTAGAGTAAATTGAGACCGCTCCATAACTTAAGGTCGACTCAATAAGCAAATGAGATCAAGCTCGACTATGACTTCATTAGGTGGCTCAAAATTGTAAAAGCCAAATCTTATATCGAAAAGCAATGCACAGCATTCATGTGTTCCTGGTAACCGTAGTTGTTCCTATTGATTTAGAGCTCGAGGATCCCATTTTCCATTATTGTTAAGATATCTGATTTTATATTAATTAAATAAAAAAGAAATTATGAGCTTATAAGATATTATATACCATTATTTTATTTGCCTAACCTTTTAGATTAAATATGAGTTCATCACTTTTATAAGCTCATGGAAAATTTTATATAGTATCAGAGCAGATTATCGTATGGGCTCACATATTGCCAGGATCTAAGACCAAAAGAAGATTCGAGGTCAATTATTGATAGGCTTGAGACAAAAAAAAAAACTTTACTTGCAGTAATTATTGACACCAATAGTCTGACTAATTATTGGATTAGTTTATCTCCCGTATAAGAACCGAAGAATATATCTAGCTAGTGAATAGTTATTGATGGTGAAAAATGAATTAAAAAATTGTGGCATATAAGAGACTAGTTACAATTATTCTAACACATTAAGTTTCTGAGTTAGACACGAGTCTATTACTCATATATTTCTAGTGAAAATTCTACATGGTATCAGAGTTAATGTGCTCACATCTCACCTTATTCCGGAAGCTTGACTCAAGGTTAGTTGATATTATGCTTGAGTACGGAAAAAAAATTACACGACTTATAGCTATTTATCTCTTTGGTTTGAAATCGAAAGAATAACACTTAGTTTAGATAATTATTGAGGATGGGTGTTTAATGTATGTAACAAAATAAACCATATTATCATGTAATGATGTATATTGAAATATACAATCCGATATCGATAAAAGAAAGTTATAAATTATAAAAAAATAGTATTACTATTATATTGGTTTAAGTTTTTGGATTAAATGTATGTGTAACACTTATAATATTAGTAAAAAATTTACAATTATAGTGAAAACCTTACCCTGTAAGCTTCATGAGGGAGATTTGAAGCTCAAGCTTAGTCGTCCATGGCCGTCGGAGCTTGAGCCCGCGGATGCTCAGCTCGGCTTTGATTGCTTTCCTCATCCTCAACCTTCAGGAGCATAAATGTGACAAAATTAATCTTTCTGCTTCATTTTGAGATATCTCATGTTCTATAGAAGTTGAATCGAAATTAAGTACAAATTTGGCAATGTAATAGTTAGTCATGTTAAATAGGCAATTCGGCCCGATTCCAAGCACGGAACCATTTGTCTCTATTATGAGTCGACTTATTATATTTAACAGGTTAGATCGGTTATGAATTACAGTTTAAGAAAATATGAATTGTCCTGAAATTGTGCCTAAGCAGCCCGGATCAAACTATGAACAGTATCATTTATCTATTTTTTAATTCAAATTATTTAAAATCAATTAATTTTTTAAATTAACACATATTTACATATTTTACTTATAATTATATCTCATAAATTTGTTATTTATTTCACTTACAAATATTATATTTTTTGAACAAATATTAAATTTTTTTTATTATGATAATATCAGTTACTGATCTTGTAAAATAATTTATTAATTAATTGTCAATACTGTTAATACTTTGATGTTGACTATGTTCTTGTAAAATTAATAAGACTGCAATAAAAATGATTTGAAATAATTGTTGAAGAGATTTTGATAATGAATTAGAGAGTTTGAGAAATTTTGGGTGAATTAAAATTGTAATAATAATGAGATATTTATATAATTTAAGAGGTAAAAATAAAAATGAAAAAAATATAAATTTTAGAGTGGAAAAAATTTTGGCCGACCATCTCAAATTTTGCCGTTGATTACAATTTGCAGGTACAAGGAGGCAGGCAACTCAGGCAATAACACCTGGCGGGTGGGTTAAGGATTCTGACGGTCCGGGCCGGTACGGTCCAGTTTTAGAAAGGATCCGGGCCGGTTCGGACCTGGTCAATAGAAAAATATGCTGGATCGATTACGGTTTAATAAGTTTATATTTTTGACTTAGCTCGTTACTGACTCTTAAACTAATAAGAGTGGTTACAAATGAAGTTAGAGATATTCCGGATCAATTTCGTATTTAAATGGTCCAATTTCGGATGAACCCAGTCCGCTTAATATTTCTATCACTTGCAGCAGCGAAGGCGCGAGGACAACGGAGGGGGAAGCTTTCACGAAACCTTCATCCTCCTCCTGTTCCTCGTCCTCCTCCTCCTCCCGTGCTGCTCCTTCGTCAAGTTGGGGCGACAGAGGGGAGGAGTTTCTCGAGAAGAAGAGCCATTCCGTCAGATTAAAGCTGTTGAGGTAAAAGTAAACGGCCGATATACAGAGGGAGAAGACCACCCTCGAAGAGCCGATGAATTCACGCGAGAGCCGATGAGTAGCCTCACGAACCCTTTGGTACGTCACGGATTCGACCATTCTCGGTGCATCATTCTGTGAAATTGAACCAGTATGGCTCTCTGGGAAATGTCTCCGTCTATTGGAGGAGATGGCGAATCACCGCTCCGTGGAGATTCGATCTAACTTTCACCCGTGGACTAAAATGGGGAGGAGGAATTGGTGGATTGAGATACTTACCTTTGAATATATGCTTATGGAATAATGCGTCGATTGAAGATTCCGATATATTCTTTTCCTCCCTTTAAGCTGCTTATTTTCACGAGATCGTGAGCCATGAACGCAAAAATGAAGATTCACAGCTGCCAGATTTCTCTTCCTCAACGCAAAATCAAAGCGTGTTCCCATCTGAGAAATTTGTGTCTGTTTAACTTGTCTGTGGCGATTTTCAAAGTTTGAAGTTACGGTCTCATTTTGCATTTCTCTATGGATTGCAGAGATCCAGCTCTTTGACGATTGCGGAACGGATCTGTACAGCGTTTATCCCATTTGTTGCGGTAGTTGAAATCATAGTTTTTGCATTTTCCAGTTGCTTCGGGTACCGTCCTCAGCGCAAGAAAAGTCAGTGTGGGTTCAAAGACCTTCCTGGCCTTGCCGATGAGACAAATTGTAAGTTTCTCTCTCTTTAAGCAAGTTGGGAGCTTCTAAGTTATGTTACACTATGCTTCATAATGTTTTCAGAGCCCCATTTTTTTATGTCTTATCTTTTTAGGAATTTTGAAATAAACGATTTCAATTCAATTTGTTGTTTCTCTGTGCTAAACCCTGTGAATTTCTCTATCCGTAAAGTACATTGAATGCACCCATCCCCCCTGAGGGTGGGACCTTGGCCCGCCATAAAGCAAACAATCCTGTCCTATCAGTGTTTTCCGGGAATACTACTCGAACCCTCAAGTTAGGCCATATCTAATGAAGGGTGAGGGTGTTTGGTAAGAAGAGTATTTTATCCGGCATCTATCACCTTCTGAAAGCTTCTCAAACACCAGCATTAAACTATTGCCATCTAGTGCATTCAGGAAGAGTGTCCATCAGAGGGATAGCTCCATCTTGTCACCTCCCTCAACATTGCCATGGCAATGAAATTGGCCAACAGCGCCTGGGTAGGGGGCTCCATCAAGTATCTTTCATTATTAGTCTTTGACAAGGTTGAATGCCATCTCTGTTTCCTGAAAGTTATAATCTCAAGAAGATTTGAAGAAAAATGGTTCATAGAGGATTGGACAGTATCAAAATTGAGTCATGTTATGGAGAAAGGGCTACTGGACTTCATTTGATTTCAGGGATTATTTTCTGATTGATGAAGGTGGATTTATGTCATTATGTTGCAGTTACCGTAAATGAAGTGGAGGCACTGTATGAGCTGTTCAAGAAATTGAGCAGCTCTATTATTGATGATGGCCTAATTCATAAGGTGGATAGACTCGGATCCTTAATTTTCTATTGGCCCCTTTTTTCCATTTCTACCTGTTACATATTTGTCATTCTCAGAATAAAATAATAGAATGGAGATATTTATATGGCTGGATAATTTGCTCTTACCCACGTCTGGTTGATAAAGAGGAATATGTAATTCATCTGAGGATTACATATAGTCGCTATTGTTCAATGTCTCTGGTGAAACAAGCAGTGGCATTTTTTGGGCTGATATATATATATGTGCATGTGTGCTTGATTGCATGCCTCTGTGGTGCTGCATATGCATTTATCAGGTCTGAACAGAGTAGAGATGGTGTCCCTCAATTCGATAGGGACTCATCCTGATCTTGATAGTTTAAAACTGAATATTTTGATGCTCAGATGCGCTTTTTATGTTGCTATATGAATGTGCTCAATGCAATAATATTGTTTCAATAAATTCATCAATGAGACCTTGATACGTGATCCTACTCAGTCGGCCCTGTCATGGAGAGTTTCATCTTGTGGTTCTTCTTGAATTTACTGAACAAGCAGCAGCCTACTTGCTATGTTGTGACAATAGAATCACTTCTTGAATAACTTTAACATGCTCTGGGTTGAGGCTATATGATGATAATTCTACATAATTTGTCACCCTGTAGGAAGAGCTACAGCTAGCACTGTTCCAAACTCCATCAGGCGAGAATCTCTTCCTTGATCGGGTAATTCATCCTAATTTTCTCTCAAACTCTCGTAAAGCCATCTTTTTGGGTGGTTTTTCACTTGCGAAGAGCTTCTCCGACTTTCCCTTGCATAATCCTGCTAATGAATCTCGGTTAATATGTCAACTTGTTTTTTGATATACTAATCATTCCAAATGTTGTGATGAAAAATTTGCTATCATGTACGGAAACATCCAAATATAATATAATTTTATATAATTTGGATGTAATTTGCAGTATCATGAAATATCATCGACTGTAATCTGCCTCATATCAGTAATAGTAGTGCATCGTCTAATGTTTTACAGGTATTTGATCTTTTTGATGAGAAGAAAAATGGTGTCATTGAATTTGAAGAATTTGTTCATGCCCTCAGCATTTTCCACCCTTATGCTCCAATTGAAGACAAAATCAGTTGTAAGGATTTGATTTAGCATTTCAACAATTAATAGACCGAAGGAAATGCTCTATTCATCAATGGTTGTGCAAATGTATTTTTGTTTCCTGCAGTCACGTTTAGGCTGTATGATCTCAGACAAACCGGGTTTATTGAACGAGAAGAAGTGAGTCAACTTTATTCATGTCAAATTAGTGTCTTACTAATACTTGTCGAGATCTTGGGGCAACGACTGACCAGACTTGAATTATTTCCAGGTTAAACAAATGGTAATTGCTATACTAATGGAATCTGAGATGAGATTATCTGATGACCTCCTCGAGGCTATAATTGACAAGGTAAGAGTTCATATAATTCCATTTCTTTTCTTGTTTGGGGCTTTGTTGAAGGGGTTTATATTCCAGGGGATATCTGCTTTCTTGCAGACATTTGCTGATGCAGATGCTGACAAGGACGGCAAGATCAACAGAGACGAATGGAAGGCTTTCGTGCTTCAAAACCCTTCTCTATTGAAAAACATGACCTTGCCTTACTTGAAGTATGTGGCCCAGTGTTCTCCCTATCCACTCATCTCTTCGTTCTCAAATTCTTACTCGCTTTGCCCATCTGCACGACTGAATTGACAGCCAATTCTTAACCTATATATGCTGGCATTTCAGGGATGTTACAACGGTGTTTCCAAGTTTCGTTTTCAACACAGAGGTTGAAGACTGAGAAGTCCTTCACTTTGCTAAAGGTGTTTGATCTGAAAATTTGAACACCGTGGACCGAAGCAGACCGGCCTCAGGTTTAGAAGACGTCAGACTTCTCATTAACCACTGGAAACGCTCTTCTAATCATCCCAAGATTCAAATCACTGGACCATTGTTCAGCTCAGGCAATCGACAGGACAAAGAACATGAACCCATCCGAGATGTATTGATTATAGAGATTTCTTGTCATGGGAGGACGCCCTCTCAGATTTAACCTTTCGCCATTTTTGTTTATTGTATATAAAGTTTTGGTCCCCTTTAGTCAGAAAAAAAAGGGATAAACTGCACTTCACTGTTTAGGGGTTAACCAGTGACATGTTTCTGCATATATTCTTGTATATTTGTCATTCATTCAATAGAAAGATAAATCATGAGAAAGATTCCATTTCATCTTCTTCAAGCAGCTGAAACTGAAGATCTCAGCAAACTCTGGTTCTCAATGTCATCTGTACACCTTTCATCGCGGAATAACCAAGAAGATACATATTTAACACAGTTGAGCAGCGTCAAATTAACAATCAGCAGATGTTTTTCTTTTTTAATTATTTTTTTCAAATTCTCAGCACTCTAGAAGGGATTTGACACAGTAATTTGCCAGCAAGAACCACGCTATCAAGAGCGAGCCGAAAAACATGATGCCGATAATGAAGGGCCAGCCCACGAGTAATACCCCTAAGCAGAGGACCACGACGAAGGGAAGGAATGACCTTAAAACAGAAGCAGGACCGACCCACCGCCCGCGGGAGAGGACTAGGGCAGCCACGTTCACCATGTTCCAACCCATCGAGCCGCCATAGCAGAGCTGGTTGAGGCAGGCGGCAACGAACGAGTGGCAGTTGCAGGTGAAGAGGTTGTAGCTCTTGTGCTCAAAGTTCCGGATGGTCGACCTAAGGGCATCATCCCACGTGAGAGAAGCTCCGGACTGGGAGTGCTTGTACCCTTGATCGCAGACGTGAGATGCTAGGTTGGCAGGAAAGCAGCACTAGATGAAAACATTTAGACTGATTAGAGGGAGGGATTTCACCAGGACTGAGAAAAAAAAAAGGAGGATTGATTACATAACAGTAATGCGTTATCAAGATCACGACCAAAAGATTTGTCGAGCCAATCATCGATCATCCAGGCTCGTGAATACCATATGAGCTCATAGACCTACCCGAGCACAGATGCCCTGCTGAAAGACCCGTGTTTTAGGGGGTAAGACCCTGATTCTCCTTACAACTTAGAAACCTCCTTTTCCCCGATCCGACTGACCCACGTTATATCAAGAGGATCACGTAAACATGTTCTTCGATATAAAAGTGACTGACAGAAATTCATGAAAAGAAGTTGAAGAAAATTGAGATGAAAGAGCCATGGCTTAAAGAATCCTACTATAATAGTTTCTAATTTTTTTTCCCTCACTCTGAGAAATCTTCAGTTTCCAGGCATACTATTTTTCTCATCTTGACGAACGATGTAAACATACATTAAGATTTGCATTGGCAAAATGTTTCCTAATCACATCTGGTCAAATGTATAATCTGATGCTTATTTTTTCTTTTCATGGATCAATAATTCAATGCATTTCCCCCTTCTTCCTCCTTGAATGCGAAAAACAGGGAATGCTTCGTAGAGGCAATCCAAAAAGTGAATGTTCGTGTCTTATTCTTCAATATTAGGTTCCATAACAAGATGTAAACTGTGTTTGAGATTCTAGAATAGTTAAAAAGAAAAAACCAGGGAAATGCATGGGACTAAAAGCTAGTTTTGCAAATCACACTCAAAATGTATGTAGCATATCAGTGTGAATTCTACTTACTGGTAGAGACCATCATGACAAGAAAACTGTACCTTTTTTCTGTCGAGTTGAAGGTACCGTGCCACAGAACCAAACGCAAAGTCACCAACATTCACGAAATTTGAGCCCGAGAAATCCAAGATGACCCCATCCTCTAAGCATATCCCAACATGGCCAATAAAAGGAGCCAACCATGAGACCACTGGCAGCGGGGTCCACACTAAGCAGCATGGGAACTTTGCCTTCCTAGGGTCGATTTCATCAAGCGGCCACAGATCATGCTGAACAGTCCTTGAACTCGAGCTCATGTGCTCAAGATCATACACTGCTTTCAACTCCATTAGAGGGAACCTTCAGATCACTTCTCCGTTCTGTGCTCCTTTGGTGAATCAAAACTTTGTCAAAAGGATAATACCAGCAGTGATGCTCTTGGGATCATCTTCCTAGTTTCTCTTGCCGCTATAAGGCCATCCTGCACCTAGCGAATCCTATACGATGAGGTTCTTCTCACACACACACAAAGCTAAATGGTAAATTGACCATGCAGATGTTGGACTTCAGCATCACAAGATAATATCATGTCATGTCAAGGTTTTAACATAAAACTAAGGGATTTTAGCAGTTGACATATATACACACACGATATAAAATATACTTACGCATATTTATATGTATATGTACATATTATAGCATCCTTTTTAACAGACAACAAATATACTTTTCTGACGCATTTATAGACATTAATCAACTTCCAACACCTTTAACACGATCTAGATGTCTCCACTTTCCGTAATGAAACCGTAATCTACCCACCACCGACTAGTCCAGTAACTTTAAAGCAGTATGACATAAAATTTGGGAGACTCACTTAAATTGGGACCTCCAAACTACTTTCCTAGTAAGATTCGTTACCGACGGTTTCTCTTAATATCTTCGGGACCTAGCATGACTAACGTCTTGCATGACTTACCAAAATATATCCTCACTCCATAAACAGCATGTCAATGAAGAAATCGTAAAAAAACACAAAAAAATGGCCATTCAGAATAACATGCCTCATAAATTACAAACTCCAATCTTTAAAGAGTCGTAGTCCCACACTGAAAAATCAATAATAAAATCTTGAAAATAACAAATGCCCTGTTAGGCGTTGAACATCCATGTGGATAGGAATCTCTATCGAGGTCACTAGTCCTCTAGCACACATATGGGGGAGGAAGCCCAACCCGAGGTTGGTTATTGAGGGAAGGCATGTTGAGTGGCGTGTGGCAAGTGTAGGCCATGTTGCTAAATGAGTATGGAGAGTTGTAATTACATGTGGGAACATGAATAAAAGTAATGAGAATATAAGATGTTTGGGTTTCTCCTTAAATCATGAAGTCCACAGCATTATGCAGGTAAGTACAGTCCACCAGCTCAGGTATCTCAAACATTTTGGATATCTACAAGGTTCCAATTTGAATCATGCAACTACAGCTACACCAAACTGTGGGTAATCATCTTCACTAAGGGATTGCCAACTATGCACGTTTCTCATCATTCTTGCTATACATTTAGGTCCTAAAAACATATAAAACAATGTGCGGAAGTCATGAAATAAATATGAGTTCCCAAGAGCATTGTAACTTCTTTCGTTCTACCTGGGAGCTAAAAAGTGAACCGACCATTTTTATCATCAATTCTCCTTGCCGTACGAACTTGGCTTCTGAATCTTGTGCACAATCAGTCATGGGGAACTGTGAAACAGAAAGAGTTCGACCCTATGATGCTACTCTATCTATTACCTCAAAACTCAGAGAGACGAACAGACAATAAATTCGTTTTGATAAAATCTTTAGCTGAAGCTCATAAAATTGACGGGATTGGGCAAAACAAGCAAATGCTTTTGACCTGTGTGACGGGGAACTTTTCGTGCGCAAATTGTCATCATCAGGAATTAGCAAATTAGGCTTAACTAGAGGAAAAGGGAGCGATTCTCATCAAGATGCAAAGTTTATCCTGCATTCTAAGCATTTCTTGCTAAACATCCTCAAGCCCAAAAATCATCACATGATCATCCACTTTCTAACAGAGCGGTTTTGTAGGAGAGGCAGACCACGCTATGCAGGACCAGACAAAGAGGAGCAGAACCACATTGACAATCCAAAAGACGTTGTTGGCATTCTTGAGCAGAGAGAAGTAGACCCAGATAAATTCTTCAACCGAAGTCCAACCCAAAAGAGACAGCGATCAATAAAAACAAGACGAGCGGAGCTGACCTATCAGAAGGGTGCGAAGACGATCTCGGCTTTGCAGGTGGAGGAGGCGTAAAAGCGGTGCTCCGCTGCAGCTTTTTATTGCCTTCACATTAAGGCGGTCTCCATGAGGACTAAGGACATGGGAGGAACTTAATGATGAGTTGGGAGACTCTTCTTGTTGTATGAACATTAGAAAATGGCCGGTGGAAAATCCATGGGATGAAACCTGTTGATTGTAAAATGTGAACTTCGCTGGGAAAATTTAAATATGAGATTTCTCCTTCTGGAATCGAAGTGTTCTGCTCATGGGGTCGGGGCGGTGGGGAAGGTGAGAGAGCGGGGGAAGAGGGAGAGAGAGAGAGAGAGAGAGGTGCATGAACCATTCCGCATTTTGGCTCCTCTTGTGGGCCCCACTTACCTACATGGCTTTTCCCATGTCAATTTAATAAATGATCTGTCGATTTCTTAAAGAAAATAAAATAAATAAATTACCGCACGCACATTGGTTCAATTTTCTTTACCAAATCAGCCCTATTTATCAATTTATTATACATTAGACAATAAATCTCGGAGTTAGTTCAATTTATTAAAAATAATTTTTTAATTATAATTAGTCTCCAATCGTGGCACTTAAATTAAGATTTTATTCAAGGAAATTCGTGAAAAAGGAAAACAAAGCCTGTTTGTAATTACCTTATTATACGTTTCCGTTAGCCTTCGGTGCCGTCCGAAAATGCGTCTGCTTACCTTTGATTAGGCACGTAAATTCGGGCCCGCCTGACAAATTTGTACCACTTCTATCCGTCCGAAAATCTCCCTTTTTAAGTAGGATATTTTGTATTTTAATCCATTCAAGATAATTAAATATCACTGAAATAATTATTTTTAAAAATAAATTAAAATAATTTTTATAATATAATATAATTAATAAAAAAATTATTTTTTCATAATTTTCTTTATATTATAAAAATTCATTTTCGTACTTTTGGATTCACATAACACAATTTTCTTAAATGCACTAAAATATTAACTTATACATAATTTTTTCGTATCATATTTTAATTATGTCAAAATTTGCCACATGTAACTTTGATGCTAAGGAAAAAAAATTGAAAAACAAAAGAAAGGGAGAAAATTCGTTTAATCTCACGAGATTCCCAAACAAGCTCATTAGACTCCAACGGGGACGGATTTAGGGGGCGGCGGGGGGATCGCCCCATGAATCTCTGAAAATTATTTAAATTTTTTATATAAATATTGTTATATTTTATCCAATAATTTTTCCCTTGAATTGTTTCTTATATTCTTTTATTGAGTTTCACACCTCCGGAAGCCCGGTCCGTCCCCGTCACACCAACATCCCAACGCAAACCGAATCAGTAATTTTTCTTACAAATTTACTTGAATTTTTTTATTTTATAAAAAGGGTTTATATTAATATGCACCAACAGTAAGTTATTTATCAATTTTAGTATAACGTTTATTTTTTCTTCAAGTTATCCTAAGCAGTACAAGTCATGTCAATGTCATATAAGATATTGTTAGCCATTTCATAAAAATTAATGTGTAATGTAGAATGATTAGATGGAAAATAAGTGTTATAATAAAATTAATAAATAAAATAAAGTTAATGTCCGATTATAATACACAAAATTATTTGTGCTAAATTTAAAAATTAATCAAAATTTATATTTAATTGAGGTATTAACTTTTTTTTTTGAAAGAATTTTGACAGCTATTATTTACAAATACATGGGCAGTAATTCCGGAATTTATCCTAATATAAATTAATTTATGCAAACATTATATGAAATGTTTTGATGGTGAATCGACACAAATGAATGTTAAATAAAAAGAATTGTATTTTAGATAAAAGATAAAAATAATTGGCTCTTTTTAAATGAATAATAATTATTTAATTATGAATTCAATTTTTTTTAGTGAGCGTATAACCCTCGGCGTACTTACACATACTCCTAGCTGCATTAATAGGTTTGTGGGGTGTTCAATATTTGGGTAGGAGAGAATCTAATAATAATAATAATAATAATGGTTAATATTTGATTATATGATCAGTATCATTAGTTAGAATTTGGTGCGAAGACCAACAATCCAGATCGGACTGCTCTACAGTGGGGACACCGACACAACTGCCTCCCTGTTGGACACAAAACGATCCCCACAGTCATCCATGCGACCGACTATCCTCTGTCGGTCTCACTCCCTCGACCTATCCGACATCAAGATGAAAGGGTAGTGAAACAAGATGTGTTGTCGGTTCTCCATAAGTAGAATCTTACATATGATTTAGATTCACATATCTAATTTTTAATATTTATTTATATCTTAACTCATTTTCTCATATTTTATTTCTCGTAAAATATTAAGCATTAATTTTCATGCAGGGTTCCGAACCCCAATCCTAATAACCAACAAACTCAGGAGTCCTGAGCTACCTCGCTAACCCGAATGCATACTCGAAGATCCAGAGGGTTCATTTGAGTGAGTTATCAAAATTCATATAAATATCATGTTTTTTTCCACAAATTTTTGAGTGAAAAATAAGTTTCAAAATTCACCTTTTCAAGTTTTTTTTATTGATTTAAAATATCATATAATTATTATTGCATGGTAATATGATCAGAAACTCTCATCGTTTATGGCCACATATTTTTTTCCGAGTAAAATATAATATATTTATATTAATAAAAAATGAGAAATAGATAGATTTTCCTCAAGAATAACTTTTTGATGGCTGGATTCTAACTATTTTGGATTCTTATTCAGTTTTTTTCATATAAAAAATTTCCTTA
>CXYZ01003352.1:752493-776799 GCA_900006705.1 Sonneratia caseolaris | reverse complement strand
AAATTACATTTTTATTTATCTAACAATCAGAAAATTATAAATTCAATTTTTATTATATAGCTTTTAGTTTTTCTTTATTTTTTTATTTCTTTTTATGTTGAAGGTTTAATGCCTTTAAATTTATCCTCTCTTTTTTTTTTCTTTTTAGGACTTCAATCTTATTCTCAGTCATTCTACATATGATGCTGCCTTTTTAAAATCAAAATGCATAATGTAAATAGGCAGGAGGATAAAGGTTCCATTTGCTTAATGCCACGGGAAGCACTAAAATGTCCCATCGAAGAGTCATTAACTAGGATTTAAATCTGCAAAAAAAAAAATCTCCTTAACTTAACTTTTTTTTTATTATATAAGAGATTGATGTGACTAAAAAAAGATAGGAGAAATGGGAAATAAAAAGGTATAGATAGTTTAGTCTCATAACGAGAATTAAATTACAACATATTGATTGTTAAATCGAGATCGATCCCACTACATCCAACCCTATTTCTCTTAAACTTAACATGTTTTCTCCTTTGTGTGAATTACTTCCTATTTTCCAGCTATCCATCTACCTTGAAGAAATGCTGTTTGATTTGGCCAAATTAATCTTTTCCATAAGAGATTCTACCCTGTTGGCAATCAATTTTGACGTTGTGCTAAAAAGATAAATAAAGGAAAATTGATGTTTGATCGGGATATATATATATATATATATATAATCCATTCTAAATTTAAAAAAATTGATCAAAGTTTGTATTTTATTGAGATATTAACCATTCCAATGAATATCTTCATTTATTATTGTTGTTCTCCCTTTTGGCCTTGTAGAGAGTATGTAATAGTATAAAAGTGGGAGGGAATGTGCTCAATTTTATTATCCAAGTTGTAGTCAATATGAGCCATTTGTTGGGTATCTAGTTAATATCGGTTCACTGGCATGACTCAATGCCTCTTATTCTTAAATAATACTTTGAAATTTAATTTTTGTGAATTAAAAAAAGATCATGGTGTACGGACGTGGCCAACACATATAAAGATTGGCGTAGTCAGTAATGGGGACAGATCTATCTAGATAGAGGATAATCTAGATCGATTCATAGATAAATTTCTATCCAACAAGTGGAGGTTATGGCTCAAAAGCTTATGTGTGTGTTAGTGTTTGTAATTTTCTTGCTTAGAACAAGATCGCCAAAGCCTTTTTCTCCCTTTCTTCGATGAGACTTTTTGGGCATTGGTTGGTCTCACGGACTTACAGCTTTTGGCGATGTTGTGAGAAAATTACAAGCGCTAACAAGACTTTCCAATAGCGGAGACTTCTTGTGCATTGTAGTGATATGCGAAAAGTTTTATCTCTTAATATGTTGATTATTAATCAAATACTATTAAGTTATTACCCATTGAATTATGATATTAACCTTAAAAAAAGCACTGACTTTTTAAAAAAAAATACAATTTGCACATTTATAATAACAAAGGGAATTTGTAGCACGAAAGACTTTAATGAGTCCAGCTATTTCAGCAATTAAATATTTGGTGAGGAATATATATATATATATATATCATTGTAAACCATATGTTAAAGTCAATCATTACTGATTTTTAAAAGAAAAATTCCAAGTAACAATAAGAAGAGAAGAAAAGTTATTCAGATTTGATGAAATGTTTTACTGGTCTCACTCCTCGATCTATCATCCTATACCAAGGCAAGTGTGTTGATTTGACATACCACATTGATTCTTTCACAGGTAAAAAAAATCCGGTAATTATCTCCACCAGAGTCTTGGGGGATTCAAATATCTTGTCTGTGGCGGCCTGCACTAGTTCCTCAGCTCATCCTCTGCCACTTCACCTCTCATATTCGCATCGAAGAGTTGATTGGGTCCTCCGTCTCCGGACTTGACTTTCCTGAGGGGAAAAGGAAACATACAGCGGCAGAAGTTCTAAAATTATACCATTTTTTGAATTTGTATACTAAAACTTTCAAAATAATTTTTTTCGGCCATAAAATTTCACCTTCATAACTTACTTAAATTTTCATCGTAACGGATTATTAAATCGTGCTGATATAAACATGTTGACATCGGTTTTTTTACTGGTTCAATTGGGTTTACCGTTTCGATCGGAAATCGACAGGTTCAACCGGAGTTGACCTCATGTAAAGTGCAATTAGGTCTTTTCTGAGAACTAGACTATGTGAGTGATCGGTTCATGGATGAACCGGTCAGCCTGATCCGATTTTTAAAACTATATGCATGTATTTTAAGAAAGTATTTCCACGTGCATATATATATATATATATATATTAAGAGATAAGAGCAAATGAGAATCACAAATCCATAGGGGCGCCCAGCTAGCTAGAATGCAAGCAATTCAAATCACAATTCAACGGCCGTAAGGATTAAATAATGAGGATTCATCGAGCTGTATCAGATCGTGATTGTTCATACCACCAACTTCAAAATCGCGAGCTCAGATACTCTTTAAGTAAGCCATCTCTCAATCATCGTCACAATGTTAGCTCTTTCTTGCATGACATATATAGCTCATTCCGTGACACTCCCCTTCACCAACCAACATGCATATGCATGAGAGATTTCATCAAGACCTTAAGACTCAGTCTTAACTATGCTTGTACCCAAACGTTTCAAATATTCTCAATGAGATCAAATTCCTACCGATAGCAGGAACGTGCATCACGTCCTATGAGATTCTACTATATATCCGTCACCTCATTCAATTTTTTTTTTTTTTTTGCAGCCTTGAGAAGGTCAGTCAAAATTTTCTGCACTGAGAGTGAAGACCTTTCATCTTCTGTGGCCTGATAGGGGCTGAACGTCCTCTTGCCCTGACAAATATGGGAAAAGTGTGTTAAGGATAGCGAGAGAGGGCTAGAAAAGGCAGAATCCATGATAAAAGACCCCAAGAAACTCCCCATGAATTCGACTCATGGTGATAGAGGTAGTTAAGATGGATAGGTATGTGGTCAGATGGCAACCACTGCGTAAAAGTTCGTGAATAAACGAGTATACAAGAAGAAGCAGAGGAAATTGCCAGAAAGTTGTGGCTCTGTTAGTTTGCCGATTCCCAGTAATATTATACCACACAAGAAATCAGGGGTGAGACGTTTGTAATTTTGGTTAATTTTAGTTTTTTTAAAAATAAGATTTCTTGTAAATGTAGTATTTGTTTGTGTAACTTCTTGTATAAAATAGTTTCAAATGTGTTAGGGATTATACTCAAAGCTTGCCTCAGCTTCAAATGTGCTAATATGAGTGAGACTAATATATATATATATATATATATATATGTAACTACTATCATCAATACCTTAATAAGTTCATCTTACAAAATATGCCTGAATAACAATAAGTTTAGGGGGAAAATATCGAAAAATTTCAACTAATCCAAGTTGGTCAGGCAAATATTTACATATTTAATATGAACAATAGAACCTTTATTATTATTATTATAAACTATTTTATGATGGTTAATTCTTCGTAACATAATATGAGAAGTTATAGTGTCATGGTCAGAGAACGATGACATTTTTCTCATGCTGCCACCGACCGTCAGTACGGCGCTTGGAGGGAATCAGTCGATAGACCTGCGTAAAAATTCAGATAGGGAAATAAAAATATATATGTCGTGATGATGGGACTATAGTTTTAAAAATTGGATCGGGTCTACTAGTTCAATTGGTTCAACTAAGAACCGGCCACTCATCCGATTCAATTCCTAAAAAAACCCAATTGCACTTTAAATGAAGTCAATTCCGGTTGAATCGGTTAGTTTCTGGTAAGACCAATGAACCCAGTTGAACCGATGAAAAAACTAATCGACTTAACATTTAAAAAATAAAATATATTATAATATACTTATTTTACTAAATTTATATTTATATTAATTTTTTTGTTTAATATAATAGTTATATTAATAATTTTTATTATAAATTATATTTAAATTATGATATTATGTAAATTTATTATTAATATTATTTATTAAATACATAGTTCGATCCATCGTACTTCTGGCTCGACCTTGAACCTATACTTATACTTATTCTCAGTCCGATCTGATTTTAAAAACTATGGGGGAGTGGTATAATGAAAAGACGGGATGGAGGGGCCCATGGCCAGGTAAGGTAGGTCGCCCGTGAGGAGGTTTCCGTGGAATATGAAATAAAACCACGGCGCCAGGGGAAGCATCGCGTAGCATTTCAATGCAGGACAACAGCAATTTGGTATACCGCATAGGGGACTCCGCTTTACTTACATGTGAATAAGAGCTGTCAATATTTGACATGATCAGTAAACAGTACCAAAAAAAAAACCATGTTGGCCGTGGTTTTCAGATTGCCTATTACGCCAATATGTTCCAAAAAATTTGTGTATGCTCACAATAATTTCTACCATGAAAAGAAAATGATGTGAAAAGTTAAAATTTTTTATGATTTATATATAAATAATTATATTTTACTTGCTATTGAATTACGTGTCGGTACAGGATTTATGGCCGTCTAAGCGGGCAGCCCCGAAGTCAGCGTGTCAGCTCAAATTGACAAGTTTACATGTGAAAATTGGATGGAGAGATCAAACTGATTCTCATTGGCCCAAAAAGCTTTTAATTTAATTAATCCTGTAAATGCATGTCTACGTGTCAACACATATCCAATCGATTCAGGGACGGATCTAAAACTTTGGTCTAACGGGAATAAGACTTAATATAAAAGCATGCGATCAAATCTGAAAGGATGGGCGAAATTGATATGTCATCACAAAAATTTTCCCAAATTTCAGAAGATGGGATCGCCGTCTCTTCATCCATCTTGACGTGATTCCCAAGAGAAGGGCGTGGGGGGTTTGAAAAAGACGCAAGAAAAGGGAGGATAGGACAGAGGTGAGGGATGGGATTCTCGTGATGGTGGATGGATTTCCTTTAGCAAAATTTTTCACGTTTTGTTTATTAAATAATATCTTCATTCAAAGAAGGCAAGTCAAAATTGAATTGCTTGCACCCTTTTCTTCTTCTTCTTTTTTTTCCCCTTAGAAAGCAAACCAAATCATTCAAACAAATGGAAAATTAGCTGTTAGAATTATAATAAAAATTTTACCATAATTACATGCATTATGTATACTTACTTGGCAAACACGTCATCATGTCTAGGAAAAATATGAGGCTTGCCTTACACCAGTGAGAATAGGAAAATTGGACAATTTCACGTGTAACATTCTACCAGCGGGCATAAAATTTCAATTCATGTAATTTGGAAGAATACTGTTGGTTTTTGTTGGTCGTAATTCAAGTAAGAACGACAACGTCTGAGGCTACAACACCTGAAATACTTTCACTACAGGGCATTGCAGCGTTCGCCCGAAGATGAGAAAACGACGGCCCTTTGAAGTTGAAACTCTGTTCCCGAGTTGCAATTTAGAAACAAATCTTTTTTTTTCCCCTTCTTTAATTAGGCAATTATGAAAAGCACTGAAGAACATAACCATTAATTATTGTATCAAAAGAAGATGAATGTTTTCATCAGATCGCATGGGGGAGTAGCAGATTTATATACAAGTAAGAGATGGAGAGGGAAGCGTTTCCGATGTTGATCGTGATGGATTGGATGGAGGGTTTTCCCCTCCACGCGGTTTTTAGCTGGCTTTTTCACCGTCTTCTGCAGGGCTCGGAGACCTCTTTAGGCGGTAGCGGCGGCCTCCTCCTCAACCATCTGAGACACCGGCAGGAGAGTGCAGATGAGGTTGCGGTCCCCGTACACATTATCAACGCGACCTGAGAAATAACCAGCAGAAGAAAATTATAGCCAAAATCACGATCACGATCACATCACAATTGAAAAATGTTTCATCACGCGCTCAACAAATGTCAGGTGCTCAAGAGCAGAGAAGAAGTACATTTGATCAAGTTGTGCTACTGCTCGAATTTATGTATCCACTAACCTCAGGCGGAATAATTCAACCGACTACTAACAGGGTTGCATTTCTCTGTTTATGTTTTCTAAAACCAGTGAAAGAAAATGTGAAGGCTTAAGGGTCAGATTGAACTTCAGAAAACGTGTTCGCCAGTGAAAGCCTGAAACTCATCTCTGTTTTCCAAAAGTTCGAAGGGACTTGGGATACATTTCTTCTCCACGACTTTTGAAACGCATGTGAACTAGTTCCTTTTCCAGTATTCTGGAATACAGAAAGGATAGCTGACGGAGTTTTAACGAAACAAATGTCATACAAAGTGCAGGTTGTTTCGTCTTATCTGTTCTCGGTGTTGTAATAAATATGGCACAAATTTTTAAGAAATCATATTGCAAGGAAACTTTTCCAAACAGTAGATTTGTTTAGATAAAAATATCTATTTTCCAATATGCCCTGAAAATAACAAGACCCACTCACCAGTTGTTGGCCAGAATTTTGCGGTGCGGAGCCATGAAGCAGGGAAAGCTGCATATTCCCGAGAATATGGTTTGGTCCATGTGTCTTCCATGAGAAGCGAAGGCGGGTGTGGAGCCCCCTGAAAATTATTTAAAATGTACAGTAAGAACTAGTTTCTTCATAATTTTTTGGAGAAGATCTTCGATAATGTTTCTTTCCTTTAGTCTTTCAGTAGTACACAAAGCCTAGAAAGTAGGGGATGAATCATACAGTTCATGTGCCAAACTGTGATAGAAGAGCAGTTTCAAAAATACACTTATGCTGGAAAAGGTACTTATAGATCATAGTGATGGAAGATGAAAAGAAGATGGCCTCCACCTTGAGGACATTGTTGTGAATATCGGCATTTCCCTTTTCAATCTGAGCAATTTCTTCTCTGATGGAAATCATGGCATCACAAAACCTATCCAACTCGGCCTGCAAATAAAATAGTCAGAAGGAACCTCTCCAGTGGACAGAACCGAAAAGTTGATATAGGCAGGTATACAGGCATTCAAATTTTTACCTTGCTTTCACTTTCAGTGGGCTCAATCATGAGAGTCCCGGGCACAGGCCATGACATGGTTGGAGCATGGAACCCATAGTCTATGAGACGCTTGGCAACATCTTCTGCTTCAATTCCAGCAGTATTCTGCAAGGGAGGGGGAAAAACAGATTGTGATAAGTCAATGGAAAGCAGTAGAATATTATTACTGGGTTGATAGAACCTGATTTGTTTTCCATTATTTCATGTTAAAGTACATCTGAGAACTTACTCTTTTCAAAAACAATTACAAGTTTTCTATTTTTCATCAAATAACAGAATTCATTTGAAGCTTAGAAAAGTTATCACCAATCCTTGTGTTTTTCACCAAAAGGAAAACAAAAAATTGAAGTCATAATACCTTGAAGCCTCTAAGATCCACAATAAATTCATGGGCGACTGTCCCATTAACTCCACGGAACAATATTGGGTAATGATTCTGAAATTGAGAGACAGGTTTGGAGGATGAGAACAATGTTTTTCTTTTCTTTTTTTTTTTTGGAAGTGAGACATGAACAAAAATCATAAGCATATAAAACAAGAGAAAGGAAACCTCCAAGCGTTTCGCCATGTAATTTGCATTCAAAATAGAAATCTTCGATGCATCTGTTAGTCCCTTAGTACCCATCATTGCAATGTAAGTGTAGGAAATTGGGAGAATGAGAGCAGAGCCCCAAGGAGCTGCTGATATTGTTCCCAATGGATGAGCCTTATCAGTGGCAGGGATACCGCCAGTCGGTACCTTTATGAAGAAAACAAAGTAAAAACCCAAACAATAAGGCAAGAGAAGTCCTTCAAGAACAAATCAGAACTTGGAGACCATTTCAAAACTAGCTTTTTTTTTTTAAACACAGTTATCTGAGGAAATTGTTTCATACACATTTTTCTCAAAAGCACTACAGGAGGAAAAAAAAAACTGTGGTGGTCATGAAAGTGGTGGTGACACTGCATCAAGCAACTGAATAAAATTATTCTGAGACATCAATGATTAATAATGGAGAATTTATGGACAAATAACATGAGTTCAGTGCTTTTAATTTGTCATGAATGTTCAGAAATCAGAACCTGTTTTCTAGTTTTTCTTCTTTAGTATCAATTGAAAAAAAAAATTCATTAGAAGTGGGCTTTCACATACCACTGGGTGAGAAGGTAAGAAAGGAGCCAAATGTTTCTTCACACCAATGGGCCCCATTCCAGGCCCCCCACCTCCATGTGGGATGCAGAACGTTTTGTGGAGGTTGAGATGACAAACATCAGCTCCAATAAATCCTGGGCTTGTCAATCCAACCTGCAAATATCAGTAGTTTTGTCCAAGGTTTTATCATACTTACAAAGTAATAAGGAATACAGAGAAAAGCCATGCATAAATAGTATCCTGCAAGCAATCCCAGAATTTCAACGAAGCATTTAAATAAGAGGGACAGGAAAAATCAAACATTAACAGGCCCAAAAGTTGCAATTATTAGACCATGTTAAGAGTATTTATCTAGGTTTAAACACCAATGGCTATGCATAGACTGCACAAAATTTCTAAAACACGCTAAAAGAAAAGTTCAGACCTGAGCATTCATGTTAGCACCATCCATGTACACTTGACCTCCGTTGTCATGAATAATTTTGCATATTTCATCAATACCTTCCTCGTACACTCCATGAGTTGATGGATATGTAACCTGTAAAAGAAAAGAGAACAAATATACTCATTGAGAGAAATGCACATCCTCACATCCACTTTCTAAGCACTCTCAATAATAGATTTGAAGAAAAGTTCACCATAAGCGCCGAGAGGTTGTCCTTGTGAGTCTCAGCAGCCTTCCTGAGCTCCTCAATATTGATATTACCCTTCGCATCGGTTCCCACTGCAACGATCTTCATTCCACACATAGCAGCACTGGCAGGATTTGTCCCATGGGCAGAGACCGGAATGATGCACACATTCCGGTGATGGTCTCCTCTGGCCTGCAGGAGTTTAACAGGACTGTCAAATAAGACAATGAAAATGGCCAAACAAAGATGATGAATTATAATAAGTGGAGATAAGTTTTGAACAAGGGCAGATCCTTAATCAATCAAGGATAATGAGCTGTCCACGTAAATAATTGGGATAATAATAATCATCTAATAGAAGTGTACGCAATTTCAAAATGCAGTGAGTATATATTCTCTTCACGTCCACAACAAACATCAATATCAAGTAATAAAATAGTATAGATGAACAAAAGAAAAAATTCAAGTGAAAATACTTCATAAAATAAAAACTGAGAGAAGATCTAACAGCTAAACATGTTTATCACAGTACCAAATGATATGCACGAATAACCATAAGCCCTGCATACTCTCCAGCAGCACCAGCATTAGGTTGCAGAGAGAAAGAGTTAAAACCAGTAATGGTGCACAGAAGATTGCCCAAGTCATTGAACATTTCCTGGAAGTCAATAACACAAATACTTGTAATCAATATCATTCTCCTACATCAAAAGATGAATATAATCATTGCCAAACATTTAGGCAAAAATGGATGGAAAAGAAGCTACCTGATAACCTGCAGCTTGCTCGACAGGGGCAAAAGGGTGAATATCAGTGAACCCGGGAAAGGTCACTGGCATCATCTCAGTGGTAGCGTTCAGTTTCATTGTACAAGAACCCAATGGAATCATACTGTGGCACAGAGAGAGATCCTTGGACTGGAGCCGATGGATGTACCTGAGCAGCTCATGCTCAGTATGGTACCTGTTCGAATTGACCATAAATAAATAAAACAAAGACAATTGGGAGAGTTCAATTTCTTCTCTAGTGATGAGAGGCTCCTCAAAGAGAAATGCAACACCCACTGATGCTGGCCCATGGAATCAGGCTATGAAGTGGCTATATGGCATCAAATTAGGGCGAGTGTAAACAGATTGGAAGATAGCGTTACGTGTTAAAGATTGGATGGGTCAGGAAAGGAGTCTTCCTCGCAAGCCCAGAAGGGATTGTGGACTGAACTACTGGTGCCAAAGAAGCAGCAGCAAATGACACCTGCAATCAAGGACTCATTAGAAGTTATGGCCTTTCTAGGAAAGTTAACTGACGAACAGTTTCAGCTCAGAAAAGAAACAGTTAATACTTACAGGTTTTCCACCGGCAAACACCGTAAAGAGTTTATCGACATCATCCAAGGTAGTAGTCTCATCAAATGAAACAGTAATCTGAGAGGAACACAAGATCCTTGCTCACCTCATTACAGGAAACCTCATTCGATCACATGGAAGAACAAGAAGAAAGCAGTAGTAGCTTACAGTGTTCTTGTCAACAATTCTCAAGTTCATCTCATTCTTATAAGCAGCATCAGCAATTGCATGTGCATCAGCACACTTGACCTTCACAGTATCAAAGAAAGGCAGGCCCTGAACTTCAACAGTCCCAATCTTCTTCAACCCCAATGCAAAGACCCCAGCAAGTCCATGTACACGTTGGGCAATTGTCTTCAGGCCTTCAGGCCCATGGTAGACAGCATACATCGCAGCCATATTTGCAAGCAATGCCTGGATAAACAAGCAGTATCATGGCATTAGGAAAGTCAGAAAAGACATTCAGAAAGTCCACAGTTTCAAATTGTTAAATCAACACTTGTTCCAATTTGAATGCTATCATAAATCCCATAATGCCTATTAAGTTTAGGGTGCATTCCAGGTTGGAATTTGCCTGCCTATATACGTACCTGAAATCATTTATTTCAAAATTTACGAAACTAAATGAAATTTTTTTAGTTTTTTTCATAGTTTATCAAAAGACACATCTCTAAAGTGCCAGCCAGCCACTACTTACTGTATCTTTTCCAGACAAGATACACAATTTCTATAAAATAAACCTCAAGCAATGACAAAAGGAATATCTGGCCGAGCTTGAAAAGCAATAACAGTAAAGCAGCTCCATGACCATATTAAGAACAACTAAGATACGTGCAAAATCAGGCATACCATCACTTTCATGTGAGACCGAAGACTACCCAATATTCTAAGATGGACATTCTCTACACCAACACACAACAATCATGTCCAACAAAGACCAACTCTGACTTTTATAGCACAAAGCAATCAAGAATAGGGCCGCGGTAAAAAAGAAAAAAAAAACAGAAGAAATCATATACCTGAGCAGTGCAAATGTTGCTAGTGGCCTTGTCCCTTCTGATGTGTTGCTCCCTCGTCTGCATCGCCATACGAAGGGCAGGCTTCCCCGAGGAATCCACACTCATTCCAATGATCCTCCCGGGCATCAGCCTCTTGTACTCCTGGGAAGTTGCCAGGAAGGCTGCATGAGGACCACCATACCCCATTGGGACCCCGAACCTCTGAGCAGACCCCACGACAATATCTGCTCCCAATTCGCCTGGGGGCTTCAGCATGGTGAGCGCCAACAAATCACTCGCCATGACAACCTTAACACCGTGGGCATGGGCGTTCTTCACAAACTCCGCATAGTCCAGGACCTCGCCCTCCGTCCCAGGATACTGGACAAGGACCCCACAGACATCCCCTGAGCTATAGTCAATGTCCTTGAGGTCAGAAGTCACTACCTTAAGGTCGAACCCGCCTGCCCTGGTCATGCAGATGTCAATGGTCTGAGGGTGGCAGTTGTTTGCGATGATGAATGTCTTCTTCTTCCCCTTGAGGATGTTGTTGCACATAGCCATGGCCTCGGCGGCGGCCGTCCCCTCATCAAGGAGGGACGCATTGGACATGGGCAGGCCTGTGATATCGGTAATCATGGTCTGGTAATTCAGCAAACTCTCCAATCTTCCCTGAGATATCTCGGCCTGATAGGGGGTGTATTGAGTGTACCAAGCAGGGTTCTCCATGATGTTCCTCAGGATCACCGGAGGCACGAAAGTATTATAATAGCCCATCCCGATGAAGGACTTGTAGATCTTGTTCATGGAGGCCAATCTCTTCATGTGCTCCAGCATTTGTCCCTCTGTGAGCCCCGCATCGAACTTGGAGAACTTGATGGAGTCGATTCGGATCGATTTCGGGACTGTGGCATCAATAAGGGAGTCGAGGCTGTCAAATCCGCAGGACTGCGCCATACTGGACTGCTCCTCTGGGGTGGCCGAGTTGTGACGGCGGGGGAAAGTGTCGTTCGGCCTCAGGGCCTCCACGGAAATGGTCCGGGTCTGTTGGAAGAGCTCGGATCTCGATCGGCCGAGGAACGAGGAGGCCGTGTAGGGGCTGAGAGAGGAGACATACCTCGACGGCACATAGATGACAGGAGATTCACGGAAGGAATGGTGGCGGTACTGCTTCGATCCAGAGACGGCGCGCCTCAGGATGGTTGCCCTGTTGGCTATCCTCCGAGCTCGCTCCATTGATGAAGGTAGAGGTGGGTTCCTCTGCAAAAATGAAGGAAAATCTGAAGAGCAGAGGGAGGAGGAAGCAAATGGGTAGGTCTGTGAGCTGTTGGTTTATGCTATTCCATGGAGGGAGTGGGGGCTGTGGGTTGGTGACTCCGCAGTGTCTTCCTTATATATAAATAAACTAATATTACATAGTTATTTTCCTCAATACCGCAGCGGTATCTTTAAAAAAAACAAACTTCACTCTTCCCAACAATTTTTTTTTTTACTTTTTTGTAATCTCTGTTGTGTCGGGGAATGTTAACGTGCTTTTGCCCCCTTTATTCTTAGCATTTTCTAAGAATGCCCCTGATCTTTACTTCAATAGTCTCCCATAACTAATTATGTGAGACGTTTGGGCTGAGTTTCTCATCAATAGAACCTGTTGAGATATAATTTCCATTTTTTAGAAAATAATACTTGGATACCTAATATATTGTTATATTTCTTTATTCTTATTTATTTCTTAACTTATAAATAGTTGGGTCAACTATTGTATTTATAAAGTCAATCAATAAGGAGTTACTAATCAACCATGCTTGTTATGCACGGTGGGTATTATCCCTTGGAAAAGAGAAAAATAAATATTCATAATTTATAAAATCAACAATATCTATGAAAAAAATCGAATCAAATTGAAGTAAGAAAAAATGCAAATTATGAGATGAAATATTTGAATAGTAAGTGAATTAATTCATTAGTTGAGAGAATTGTATGAAGTGAAAAATATGGATAGCACCTGAAAGAAGAGAAATGACTATAAAATTTAAAAAGTATATTATAGGTCAAATTAATTTTGAGAGCAATTTTAGAAAGTGAAAATGATATTGAAATTATGATGATTTTATTTGAAGTATAAGAAATTTAGGGACTATATTTCTCCTTCAACATCTGTCTTTTGTTGAGAGTTGTATTTAAAGTGAATAAAATCTCTAGGTCGCCTTAAGACAGAAACCCACCACACTGAATTGACCTTGTCGTCTCCTTTGTAAGTTCGCCAATCCCCTATATAACTTAAGATTTTTCTGCTAAGCCATATGTATTGTTACTATGAATAATTTATTTATTTTATCTTCACTCTACTTCTATGAGTAGTAAGCTCCATCCACTGAAATTTCCGAGCAATCACTACTTGAGATAGATGGATATATCACGGCGGGAGAAAAAGATATGTGGTCGGAGGGAAGTGGTAATGAAAATACGAGGGGCAAAGCTACGAAATTCACGATCAGTTTGGGGTGAATTTGCATAGTTCCAGTAGATGCGGGGCAAGGCTAGAGGATCAGAGAATTATAAAACAATCCTTCAGGGGTTCAACTTTCAAGATCTGGTGGCAGAGGCAACGGTTGGTGGCTGCTGACTGCGCTCCTACGGAAGAAAACGACAGCGCTTCTGGCCTTGATAATGTCCATCTGTCTCACCCAGTAAGAGCCCAGCCGAAAGAGAAATTGTATGGAAGATATTGAACCTGACCGGATTGTGTTTGAATGGATCAAAATTGATTTCCAATCTCAGAAGATCTCCAACCTCATGAAAATAAAGATAAAATAAAAAAAATAAATCCATTTGTCTTTTCTTTATTTTCTTTTGAATTTTTGGGCCATTTTGCAGATGAATTTGTGTGCTTTTCATGGAGAACCTTTGCTGGCAGATTCTCTTACACAAGCAGCTTATCCCCGTGTGGATGGCAATCTGTGCTGGGATAGAGAAATCCCTGGTTGCCATGGATTCCCATAAAACCACATAATCGAAAAATCTATTCGTTAAGGACCCTTTTGCATTTACTCCAAGAATCTAGCACAGTTTGTCAAAGGATTTCATTTTTCCAAGTATGTCTTGAGAGTGATTGTAACTTGTGATGTTTCATTATTTGTCTGGCTAATTGTCATATTTTCACTCACCGTACCAAAACAATCTTATATATTCTCAATAATTTAATATGAGTCACATGTCATCGAAAATCCACTTTTTATATGATAATTTACCCTCATCCTAATCAAAAGTTCTAATTAATAACTATGTAGCTTCAATATGTCTTATGTAGTTGATGCAGGCATCGATAGGATTAACCAGATTAAAGGTGCCTGCTTGACTCCCTTCGACTCGGACATGGCCAACATCCACAGTCGGCCGAGTGACCGACCCTAACCTAGTCGGCCAAAGGTCTCAGCCCATGCCCTCACACGACAGCATGTTGACTGATACGAAAGGACATATCACGTCAGCTCTCGTGAACTCTGGGGTGATAGATCCACTTGCCCTACTGAATCCTGCTCATTGTAGTGAAGCATAAACCTAAATCTAAATTATTTCTTGTATTGCGAGATCCTCTTCAAGAAAGTGACTGGGAATTCAAGCAATTGATCTTTTCTATGCGGCCATGATATTATACGCCGTAATTGCCTTCAGCTGTGAACGCAAAGCCGATACTAGGAAGTCCCTCCGACAGTAGTACAGACAATGCATATTCATGTCAGGTGACTGATTCTTGCCGAGGGATTCGGCTTCTACACGTCCAGGCTCCGATATCGCGGTGTCAAGATTTTGCAACCCGACCCGCTCATCACGATCAAGAGTTCTTTAATCTAAAGGTTCCGGCAAATAGCTTGTGACTCGGCCTGGTAGATTTCTCTCCCTCCTCCTCCTCCTCCTCCTCCTCCTCCTCCTCCTCTGCTAAACTGGCACGTGTAGAAACCTGTAGTCACACAGAGCCCTCGACGTGGTTTCACTGGATTGGATTCCACCATATCGGACCCGACTGCGCGGATATTTTCCAGCCCCGTGGGAACGGTTTCGAGGGGAATCCGCAAGAGGGCAATGAATTTAGAGCACACATGACTGAATCATATCAAGATGACAATATCCTTGTCGTTTTCATCGACCAGTGGAGTTCGTTCCTCCGGGACTAAGAAGTAATAACCGTCGTTCTCGTTGAGAGTTGCTTTCTTCGCTCTCTTGTCTTGGCTCTTACGCTAGTGAGATGCTTCGGTGGGACCGAACAAATACGATGGTTGTCGAGAAGGGTGTCATCAGGAGATTCAGAATTATTCTTCATTTTTCTTTCGTCGATAATAAATGTGTGTATCACCTTTGGAATCCGTCCGTGGCCGACGACATTTTCTGCATAGCGGCATTCTCGTGAAATTAGAAGACAATCGCAGGAAATGGAGAGGAGGCATGCAGAATCTCCTACTCACAAACACTTCTACACCTATCTATCATTTCCCAAGATCTTTTTATTCACCTAATTTGATTAAAATAATTTGATATTATTTTTTTTCTTAAACAAACAAAATCTTAATTCGAATACAGTAAACGAAAAAAATCTATACTATAAAAATTTTAGTTATAATTAATAAGTCAATCTACCTTAAATTTAAATTAATAATGAGCATGAACTGCAATTTAAAATATATATATGTCGGTGCACGTAGTTTAATGCATGAGTATTATTATGTGATAATTTTACCGTAATATTGTAAAATAGAAATGTGATATTTAAACTTATTTTGTTCTTAATTATTTATAAAAATTAACATTACCAATTTTTTATGGGAGGTATGTATTATTACGTCACACGAGACACCTCATTGTGTGCAGGGGGGCGGGTGGTTCGACGGTTGGTAAGGGCAAATCACTTTCCTGGAGTTGGTTTCCACATTTTTCCCTAGTGTTAGGATTATGTTCCTATCAAGTCATACCAAATACGGCCTCCTAACAATAGAGTTTAGCATACTATTATTATTATTTATATAATAATTAAAATATTATAAATTTAATTTTTATTATACTTATTTATTTTTCTTATGCTCCTGTTACTTTTCAATTTTATATATTTTATATATGACTGAAATGAAATATAAATGAGAAAAAGGGCTTTCCAAATGACATCTTCTTAAAAAAAAAAAAAGAAGAGAGAATAACCGCCACTAAAATGAATATAACGATAAAATGTTATTATATGTGAAATACATATTAATATTTCACAAAAATAATTATGCCACAGAAATATGATAGTGTGGACAACAAACCTCGACCGGTCTCTTTTCAATGTATAAACATTATGCATTTATTTTCTCATCTAAACTATCTTAGGAGAAAAAAAAAGTCCTTTCCAAACTACGAAATTTCTTGTCACATCAAAATTTGGAAGCAATTAAATTAATTTTATTATTTGGAAAAAAAAGATATAATAATAATAATAATAATTTATTGTACATTTTAACATGGTAAATCATTACCTAAGATGCGCTTATGTTTGTCGGGATCTTGCTGGCCACATCTTCCACGAGGCAACGCAGGGCCCGGACGTTGAGTGATGGTCTCTTTAAACTCGTCAAAATATCTGAAATAATGCATAAAATCTTCATAATTATCGTATTTTTAATCTTATATCATCCTTAAATCCGCCAATTTACTATTCAATTAAGTTCCACCTGTACTGGTAAGGTCCTTGGGAGCCGGCTAGTGCTAGCTCCAACGGGGTCATCTGACATCGTGCATGGCTCCGATCACGTCGGTCAAAAGCGTAATGGTTTCGGTGAACATAGGGGGCCACATCCTTCGAAAGAAAATTCTCTCTACCTTCTGTCTCACTCAGAGCTGACCAAGAAACCACTCACCATTCTTGAGTCGTCTTGGATGATGAGAGACCATTATGAGATTTAAACCACAAGCCTCCTTTTGCACCGACAGATTCTCAATCTTATAATTCAATTTTAAACTTTTATGGACTCTTCAAGGTAAGTTCCAATTTCGTTCTATTTACGCACATTATTAATATTTTAAAGTACATACGAGGCTACTTTTGAGTTGCACATCAAGGTATTGCATGTATGCGATTAGAGCAAGGATCGTTCCTAATATTCTAGCTCAGCACGACTATGACATGTAAACGTAATTGCTTTATAAAATGGACAAAACGTAAAATTTCAAACTATTAATATCTTCTTCAAAACACCCAACAACTAGACTTTTGGTACAACACAAAAAAAAAAAAAATCATACCGAGGGGTTTTTCATGGCACCGGCACTGTCTAAAACAAATAAGAAAAATAATATTTATAATAAAAAAATAAAAAATATTAATTAATTACATAAATGTAATATTTTCTTCAAATTTAATTTATCAAAATATTATATCATATAAAAATTTATTTTAAAATATAAATTTATTTTTATATATTTAAAAATAATTATTTATTTAATTCAAGTTAAGATTTTTGTACTGTTGGAAACGTTAGGCTTGCAATGATAGGTCTACCAACAACCCCCCTTGTTCGCAATTTGGACAAAGACCACTTCTAATGCAGTAATTTACTCCTACAAACATGCGGATGTCATCATGCCATCGAATCGACGAAAGGCGAAAGCCAAGGCTGTCGATATTTTCTCCAAAACTCTCACGAAAAACTGCAATCACAATTTAACTTTATTAGATAATAAAATATAATAGCTTATACTATACTGTCATATAATGACAATGTCAATATTTGATAACAAATTGTTATAGTAATTTTTAATTTTACCGTAATATCAAAGCACGTATTCGACTCACCGACCCAGCAGTGCCCCCATTTAACTAATTTTAGCATTTGTAGGTTAACCTTTTTGAATTTTCCTTTATTTTTAATGTGAAATTTAGTTTGGTTATTGAAAGAACCTTCGAGAAATCGAATTTCAAGTGCAGAATTTTATCTACGATTTTCCATCTCGATGAGTTCCGCAGTTCCAAGCTAGAAGTATAAAAAAAATTTAATTAATTAATTAAAGAATATAAAATAACACGAAGTTTTGGAAATGTGACATTGGTGCCTTGCATCAATCATGTCTCACCTAACCCCTCTCTCTCTCTCACACACACACTGTTCGAGCTTAAACCGAAGTCTGATTGGCTAAAAGCCAATGCCAAGAAATTGCCTCCGAATTTTAAATACGGACATCTATCAACAACGTGGTCTCCGCTTTCAGTCCCCTTATTATTATTATTATTATTAATGGAATATTCCGAAAATAAAAAAATTAAAAAGTAGAAAAATTAAAAAAATGCAATAATATCACGAAAGAGGACAAAATGGTAGAGGCATCGCCGGCACCGTAACAGTTAAGTTGGAGCACCCAGCAGCCACGAAGGTCATGTGGTGATCCCAATCAGGGCGGTGGCGTCTGTCGACCAGACTCCGACCACCCTTTCCCTCTCCATAAGGCAATTGCGAGGGGTGTTGGGTCTCATCAATGCTAGGTCGATTGCACAGGGTATCTTTGCGAACCTGATCAAATCGGTAATATGCATATTAACTCTCTCTCGAAATTATAATAATCATCTAATTTATCAGGTAATATATTATACAATCAGATAGAGATCTAATCCTTACATTTAACCTAGTTATATTCTCTGCTTAATAATGACAAAATCACATGGACACATATTAACTAAGAATAATGAAAATAGTTATTACACCCCTCGCTGCTACCTTACATTTGAAGTTATCATCCTCTGTTGTCGAACTTGAAATCGAACGACTAAACTGCATTCGTCAATTTATCGTTCTTCTATCCGCATTTAAGTCAGGATCGTCGCGATAACCTCCGGTTTATGCTTCGATGTTGTGATTGGATTCTGTGGACACGCTTCAAACGGATTCAGAAAGCGTAACATTGGTGTTCCTTCTCTCGGGTAAGTTGGGAAAGGACCGGTGACTTGGAATGTGTTGGATGGACAGTCCCGGTTTGATTCTCGACTTTGTTGGGAAGGGATTCTGCCGTTGGTTTAGCTCTCGCTATGAGTTCTTGTTTGACAACCATCTTTACATGGAGTGATTGTTTCGATACTAATCAGTTTCAGACCATTAAAAGAATTTTCCTCTTGAAAATTTCTTTTTTGGCTGAAAATTGTGGAATTCTTATATTGCAGAATGCTCACTCTGCATTTTTTTTAATCTCCAAGAGGTGGGAAAGTAAAATTCTCGTTATGCCCAAACTAGACCTGGTAATTCGGGCTGATCCAAGTTTATAGGGCTGTGCTAGCACGGCATGAAATTATTAATGGGCTATTCTGGTGTGGCCTAATAAGATAATGGCTCGATATGTCCTGACCCGAGTATGGCCCGAGATGCTTATTGGGCCATTAGGCTCAGCCCGATAAACATAAACAATAGATAAAATTCTTAATTAACCTCTTACTTGCTATTAAATTTGTATTAATTGCATTATTGGATTATTAACAAAAAAAAGGATTTTCAGAAAATCTTATCAGGCGATGGGGCTGGCATGGCCTGAAAAATAGTGGCACGGGCCAGTCCGGATGATTATCGGGCCACACCGACACGGCCGAAAAACTAAGTGGCCTGACCCGACAAGTCGTGACCCCAAGCATGGTCTTATCGGGCCATGCTCGGGCTGGACTGCATTCTGCCGGGTCTCCCCAAACGATGGAGGCTGAAGAAGGAATAGGGAGGAAAGAATGGGATGTGATCTGCCTTATGTGAAAATGCCACGGCAATTCTTTGCATATTATTTATATTGATGTTATAATACTACATTCCTATTTATTTTACAAGCCTTACCGCAAATATAAAAATTTCATCTGACCAACTATTTTCTTGTAATTTAAACTTTCTTCCACAATATAATAGTACTCAAAGCAAACGCACTCCTGATGGTCATCTGGAGACGGAAGTGAAGTAACTTGGTCAGAGGCTTCACGAGAAAAGATGTCAATAGAATGTGGAAGTTGATTGACATGAAATGGTGGTCACTACTGGGACATGACAGACAATACATGAAGAAAGAGCCATATGGCAACTGCTAACGGCACAGTAAAAGTCGAGTCACATGGAAGAGGGGAGACTTTAAGTTGCACATCCCCTGTGACCCTCAATCACACTGATCAGTGGCCCGTTTCCCAACATACCGATCCCGTCAAGATCCATCCTTGCCGGGCATCAGGGCTGAAAGCTTCCATAGGGTTGGCCCAGCCTTCTGCTATTAAGCTTCGTCGACGGCACCCCCCATGGGAATGCCTGCAGTAAGACGAGCTACAACTAAAGCATCAAATTATCGGCAAACTTCTTCTGAGGGCAACCGACTGCATTTGCTTAACGGGAAAAAAGAAACAGCGGCGAAAGATGTTGCTAAGCCCATATTGCCAGCATGGCCATTAGCCCGGCCCCGAGGAAGAGCATCGCATAAGATACCACCTGGAGCCTGAAGTTACAACTCATCCTCTTGCTCAGGAAGTCTGCAGCAATGAGATCTACCAGGGCCATGTACACCAAGATGCCCGCCGAGAGGCAGTCAAGGATACCCTCCGTCACAAGGGCCCTTGGGCTGTTCGGGTTGTAGAAGGAGGCGATGGTGGTCCCCACCCCGATCCCTGCTGGAGTCGTAAGGGCAAAGAAGCATGCCATGACCACGGCCGAGGTGGTCTTGAACTGAGCCTGGGAGATGCA
This sequence comes from Sonneratia caseolaris, assembly GCA_900006705.1. Classification (NCBI taxonomy): domain Eukaryota; kingdom Viridiplantae; phylum Streptophyta; class Magnoliopsida; order Myrtales; family Lythraceae; genus Sonneratia; species Sonneratia caseolaris. Next base: position 756,036 of record CXYZ01003352.1, on the reverse strand, counting down.
GCCCCCCAGCGCAAAGCCCTCGAAGAACTGGTGGAAAGAGAGGGCAGCAATCAGGGGTCGGATTGTGCAAGGACTCTCAGACACCCCAAGGGACAGGCCGATAATCACCGAATGTGACACAATCCCAAGCTCCAAGATCTGGGGGAAAAGAAAACAGATTCGGTTAAAATTTTCTCGCAAAATGCGAAAAATAGGGTGATTTGAGCAATATTTTGAAGACACTTCAGAAATTAGGATCACGAAGTAATTCCCCAAAAGTATGATTGCTGAGAGACACACAAAGGAGTTAATCTTATGCATAGTAGGAGTCTTTCCGTGAAATTGGTTGGTCCTCAACTCTTCCACCAACCAAAAATAGATATATCTGACTCCGCTGCAGAAAAAAGTCAAGCATGTAGAGCCAATTCTATTGTCACAAGAAAGTTTATTAAATCCTTGACAGGTCATTATCAGACCAAGTAGGTGATTTCTTAAATACTGGTTGAAGACAAAAGGCAATGAATTGCATAAAAAAATAAAGCACTGTAGTAGCATGCAATCCTCCTTCCTCTTCTAAGGGTGTACTCACCTTCAAGTTCTAAACTTTCAGTTATTTGCATTCCAGATGATAAAACTCACTAGTTGCTTGCTATATTGAACTACAAGGCCGTAACCAGCAGTCGGACCAGATCGACTGTTAGCTCCCTTAACTTTCCAAATCTGGAAAAAAGTTGTCACACTAACCATAATCACAAATTTATCTACATTTCCTAAGATTCAGCCCCCGGAAAAGATGAGGCGCTTGTTGTAGAGTAACAAGTTGCACAAACATTGGAACTTACAAAGATAACTATCAATTCCATATAGCATTTACTGTTAGCACTACTGGACCCAAAAAGGAGATGTCTTTTATTTAAAGAATATAAAGCACAAACACGAACAATACAACGAGATCAAACAACAAGAAACCGAATTAAAAGATTTACCTGAGAAACAACCACATGGCGAAGTCCGCCATCCCCGTCACCAACTCCAAACCCATGAGAGTGCCCATGCCTATGATCATGAGATTGTGAAGGTTCTCTACTGTTCCCTTCACAGGCCTCCCGTCCATGAGGATGGTTGTGCCTGTGGTGAGTTGCATGTGCATGCATTCCCACGATATGCATCCCGCCACTTTCTTCCTCACCAAATACCTTCCCATTCCGATCCTTTGCATCTACAGGTAGTATTCCTGACTCAAGACCTGGATCCACTGATCCAACCCGCCCTTGTTCCTCAGTCGAATGAGTGACCCCCTGGTTCAATCAGAAAGATATACACATAATTGATTCAATTTGCTAATGCATCACAACAGTGAAACAGAGATCAAACAAGCTGTTGTTTGGTTGCTCTCTTGGTGCTTCTAGTTAAACGTCTTCATAATGATAGAATTCTTCAGATCAAACTGGCAAAAGCCTCTTGAAAATCATCTCCAGGAAGAAAATGATGGACCGCATTCTTCACTAAGTTAAATTTTTTATACATAGAACATATATAAAGCATAACCTGGGATTTCCCTTTCATTCTGTGAGGTTGGATTTTCTAGATCAAGTTGGCCTAGTCAGCTAGATAGAAGTCGTGGATTGAAAAGCGGGCAGCAGGTGGGGCAGAGTGGCCACCATAGCAGCATAATCAGACAAATCTATGCGAAATCTCCATCAGTAGAAATGATAAATACCTGCTTCCTCTCATAATACTGAGTCCCTAGAAAATCGACCAGCAGGGTCACCAGAGCGGCCACCATAGCAAAGAAACCAGCAAATGGGAACTTAGTCCAGGGATACTCAGGCAGGCATGGGTCTGACAGTGCCTTAGTCCCACCCGACAACATGTGGACAAACCCTGTTGCCAGGATTACTCCAGCTGCAAATGCCTTGGTTGCAACAAAGAGGCTTCCATCAGTTTGGAGGAATTTTCTCTGCCTTCCAACGAGCGGGATTGCGATTCCAATCATGCCTGCCACCAAGATGCAGGCCATTGCAACGAACTTAAGGGTGAATGCCTCGCTGTCGTTGCGACATGAAGCCTCGAGCTGAGAAGACTGGCAGTCGGTGTTGGAAACAGAATTGGACATCGAACGGACGAAGGAGTCTGTTTGATAGAGGTAACAGGAGTTAGTGCCCATAAGACCAATCCACGAGTAATCTAATGATCCGTGACTTCTTTGCCATATCTGGCTTATTTTCAGCAACTAAAGCCAGACATTGTTCTGAAAATATCAAAATAATAACTTCCCAAGATTGTGAGGCAATCTTGAATACGGAGGTGGGAAATTTTTGGTAAATATATGTATCCCCAAAAACGGAAACATAAAGTGGAGCACATCAGTTCATTCCGTGAAAGAGGCGAATTCTGATGCAATCAGAAATTCAAGAGACACCCAGAAACAAAAAGAAATGAACTCCACACGTACAAACGAGAGAGACAGAGTAACTATATATTTACCCAATAGCAGAACACATACCGCAATAATTCCAAATTGAAATGAAACGAACTGAATTGGGAAATTGACGCAAAACGGGGTATTAGCAAAATCAATCTATCAATGAGCTAAGGATTCAGGAAGACTGAAGAAACCAGAACGGGAAGAGCTTGCGAATTTTTCTCCGGAAACAAACTGTGGAATCTACAGATGAACTCACCTGACATTATTCGATCGAGGAACAGCATCTCGGCGAGGTCCTGATCAAGCAGGAGCAGAGCAACCCAGTCAGAGAAGACACGAACCCAAAAAACAGAAGCTTTAAGGGGAAAATAAATATTCCGCGTTGAGGCAAAAGTAGAACGGAACCGAACCTCGATCAAAAACATGGGAAATAAATCTTTCCTTGAAGAGAACTCTCAAATCAACCTCACAGCCACGACCATCAAGGGAATCGACAGAGCTGAGCGTCAGCAGTGGGCATGAAAGGAGATGTAGGACGTGTCGAAAGAGGAGCAGAAGCCGTGATGCGGAGGAGGGAAGAGCCGAATTTGTATAGGTAGATGGTGTCGACATGATTCCGGGATTGGGAGAGTAACGGAAGAAGAGGAGGCTTCGGGATCAGACTTTTGGGAGGAAGATGTCGACATCTGTTGTAATGTCTTCTCGCATACTTACTATAACAATGTCGCTGCCGCCCTGCCAGATTCGGTTGGCTTCTATGTGTTTCCTTATTTTTCTTTTTCCCTTTAAATACACAAATTTAATATTTATATTTTCCACTTTTCACCGAGTAAATTTTTTTTTTTCAATCTACAACACTCAAATTTGGCTAAATATTGAATAAGCCGATTTCACTCATGGACTGGAATAAGGTGGAAAATCCTACCGCAACCCTAGATAGGTACCATCAGTTTTTATCTATAATTTTTAAAACCGAATCGGACTGAAAATTAGTATAGGTATGAATTCATGTGTTAGATTGTACGTTTGATAAATAATATTAATAATATAATATTACTAATAGATTTATATAATATTGTAATTTAAATATAATTCATAACAAAAAATTATTAATATAACCATTATATTAAATAAAA